>OY728128.1:959370317-959995317 GCA_963277665.1 Viscum album | reverse complement strand
ATTAAAGATATGTTTTATAGTTATTTTTAGACTTTATTTTATTATTTTTAAGATTAATTATCCAAATTGGTCTTATTGAGGTGACAATATTTATTAACGTTAGTATTCATAGTGACTTAAACTAAAAGGGACATATTTACAAAATTTTGAAATCAAGATTTAAAATAAGGAACCCATATTTCCATATTAATTTTATATATGTTAAATAAATTTATTTTAATATAAATTCATAAAACAAAATAAAAAATAGTTTTCGGGAAAAATTTGTTTTTCAGCACAAAAATGAACACATACCAAAATAAATTATAATGTGTATTCCTATGTAATTAATTGTTATATATATAATTAAATATTTTTTATATTACTTTAGGATGAAAATAAATGAATAATTATATTTTTTAATGAAAAAAATATTGCTTTTCAAAAATCGTAATTTTCCACTATTCTCTAAATAATCAATATTTTCTGAAATGTACAAAAATTTAATCCAAATATAATTCAAAATTTCTGATATAAAAACTGAATTTAAAATTTAAAAATAAGTTTTCTATTATTTTTATATATTAATTATAATTTTCACACATAGAATAGAACAAAAACCATATTTAATGAAAACACATTTTTGAAGCATACAATGACTTCACTAAAAACTAAGTGCATGTTTTTTATGCATTATTCAATAGACTGTTATTGATATGGATTAATATAAATAAAATAAAATTTTTATTTATTAATATTAATACACTATAAATCATGTTATATGGAACATTTCCACAAAGATATTTTAATAATACTTCTTAATTTTCTTAATGTTTTGTATTGTGTGTTAAGTGAGAAATCAAGATTAATATTATTTTAAAAAAATTATGGAGGTATAATTTTAATTTATTTTGTTTAAAATGATAATTTTAAAATAAATTTTACATCCCATGAACCATTTATCAGTTTTCAAAATCCAAAACACTTTTTTATAATTGATGCACAAAAATACCCTTTATATAATATTACACAACACTAATGCTTCTATAAGAGGGACTTTTTATTATTCATGAATTGAAAACGGTTTAATGAAACATATTCCAAGATAAAAACCACAATTATAAGTCATATTTAACATGCACTTAGGTTCCACCTGGGGTTCTATTTCATGTGAAGTCTTAGTGAGATTCTTGTTTAATCCAATTTTCATCCCCAAAAATATAGAAACCGTTCAAATAATTTATAAAATTTAAATAGAATAAAAAAATATAAGTAAAAACAAGAAAAAACTCGAAATAAATTAAATGCCCAAAACCCAAATTCTTCTAAAAACTTGTGGTTTATATTGATAAATTTCTCATGAAACTCTTCTTACTCTTACCTCTAGGGTTCAAAAACATTCAATATCTAATCTAACATACACCCAAAACCAAAAAGGCCTTCCTTAATACTGGTTTTTAAATGATATTTTCTTCAATATATTAATTATATGAAAAATCCATCCAAAAATAATCCTAAGACAATTTCTTGATTTCCCTAGGCTTGAAACATGTTCCAAGGAAACAAAGTATAACCTATGGGAATAGTTTCTCCCAATAAGAAAAGAAAAATAAATAGTAGAATAATTAAAATTCCCCACACATAAAATATACTACCATGATAGGAATAAATAGGAAAAATAAAATAATTGAACCAATTCAAATAAACAAAAAATATAAATTTAACTAATCCCTTTGATCACCCCACACTACCTCACCTATAGAAATTTCCAACACCAGATGCCTTTCCTCGGACCACCACATATATAAAGCACATCAAATAAAATAAAATAAATATTGGTAAATATCCTTTGCTAATATGTGATAAATAAACTAAATAAAACAAAATAAACTAACATAACTCCCTGGGAACCTTTTATTCCCCATTTAACCAAAAAAATCATTCTCATTGAGATGTTATAAATAAATCAAAACCTAAAAATTAATGTAATTTTATACACAATCAATGAACATAGTAAGCATGGAAAAGGTAACAACACACTAAGTAATGTATTAAAACAAAAATAATTTCTATTTAATTATGAAATACAATATAAAAAATATGTTATTTTTGATCAAGAACATAAAGCTAATTCATTTATTGTGTCAACTTTTATAAACATACCTTTTGATATTTTTAAAATATAAAAAAGAAACACATTTCATGGGCATTGCACATCTTTATTGAAAATACTATTTTATAACTATTTTTTGAACAATTTACAAATAACAATTTTTTAAATCCTTTTGAAAAAAATTTAAATAAAAAAATTATTATAAAATGTAATTTACTACTTATAAAATGTAGTAATCTCCATAAATTAATAATTACAAAAAATAGAAAGAAGAATCCTTAAAATAAATATTATTGTAAATAAAAACCATGGGAAAAATAACTATTTCATATAATTATATTTGTCCCTCGAGTTCCTCATATCACAAATTATCTAATAAAATAAAAATATAATTTTTTTCGAAACAAATAAATAGTACAAATCATGACCGTGTGGATTAAAGAAATTTTCTATTGAACCAAATCAAAACGACCACTTAGGAGTCCAATACATAGCCTTGTAGTGTACCACTAATGGAGATTTAGATTTACCTAACTATATGATGTCACCCATGTCACGACCCATCCTCAGGGCCCGTGCTGTGACTACCCCAAGCCCACCTTCCATAGGCCAGGGGCTGGCGACTAGAACCAAAGGAATAAATCCCAATAAAAAAGGGAAGGTATTGCATTTATGATAGTAAACAAACACAATAGAGTACACGAGCTGAAGTAAGCACAAAGTAATACTAAATACAAGGTAAGTGCTGAAAGGTAAATGGGCCAGAATACAAATTCAACTAAAAATTATAGTACAACTGAAAGTCTAGTACAACAACAGAAAAGTAGAACCACAACCACTAAGTCGTCCTCAGGGAATCCGACCTGAAGGGTGGGTAAAGATGGTGTCCTTGGTACCTCAGGTCCATCTGTCCACTCCGTGTACGTCCTACCAAGTGGTCCACCACTGGGTACCATCCAACTCCACAAGTCTCAACCACGATCAGTGTTGTCCATCATCTATATCCAACACAATGTAGTGCAGGCATAACCCATGCAGGGACAAGTATAACAATACTCAGTAGGGACCCCGAGACCCCCAAAGGTGTCCTATAATCCACGAAAGATAAACCACAAATAAAAGATACAATCACTAAGTATCAACCAACTCTACATAGGTATATGCCCATTCATATACCTAAGTTATCAATCCCAGTTCCACTCCAACTGTAACGCCCCGACCCCAGCTACCCAGAGCCGGTGCGTTACTTCGTAACATTGGCATGATCACAAAAGATCAAGTCTCGAAAGACCGATTAGTTTAGTAGCCTTGGAAACACTAGATACATTCATAAGTCTTTCATTACATCAAAATTAAACAAACTACAATAATATGGTCTTCATAGTCCACACTCATATCTTCACTCACTATCCATGCAAGTCAGTCATAATACACTTCTTCACATCCTGGAAAATATTTAAACATTGAAAGGGGTGAGCTCAGATGCTCAGTAAGGATAACAATATTGCGGAAGCTTTTATAAGAAAACATAAGCATTTAAGGCAATGTATAACTAAAACAAAAGCCTTATTGAACTTGAACTTCAGCATAATATGGCAAAAGTAAAATAAAATAATGCCATTACTTACTCACATGGATATTCTACTAGACGAATAATCACATGAAATATCAATAACCACTTTCATAATGAGGGAATGTATAATGCCAGACATTCTGAAACATTTTGTCAAGGCCTCGGCCAAGACGTCTAAAATGATTAAGGCCTCGGCCAAAACCATAAATCAAATTGGGAAAGGGCCTCGGCCAATTCCACGTCTAGTTGTCTCATGAGACCTACCGATGCATCGAGGAGCTATAGCGGGCTCCACCCGTCACTTATTAAGTCCAATACATTCCTCATATGAATAGGTTTAAACATATCATAAACCATAACATAATCATATCACATAAAACATGCATAAAGGAAACATAACATTTCCACATTTCAATCATAAGATATTAATAAAACATATTGATATAATAAAACTCTTTCAAAACCATTTTCAATACCAAAATAAAAGAAAGTTAAAACTTTGTATTTATTTTTCATTAAAAAAAATGATGGCTTGTAGAGGAAGCCGAAACTCAAATAATGGTCACGGCGGCGGAGAAGTCGTTGTCACCGCATACGTACGACAAAAACATTCCCTTTTGTCGTTTAGTAAATGCTTCGTATAAAAAAGATTCCTTTTGAATATATGTAAAAGTCAAAGGGGTTTATACACCATATAAAAGAAAGTTGTGTATAAAACCAAATATGTCCCAATGAAAGGAGATTGAGACGAAGTCCATAAAAAGATCATTTTTAAAATAAAATAGATCTATTATGTGTATTCACTATAGGTAAACATAAATAATACAAAATAAGACATAATAATATCATGACATAATTTGAAAGTAGGAGATTAACCCAAAGAATGGAAATTGGGTTAAGAAATTCCCTTACCCTGTGTCCGACTTGACTCAACCGTTCTTTAACCTCCTGAATAATAAACTAGAGTTAATATATACCTTATTAAGAACCATTTTCAATTTCATTATCCTTTTTATATCACTTATTACAATGTTATGAACATTATGTAATTATTTAAGTTAATAACGGTCGTTTTGTCGATCTTTGGTACTTGAGTCAACAATAAACTTCTTATAATTACAAGTTGTTCATGTGGTAGAATATCCATTATATCCAGAATTATATTCATGATTTATATTTCATATATATATTATATATCCAGTATATACATTAATTTATAATATTACGTAACATTTAGAGGTAAGAAATGAAATGCACCGTTCATGGAGACGGTAAGCCGTACGTACGCATGAACGCTACTTTCATTTCAATTTCATATTTAATGGAAAGAAATCATAATGATATAAATGTATAATATAATTTCAGTATAATATAGTGTAAAATACCATTTACTCCATCCTTTATACATCCCACATATGACATTAACGATTCAAATCACTTTGAGGGGGCGGTAGTCCGCACTTCCTAAAATGAAATTATCGCGTTTTACCCATAATGGAAATCATAAATTTTTCCATAAATGAGAAATAAAGAAGCATAAGTAAAACATAAACATATTATATATCATATATAAAAATAGTGACATCTTAATGGCCACCTTTGAAGGTGTTATATGAGTGTTGAACAATCATCGTTTCGTGAGGCAGAAATTCGCCATCCACAGAAACCTTATGTTCTTTAACCATTAGATGTAGGTGTGTGTAAGTGTAGCTCGAATACAAATTATAAAAACATCCTAGTATATTGAGGATAATGTTGTTGTTACAAAAGAAATGAATAAAAATAGTTTAGGGGGTTGGAGAAGAAAAATAAAACAAAACAACATTAGAGAAGACATTACCTCAAAAATCGGGTAACTCTTTTTGATTTGAGCCAAAAGCTTCCTTGGGAAGAGTTCTGCCCAAAGTGAGGCTTCTAGGAGTAAGAGAGGGATTTTGGGAGAGTATTTGGGCAGAGGTTGGACGAGGCAAATGGCTTGAAAGTGTAAATGAGGTGGGAGAGGTGGGGGCCTTTTATAAGTGGAGAGGAGGGGCTCTTTTGGAAAGATTGAAATGTTACATTATTACACAATGCTTTTCGGATTATAAAGGTCCCAAACTTATATAATTCGAGGCTAAGGTGATAAGGTTTCGAAATCTCCTCATCCAATAGGCTTTGGACAAGTGTAAGCCTTGTATTTTGCATTATCTTCTCATTTTATTTAAATCGTTAAATAATGAGGTCATCACTACATCATAATGATGTCATAAATAATTTAATTTATTTAATGTCTAAAAATTATAAACAAAATACTATGATGTATTAAATCTTTTTATCTTTCTAATGAATATTTATAGTCAAAATTTTGACTTGTGTAACCCCACTTAAAAACTGTTTTAGTAAAATAACTCATGTTTGTGTCAATTTAATTTTAACATTAAATAAATATATATTAATGTCATTTTCCAACTAAAGTGGATCCATGGGGTCCCCAAGTTGACCCATGGGTTATCTTGGTCGTCCATGACTCATCCAATAGGAGTAGGACAAGTTTCATGCTCATCTCATATTATTAAAACATTATTTTTACCTTAAACTACACTAATTACCTCTAATCGCGATTAAGAACTTAAAAGTTACTATTCACCAAAAAATTATTTTAATCTCATTGAACCAAATTTTACTTCTTAATGACAACCATGTATGTCGGATTTTTGAAAATCAAATCACAGAAGTGGTAATATTTCATTTAAATGAAAAATCAGTTATTTAACTACCACTTAGTTGTTTCACTATTCATCAAAAATTGAAGTTTTTCAGAACAAGGCCAAAATTTCACCCTAAGCTATAATTGATATTCCGAATTCAAAAATGATGTCTATTTTACAAAATTACAAACATATAAGTTGCATTAATTAATTTTATAATTAATTCCCGCTGTTATGACAAATAGCGTGTTTTTAAGAAACAATTTATATCAAAAGATTGGCAATTGTTTATGTCCAATTTCAATGTTAAATTAATTCTAATGACCACCATTGGATAAAATGGTAAAAATATATTCTAATTATACCTTAAAACCACTAAATAGTATAATTTATCACAATAAATTATTTTTATTAAAAAAGTTGTTTTAAAGTATTTTTCAATATTCATAAAAATTAGAAGTTCTCAGAAAAATACCAAAAATTCAACATAGGCAAATTTCGATATTCTGAATCCAGAAATGAAGTCCATTTTGAAATATAAAATTTTTATAATTTTAAAAAAGTGGTTATTACTATTCATAACGGCTACTTTGATTAGTCGCGGTGTTTTAGAACTCAAAGTTGCGTACAATGCAAGCTATTGAATTATTGAATGAGAAGCGTATCGTGGAAGCTCGGGGTGTTACATTCTCCCCTCCTTCAATAAATTGCGTCCTCGCAATTTGAAATTTTTCTTTGAAAATAAAAGGTTGAAAAGAGAAAATACCTTTGAGGAAAACCCACATCGGAAATAAGGTTGATAAATATATAACATTAAAAGAAAGCAGGATAAGTACTAAGGTCACCCGATATAGCCCATTCTAGGATTATATGAAAATATGGATATGGAGGAGAAACAAACCATCAAGTTCTGATGGAGAGTTATAGAAAACAGGATTAGGAGAAAGTTTAACCACAAGAAAATCACAAACTTGTGATTGGTTAAATGGTCATTGAATCCCCAGTTGGAAAAGTTAACCAACAACATTTTTGTTTTATGTTACCTTTTATAATGTTGAGGAATTTATTTAAGAGATTTACTAAGAATGTAAGGGAATATACATACTTGTTATGTATACTTTCATTAGTTAATAAATTTTTACCACAAACCCAACTTTTACTCCAAATGGTAACGGAACTCAAAAATATTCTATTTATCCTAATTGTATATGGTTACAAATATTAACACATACCATTTAGATTAATAAAACTATTTTGTAATAACCAGGGACTTCCTGTAGGCTAATGGTAGGAAATAAAGGCCTGTCGCACTATGGTTGTGGGTTCAATTCCTACAGCTTTTTCCGACGCGACGGGTTATTCCCCACCCTGCAGGTTGTCCTTTTCCTAAAACTATAGTATTATAATATTCAAAAAATAATCTTCAGAAATGCTTTAACCTTAAACAATACTATCCAAATATCAACTTAATCCACTCCAACCTTTATAGTTATCCAAAATACCTCTGTCCAGACTTTCTCTAAAAGGTCTCTTAATTCCAAAATCAATTTATCAGATTCCCCAAACAAAGATTAGTTTCTCTTATTGTCACATACTAAAAATATGATTACCTTAATCATATTAAAACCTTACTGAAATCAACAAGTACTGCAGTACAATCCTTATATATATATATAACACATTATTCTTATAACCAGAATATAATCCTTGAGTCCAAAAGCACCAATACATTAATTATTCCGCTTCAACTGTAGTCACATCATAATATTGGCCTTGATCCCTTGGCCTTTTCTGAGGTAAGTTTCCCTGACGCTTAGGGCATTCATTTGCATAATGACCCATTTCTCTACAATTGTAGCATTCAACATTGACAGCCTCTTTCTTTCCCTTGCAATCACGAGCCTGGTGACCCTTTTCTCCACATTTATAACAAACTCCCATTCCTTTTAGGCACGTACCAGGGTGATTCTTCCCACAATTATCACATAATGGAAAATCCTTCTTTCCCCTTTTCCCTTTATCTGTCTCTTGTTCCACCGTTCTCTTCTTATCTTGCTTTACTTTGTTGTCATAAGACTTAGAGAATTCCTTTTCTGTCTTGATAGCACACGAGACAATATCTTCGTATGATGAGAAGGATTGTGATACTAAAGCTCGACGGAGAAATGGTTTTAACCCATCAAAGAAACGATCAATCTTACCTCTTGGGATACATATATAATCTGTAGCATACCTCGCTAACCTTGAAAAGTTGGCCTCATACTTTGCGACATTCTCATCCTCCTTTTGTTTCAGACTCAGAAATTGCCTTTCCATATCTGCTCGATGGTCACGAGGAAAGTATTTTTCTAAGAAAAGCTCTTTGAACTCCCTCCATTCCATATTCGATACGTCATCATCTTCCTTTGTGTTTTGAATCAGCGACCACCACTGATCGACATCTCCAGTGAGGCGGTAAACTGCCATGACAACCTTCTCCCTTTCACTACTCCCCAAGGCATGAAATATTTTCTCTAAGGAATTTATCCATTGCTCAGCTACTATAGGATTTGTACTCCCATTGAACGTTGATGGTTGTTTCCTCATGAAGCGGTCTAACATTGATCCTCCACGTTGCGGATCAGGGTGCTCCATACGAGTAAGGTTATTATTCATAACCTTAGTGAGTTGTCCCAGTATGGTGATTAGCTGATCGGCACCAGTTGTATCACTAGCTCCACCATAATTATCCTGAGCAGGAGGGCAATCCCTACATGGAGTGCGTGCATTTATACGGTTTCCATTTCTTCCACTAGGCACAATTTCTAAACAATTGCATAAACTAGATTAGTTTATGAATCAAAATATATAATTCCATACTTGTAAAACACTTTACATAAATTGAACTATTTATGGATATAATCCATAATCATAAAAAGAAATGTTTTCTTTGAGGAAGTATATACTCATAACCCTTCATAGTGGTTTGTAAATAAAATGATAATTATCCAAAGCATATCCCCCGGGAGTGTCGTAACCAAGAGTACAACAAGGCCCGTTGTCGTGCACCAGTTCTCGTTCGAGTCTAGCTCAAAGCGGTGTTTTCCGGTTTTACCCCTAGGTACATCTGTGCCAGAGCCGCCTCTACCTGCTCGTATCCAGACAGGGATGTATTGCTCAGAAAACTCATAACATCTCTATAATACCAAAATTCTAGGAAGTTCTTCTATACTAATCCTCAAAGTCTATCTTTGGGCTATGTGCTCTAATCAGAGTTTATCTAAATCTAGCTTCCAAGGTTAGTACTAAACTGCCTCTGATACCAACTGTAACGCCCCGACCCCAGCTACCCAGATCCAGTGCATTACTTCGTAACATTGGCATGATCACAAAAGATCAAGTCTCGAAAGACCGATTAGTTTAGTAGCCTTGGAAACACTAGATACATTCATAAGTCTTTCATTACATCAAAATTAAAAAAACTACAATAACATGGTCTTCATAGTCCACACTCATATCTTCACTGACTATCCTTGCAAGTCAGTCATAATACACTTCTTCACATCCTGGAAAATATTTAAACATTGAAAGGGGTGAGATCAGATGCTCAGTAAGGATAAAAATATTGCAGAAGCTTTTATAAGAAAACATAAGCATTTAAGGCAATGTATAACTAAAACAAAAGCCTTATTGAACTTGAACTTCAGCATAATATGGCAAAAGTAAAATAAAATAATGCCATTACTTACTCACATGGATATTCTACTAGACGAATAATCACATGAAATATCAATAACCACTTTCATAATGAGGGAATATATAATGCCAGACATTCTGAAACATTTTGTCAAGGCCTCAGCCAAGACGTCTAAAATGATTAAGGCCTCGGCCAAAACCGTAAATTAAATTGGGAAAGGGCCTCGGCCAATTCCACGTCTAGTTGTCTCATGAGACCTACCGATGCATCGAGGAGCTATAGCGGGCTCCACCCGTCACTTATTAAGTCCAATACATTCCTCATATGAATAGGTTTAAACATATCATAAACCATAACATAATCATATCACATAAAACATGCATAAAGGAAACATAACATTTCCACATTTCAATCACAAGATATCAATAAAACATATTGATATAATAAAACTCTTTCAAAACCATTTTCAATACCAAAATAAAAGAAAGTTAAAACTTTGTATTTATTTTTCATTAAAAAAAATGATGGCTTGTAGAGGAAGCCGAAACTCAAATAATGGTCACGGCGGCGGAGAAGTCGTTTTCGCCGCATACGTACAACAAAAACATTCCCTTTTGTTGTTTAGTAAACACTTCGTATAAAAAAGATTCCTTTTGAATATATGTAAAAGTCAAAGGGGTTTATACACCATATAAAAGAAAGTTGTGTATAAAACCAAATATGTCCCAACGAAAGGAGATTGAGACGAAGTCCATAAAAAGATCATTTTTAAAATAAAATAGATCTATTATGTGTATTCACTATAGGTCCACATAAAGAATACAAAATAAGGCATAATAATATCATGACATAATTTGAAAGTAGGAGATTAACCCAAAGAATGGAAATTGGGTTAAGAAATTCCTTTACCTTGTGTCCGACTTGACTCAACCGTTCTTTAACCTCCTGAATAATAAAATAGAGTTAATATATACCTTATTAAGAACCATTTTCAATTTCATTATCCTTTTTATATCACTTATTACAATGTTATGAACATTATGTAATTATTTAAGTTAATAACGGTCGTTTTGTCGATCTTTGGTACTTGAGTCAACAATAAACTTCTTATAATTACAAGTTGTTCATGTGGTAGAATATCCATTATATCTAGAATTATATTCATGATTTATATTTCATATATATATTATATATCCAGTATATACATTCATTTATAATATTACGTAACATTTAGAGGTAAGAAATGAAATGCACCGTTCATGGAGACGGTAAGCCGTACGTACGCATGAACGCTACTTTCATTTCAATTTCATATTTAATGGAAAGAAATCATAATGATATAAATTTATAATATAATTTCAGTATAATATAGTGTAAAATACCATTTAATCCATCCTTTATACATCCCACATATGGCATTAACGATTCAAATCACTTTGAGGGGGCGGTAGTCCGCACTTCCTAAAATGAAATTATCGCGTTTTACCCATAATGGAAATCATAAAGTTTGCCATAAATGAGAAATACAGAAGCATAAGTAAAACATAAACATATTATATATCATATATAAAAATAGTGACATCTTAATGGCCACCTTTGAAGGTGTTATATGAGTGTTGAACAATCATCGTTTCGTGAGGCAGAAATTCGCCATCCACAGAAACCTTATGTTCTTTAACCATTAGATGTAGGTGTGTGTAAGTGTAGCTCGAATACATATTATAAAAACATCCTAGTATATTTAGGATACTGGTGTTGTTACAAAAGAAATGAATAAAAAGAGTTTAGGGGGTTGGAGAAGAAAAATAAAACAAAACAACATTAGAGAAGACATTACCTCAAAAATCGGGTAACTCTTTTTGATTTGAGCCAAAGGCTTCCTTGGGAAGAGTTCTGCCCAAAGTGAGGCTTCTAGGAGTAAGAGAGGGATGTTGGGAGAGTATTTGGGCAGAGGTTGGCCGAGCCAAATGGCTTGAAAGTGTAAATGAGGTGGGAGAGGTGGGGGCCTTTTATAAGTGGAGAGGAGGGGCTCTTTTGGAATGATTGAAATGTTACATTATTACACAATGCTTTTCGGATTATAAAGGTCCCACACTTATATAATTCGAGGCTAAGGTGATAAGGTTTCGAAATCTCCTCATCCAATAGGCTTTGGACAAGTGTAAGCCTTGTATTTTGCATTATCTTCTCATTTTATTTAAATCGTTAAATAATGAGGTCATCACTGCATCATAATGATGTCATAAATAATTTAATTTATTTAATGTCTAAAAATTATAAAAAAAATACTATGATGTAGTAAATATTTTTAGATTTCTAATTAATATTTATAGTCAAAATTTGGACTTGTGTAACCCCACTTAAAAACTGTTTTAGTAAAATAACTCATGTTTGTGTCAATTTAATTTTAACATTAAATAAATATATATTAATGTCATTTTCCAACTAAAGTGGCTCCATGGGGTCCCCAAGTTGACCCATGGGTTGTCTTGGTCGGCCATGACTCATCCAATAGGAGTAGGACAAGTTTCATGCTCATCTCATATTATTAAAACATTATTTTTACCTTAAACTACACTAATTACCTCTAATCGCGATTAAGAACTTAAAAGTTACTATTCACCAAAAATTATTTTAATCTCATTGAACCACATTTTACTTCTTAATGACAACCATGTATGTCAGATTTTTGAAAATCAAATCACAGAAGTGGTAATATTTCATTTAAATGAAAAATCAGTTATTTAACTACCACTTAGTTGTTTCACTATTCATCAAAAATTGAAGTTTTTCAGAACAAGGCCAAAATTTCACCCTAAGCTATAATTGATATTCCGAATTCAAAAATGATGTCTATTTTACAAAATTACAAACATATAAGTTGCATTAATTAATTTTATAATTAATTTCCGCTGTTATGACAAATAGCGTGTTTTTAAGGAACAATTTATATCAAAAGATTGGCAATTGTTTATGTCCAATTTCAATGTTAAATTAATTCTAATGACCACCATTGGATAAAATGGTAAAAATATATTCTAATTATACCTTAAAACCACTAAATAGTATAATTTATCACAATAAATTATTTTGATTAAAAAAGTTGTTTTAAAGTATTTTTCACTATTCATAAAAATTAGAAGTTCTCAGAAAAATACCAAAAAATTCAACATAGGATAATTTCGATATTCCGAATCCAAAAATGAAGTCCATTTTGAAATATAAAATTTCTATAATTTTAAAAAAGTGGTTATTACTATTCATAACGGCTACTTTGATTAGTCGCGGTGTTTTAGAACTCGAAGTTGCGTACAATGCAAGCTATTGCATTATTGAATGAGAAGCATATCATGGAAGCTCAGGGTGTTACATTCTACCCTCCTTAAATAAATTGCATCCTCGCAATTTGAAATTTTTCTTTGAAAATAAAAGGTTGAAAAGAGAAAATACCTTTTAGGAAAACCCACATCGGAAATAAGGTTAATAAATATATAACATTAAAAGAAAGCAGGATAAGTAAAAAGGTCACCCGATATAGCCCATTCTAGGATTATATGAAAATATGGATATGGAGGAGAAACAAACCATCAAGTTCTGATGGAGAGTTATAGAAAACAGGATTAGGAGAAAGTTTAACCACAAGAAAATCACAAACTTGTGATTGGTTAAACGGTCATTGAATCCCCAGTTGGAAAAGTTAACCGACAAAATTTTTGTTTTAAGTTACCTTTTAAATGTTGAGGAATTTATTTAGGAGATTTACTAAGAACGTAAGGGAATATACATACTTGTTATGTATACTTTCATTAGTTAATAAATTTTTACCACAAACCCAACTTTTACTCCAAATGGTAACGGAACTCAAAAATATTCTATTTATCCTAATTGTATATGGTTACAAATATTAACACATACCATTTAGATTAATAAAACTATTTTGTAATAACCAGGGACTTCCTGTAGGCTAGTGGTAGGAAATAAAGGCCTGTCGCACTATGGTTGTGGGTTCAATTCCTACAGCTTTGTCCGACGCGACGGGTTATTCCCCACCCTGCAGGTTGTCCTTTTCCTAAAACTATAGTATTAGAATATTCAAAAAATAATCTTCAGAAATGCTTTAACCTTAAACAATACTATCCAAAGATCAACTTAATCCACTCCAACCTTTATAGTTATCCAAAATACCTCTGTCCAGACTTTCTCTAAAAGGTCTCTTAATTCCAAAATCAATTTATCAGATTCCCCAAACAAAGATTAGTTTCTCTTATTGTCACATACTAAAAATATGATTACCTTAATTATATTAAAACCTTACTGAAATCAACAAGTACTGCAGTACAATCCTTATATATATATAACACATTATTCTTATAACCGGAATATAATCCTTGAGTCCAAAAGCACCAATACATTAATTATTCCGCTTCAACTGTAGTCACATCATAAGATTTGCCTTGATCCCTTGGCCTTTTCTGAGGTAAGTTTCCCTGACGCTTAGGGCATTAATTTGCATAATGACCCATTTCTCTACAATTGTAGCATTCAACTTTGACAGCCTCTTTCTTTCCCTTGCAATCACGAGCCTGGTGACCCTTTTCTCCACATTTATAACAAACTCCCATTCCTTTTAGGCACGTACCAGGGTGATTCTTCCCACAATTATCACATAATGGAAAATCCTTTTTTCCCTTTTTCCCTTTATCTGTCTCTTGTTCCACCGTTCTCTTCTTCTCTTGCTTTACTTTGTTGTCATAAGACTTAGAGAATTTCTTTTCTGTCTTGATAGCACACGAGACAATATCTTCGTATGATGAGAAGGATTGTGATACTAAAGCTCGACGGAGAAATGGTTTTAACCCATCAAAGAAACGATCAATCTTACCTCTTGGGATACGTATATAATCTGCAGCATACCTCGATAACCTTGTAAATTTGGCCTCATACTTTGCGACATTCTCATCCTCCTTTTGTTTCAGACTCAGAAATTGCCTTTCCATATCTGCTCGATGGTCACGAGGAAAGTATTTTTCTAAGAAAAGCTCTTTGAACTCCCTCCATTCCATATTCGATACGTCATCATCTTCCTTTGTGTTTTGAATCAGCGACCACCACTGATCGGCATCTCCAGTGAGGCGGTAAACTGCCATGACAACCTTCTCCCTTTCACTACTCCCCAAGGCATGGAATATTTTCTCTAAGGAATTTATCCATTGCTCAGCTACTATAGGATTTGTACTCCCATTGAACGTTGGTGGTTGTTGCCTCATGAAGCGGTCTAACATTGATCCTCCACGTTGCGGATCAGGGTGCTCCATACGAGTAAAGTTATTATTCATAACCTGAGTGAGTTGTCCCAGTATGGTGATTAGCTGATCAGCATCAGTTGTATCACTAGCTCCACCATAATTATCCTGAGCAGGAGGGAAATCCCTACATGGAGTGCATGCATTTATACGGTTTCCATTTCTTCCACTAGGCGCCATTTCTAAACAATTGCATAAACTAGATTAGTTTATGAATCAAAATACATAATTCCATACTTGTAAAACACTTTACATAAATTGAAATATTTATGGATATAATCCATAATCATAAAAAGAAATGTTTTCTTTGAGGAAGTATATACTCATAACCCTTCATAGTGGTTTGTAAATAAAATGATAATTATCCAAAGCATATCCCCCGGGAGTGTCGTAACCATGAGTACAGCAAGGCCCGTTGTCGTGCACCAGTTCTCGTTCGAGTCTAGCTCAAAGCGGTGTTTTCGGGTTTTACCCCTAGGTACATCTGTGCCAGAGCCGCCTCTACCTGCTCGTATCCAGACAGGGATGTATTGCTCGGAAAACTCATAAAATCTCTATAATACCAAAATTCTAGGAAGTTCTTCTATACTAATCCTCAAATTCTATCTTTGGGCTATGTGCTCTAATCAGAGTTTATCTAAATCTAGCTTCCAAGGTTAGTACTAAACTGCCTCTGATACCAACTGTAACGCCCCGTCCCCAGCTACCCAGAGCCGGTGCATTACTTCGTAACATTGGCATGATCATAAAAGATCAAGTCTCGAAAGACCGATTAGTTTAGTAGCCTTGGAAACACTAGATACATTCATAAGTCTTTAATTACATCAAAATTAAACAAACTACAATAACATGGTATTCATAGTCCACACTCATATCTTCACTGACTATCCTTGCAAGTCAGTCATAATACACTTCTTCACATCCTGGAAAATATTTAAACATTGAAAGGGGTGAGCTCAGATGCTCAGTAAGGATAACAATATTGCAGAAGCTTTTATAAGAAAACATAAGCATTTAAGGCAATGTATAACTAAAACAAAAGCCTTATTGAACTTGAACTTCAGCATAATATGGCAAAAGTAAAATAAAATAATGCCATTACTTACTCACATGGATATTCTACTAGACGAATAATCACATGAAATATCAATAACCACTTTCATAATGAGGGAATGTATAATGCCAGACATTCTGAAACATTTTGTCAAGGCCTCGGCCAAGACGTCTAAAATGATTAAGGCCTCGGCCAAAACCGTAAATCAAATTGGGAAAGGGCCTCGGCCAATTCCACGTCTAGTTGTCTCATGAGACCTACCGATGCATCGAGGAGCTATAGAGGGCTCCACCCGTCACTTATTAAGTCCAATACATTCCTCATATGAATAGGTTTAAACATATCATAAACCATAATATAATCATATCACATAAAACATGCATAAAGGAAACATAACATTTCCACATTTCAATCACAAGATATCAATAAAACATATTGATATAATAAAACTCTTTCAAAACCAATTTCAATACCAAAATAAAAGAAAGTTAAAACTTTGTATTTATTTTTCATTAAAAAAAATGATGGCTTGTAGAGGAAGCCGAAACTCAAATAATGATCACGGCGGCGGAGAAGTCGTTGTCGCCGCATACGTATGACAAAAACATTCCCTTTTGTCGTTTAGTAAACGCTTCGTATAAAAAAGATTCCTTTTGAATATATGTAAAAGTCAAAGGGGTTTATACACCATATAAAAGAAAGTTGTGTATAAAACCAAATATGTCTCAACGAAAGGAGATTGAGACGAAGTCCATAAAGAGATCATTTTTAAAATAAAATAGATCTATTATGTGTATTCAATATAGGTACACATAAAGAATACAAAATAAGGCATAATAATATCATGACATAATTTGAAAGTAGGAGATTAACCCAAAGAATGGAAATTGGGTTAAGAAATTCCCTTACCTTGTGTCCGACTTGACTCAACCGTTCTTTAACCTCCTGAATAATAAACTAGAGTTAATATATACCTTATTAAGAACCATTTTCAATTTCATTATCCTTTTTATATCACTTATTACAATGTTATGAACATTATGTAATTATTTATGTTAATAACGGTCGTTTTGTCGATCTTTGGTACTTGAGTCAACAATAAACTTCTTATAATTACAAGTTGTTCATGTGGTAGAATATCCATTATATCCAGAATTATATTCATGATTTATATTTCATATATATATTATATATCCAGTATATACATTCATTTATAATATTACGTAACATTTAGAGGTAAGAAATGAAATGCACCGTTCATGGAGACGGTAAGCCGTACGTACGCATGAACGCTACTTTCAGTTCAATTTCATATTTAATGGAAAGAAATCATAATGATATAAATGTATAATATAATTTCAGTATAATATAGTGTAAAATACCATTTACTCCATCCTTTATACATCCCACATATGGCATTAACGATTCAAATCACTTTGAGGGGGCGGTAGTCTGCACTTCCTAAAATGAAATTATCGCGTTTTACCCATAATGGAAATCATAAAGTTTGCCATAAATGAGAAATACAGAAGAATAAGTAAAACATAAACATATTATATATCATATATAAAAATAGTGACATCTTAATGTCCACCTTTGAAGGTGTTATATGAGTGTTGAACAATCATCGTTTCGTGAGGCAGAAATTCACCATCCACAGAAACCTTATGTTCTTTAACCATTAGATGTAGGTGTGTGTAAGTGTATCTCGAATACATATTATAAAAACATCCTAGTATATTGAGGATACTGGTGTTGTTACAAAGGAAATGAATAAAAAGAGTTTAGGGGGTTGGAGAAGAAAAATAAAACAAAACAACATTAGAGAAGACATTACCTCAAAAATCGGGTAACTCTTTTTGATTTGAGCCAAAGTCTTCCTTGGGAAGCGTTCTGCCCAAAGTGAGGCTTCTAGGAGTAAGAGAGGGATGTTGGGAGAGTATTTGGGTAGAGGTTGGCCAAGCCAAATGGCTTGAAAGTGTAAATGAGGTGGGAGAGGTGGGGGCTTTTTATAAGTGGAGAGGAGGGGCTCTTTTGGAAAGATTGAAATGTTACATTATTACACAATGCTTTTCGGATTATAAAGGTCCCACACTTATATAATTCTAGGCTAAGGTGATAAGTTTTCGAACTCTCCTCATCCAATAGGCTTTGGACAAGTGTAAGCCTTGGATTTTGCATTATCTTCTCATTTTATTTAAATAGTTAAATAATGAGGTCATCACTGCATCATAATGATGTCATAAATAATTTATTTTATTTAATGTCTAAAAATTATTAAACAAATCCTATGATGTATTAAATCGTTTTATCTTTCTAATGAATATTTATAGTCAAAATTTGGACTTGTGTAACCCCACTTAAAAACTGTTTTAGTAAAATAACTCATGTTTGTGTCAATTTAATTTTAACATTAAATAAATATATATTAATGTCATTTTCCAACTAAAGTGGCTCCATGGGGTCCCCAAGTTGACCCATGGGTTGTATTGGTCGGCCATGACTCATAAAATAGGAGTAGGACAAGTTTCATGCTTATCTCATATTATTAAAACATTATTTTTACCTTAAACTACACTAATTACCTCTAATCGCGATTAAGAACTTAAAAGTTACTATTCACCAAAAAATTATTTTAATCTCATTGAACCACAGTTTACTTCTTAATGACAACCATGTATGTCGGATTTTTGAAAATCAAATCACAGAAGTGGTAATATTTCATTTAAATGAAAAATCAGTTATTTAACTACCACTTAGTTGTTTCACTATTCATCAAAAATTGAAGTTTTTCAGAACAAGGCCAAAATTTCACCCTAAGCTATAATTGATATTCCGAATTCAAAAATGATGTCTATTTTAAAAAATTACAAACATATAAGTTGCATTAATTAATTTTATAATTAATTCCCACTGTTATGACAAATAGCGTGTTTTTAAGAAACAATTTATATCAAAAGATTGGCAATTGTTTATGTCCAATTTCAATGTTAAATTAATTATAATGACCACCATTGGATAAAATGGTAAAAATATATTCTAATTATACCTTAAAACCACTAAATAGTATAATTTATCACAATAAATTATTTTGATTAAAAAAGTTGTTTTAAAGTATTTTTCACTATTCATAAAAATTAGAAGTTCTCAGAAAAATACCAAAAATTCAACATAGGCAAATTTCGATACTCCGAATCCAAAAATGAAGTCCATTTTGAAATATAAAATTTCTATAATTTTAAAAAAGTGGTTATTACTATTCATAACGGCTACTTTGATTAGTCGCAGTGTTTTAGAACTCGAAGTTGCGTACAATGCAAGCTATTGCATTATTAAATGAGAAGCGTATCGTGGAAGCTCGGGGTGTTACACCAACTCTCGAGCACAAGTACAACCCAGTCCACACAAGAAAGAAGTCAATCACATCGATGATAATGATTGAAAGTTAGGACTCAACTCTCATAGTTATACATCTTTGGTAAAGTGATAGAGATGATCAGATGTAGTCACTGATTCATCTAAGCTAGTGGACCCACATATGATACTAGTCCAGCTAAGCTGTCAGACCCATGTAGGATACTAGACCAGCTACTCTGTTGGACCCACGTAGGAAAAGAGAATAGAAGACAAACTGTCGGACCCATGTAGGATATAGGAATAGTACTCGAACTGTCAGACCCACTTAAAATATAAGTACAGTACACATCGTCGTCGAACCCATAAATTATTCCATTATGGTAGTCTTCGTCATAGAACCCATGGAGGATTCCAGTACGGTAGTCGTCGTCGCATAACCCACAGAGTATTCCAGTACGGTAGTCATCATCGCTAAACCCACAGAGGATTCCAGTACGGTAGTCGTCGTCACCGAACCCACGGAGGATTCCAGTACGAAATTCGTCCTTGCCGAACCCATGGAGGATTATAGTACGGTAGTCATCTTCACCGAACCCATGGAGGATTCCAGTATGGTAGTCATCGTCGCTAAACCCACGGTGGATGCGAGTACAGTAGTCATCATCGGCGAACCCACAGAGGATTCCAGTACGGTAGTCCTCGTCGACAATCCCACGGAGGATTCCACTACGGTAGTTGTTGTCGCTAAACCCATGGAGGATTCCAATATGGTATTCATCATCGCTGATCCCACGGAGGATTCCAATATGGTAGTCGTCGTTGCTGAACCCACAGAGGATTCTGGTACGGTAGTCGTCATAGTCGCAGCAAGCTCTAGGGTTTCTGCACACAACACGCCTGCTTCTAGGAGGGTCCGCTCCTCGAGCAAAGGGGTAAATACATAAACAATCACGAAGTCCGGAGTTGAGGTATCCTGAAGTTCTGTCTCGTCAAAAGGAACCTGACGCGACAGACGACACGTTAATCTGACTCTCGGTCTGAGAGTTATTGGCATTTCCGTTCCAGGGGACCGGTTGAATTTCGGATACAATCCAACCCGGCCATAATCCAATCTCATCTGAATCCCGCATTGAGTATACCAAAAGAATAGTCTCTTCAAATGTAAACCAACGTATTTGGCGAAACGTCATTCGGGCATCAGGTACTTAAGTTATAAGTGTTTAGGCTCCGAAGGCCCGATTGGTTTCAAGTTCAAACCAACTAGTCTATACCGAAAATTTTCCAAAACCATGAGTTTAATATACCGAAACGACCGTATCGATCCGAGGAATCCAACTCAAATGATGGTGCATCGATTGGTGGTCCGTAGCTCATGTTATGGGAGGTTAACCAAAAATGGTCCGAAGAGGGGGGGGGGGGGGGTTGGGCCCGGTCCAACCTGCCCTAGGTCGGACCGAACCTGGTCGACCCGACCCGGGTCCAGGTCCGGCCCAGAAGGGTGTGGCCCGACCCAGAATGGTGGCCCAGCCCAGGCCGCCAACCCGGCCCATGTGGCGTGGTGCCCTGGTCTGCATGACGCGGTGGCCCAGCTGCGTGGATGGGGCGGTGAAGCTCACCTGGTCAATGTGACCAGGCAGCGGCAATGCCCTACGGGGCCAGCCCTAAACAATTAATGGGGCGGTTTTACGCCCCTATCTCCCGTAACAAAACTAGAAAGTTCCAGTTCCTCTCCGCAGAACCCGCTGGATTCCACCATGGTGAACCCTCACCGGCGGCCGGCTCAGCCGACCGCCCCCTACCTATCCGCCGCGGCCCAGCCGCAACTTTCCCTTCCGGCACTGCAGCTGTCGCGCCGCACCATCTCCCACTTCTATGGACCACGTGGCTGCATCCCCTCTACCACGAGGCGCAATGGTGCCATTCTTTCTTCCGACCACAGTAGACCTTTTGGTCACGGTCCTCTTCCTCTGGTGCAGTGCGACGACATTGAGCCCCTCTAGCATTGTCGTGGCCCGTGGTGGCTGAGACCCCATTCTTCACACAGCTCCAGCTAACGGTGTCATTATGCTGCTAGTTTATTCTGTGGTTCTCTCTACCGGTGGCACCGCTGCGCCACCACCATCATCAATCCATCAAGATCCATAAGAGGGACGTCGGGCCGTCTTTGTTCGGCCCACGCACTCCATGTTAGATAATAACAATTTGGCTAACAAAGAACCACAAATAAAGATGAGGTATGAGGATTCAAATTAAACAGAAACGACCCCTACCTCGATCGTTGTTTGTTGAAAATGTCATGGAAGGTAGGTGAAGCTGATGATGATCATTGCATCCACATCACACTTCGAATCCGAGTTCATGCGTCAGAGATTTTTCGGGATCAGATCTCCGTCGAAGGATTGTTCTTTGCTGGGGAGAAGGTCGTTGAAGAACCGTTCCTTGTCAACCAAAACCGTTCTAACCTTTTTCCCCAACCAATCCTGTTTAACATAAATACTGTTCATTAAATGGGTGGTTTCACCATTTGGGTTACCACACATTTAATGCACCTCATTAAATGAGAAGTTTCAAAATTCCATAATTCACATAAAAATAAAATACAATGTTTATTTTATTTTTATCCCATGAAACCTCAAAAAACCAACATTCACCCTGACTCAATTGTGATCAAAGCGAAGGTCCTCTAAAGCAATTACCGATGCTAGGTGTTCAACAGTTTCATCGGATTTCAATTCTGAGAACCGGTTCAAAAGATAGAAAAACCCGCACGTATGTTTACTAAACGTTGCTGAACAAAACCTCATAAATTGATTCCGAGCACACCGGGCCTCATAATCAAGTTTCTTCAGTAACTGCAGACTCATAAAATTATAAAGTATTTAAGAAAAAAATTTCCTTGACATTTCTGGATCTTTACATTACTCCCACCTCAGGGATTTACGTCCCCGTAAAGCTACAACACACACTAGGGAAAAAAATGGGGGTACTGTACCCGAATCTGAGCCTCCCGCTCCCATGTGATTTCCTAGAGGTTCCCATGTTGCCAGCGAATGTGCACTAGAGGAATCGACCATCTACGTAGGACCTTCTCCTATCAATGCTTGATCTCCACCGGGACCTCCATGAATGTCTCCCCTTCATCGATGTCCAAATCCCTGTGGTCGATGATGTGGGTCGGGTTGTGCACGTATCTCCTCAGATAAAATACATGGAAGACGTCATGAAACGAGTGCAACTGAGGTGGAAGGGACAGGCGGTAAGCCACATCTCCTACTATAATGAGATCCTGAAAAGGTCTAGTGAATCGTGGAGATAACTTGCCGCCTCAACCAAATATCCGTAGACCACCTCGAGGTGAGAACCATAAGAGAACGTGGTCACCATCCTCGAACTTCAGTGGTCTCCGTCTCCTATCATCATAGGACTACTGTCTACTCTGATCGGTAGGAAGTGGTCTGACATGGTGAGTCAGTTGTCAATCACCGAGATAGAGTCGTGTCCTTTAGATGTACATGGAATCCCCATCACGAAATCCATAAATATCCCATCCCACTTCCACTCCGGAACCACTAAGGGTTGTACCTAGCGTGCTGGTACCTGGTGCTCTGCCTTTAGTTTCTAACAGGTGAGGCATCGTGAAACGAATTCTACTGTATCCTTTTTTATTCCCGGCCACTAGTGTTGTCGTCTGAGGTCCTAGTACATTTTCGCCACTCCTAGATGTACCGTTAGAGGGGAAGTGTGAAACTTCCTCACCACTTCCTCCTGTAGTGCAACTGGTACCATGGTACATCCTATGAAGAGGATGACGTGCTTCCCTCTTCAGAAAACCCATCAGGCGCCTACCCTATGGATATCTAAGCATGTCGTGTCTCACAGTGAACTTCCCCATGTTGTGCCTCTCTGACTTGCTGATGGAGTGGAAGAGTGACTGTGAGAGACTAAAGGGAGGATGCTCCATCACTACCGAGAAATGATATCTGCAATGCGGCTAACTGATCTGTCACCACGCCTAGTAGCTGAATGCCTGATCCCCTGTTGAGAGCATCTGCTACTACGTTCCCCTTCCCAGGAGAATAGAATATCTTGAATTCATAGTCCTGGAGGAACTAAAAACACAAAACCCATGCTTCCATGAGGGTAATGTTGGTCGACTCATGAGTGATCAGCTGCACCCTCCTAAGCATGAGTCTATCCTTTGCTGCCTGGGTTTCCCTTTTCACCGACCAAGGAAAACCTTATCCAAACGTTTTAGATAAAACACAACCTTTTTGCCTAATATAGTTAATTTGTGTATGAACTGTGGTTGCCCAGTTCGTACCCAAACTAACATCATAAGGCCTCGATACTGCCACAAAGAGGTTCTAACCAAGACTCTCACCTCAAGGGTCAGATCACACCGTCGACATAAGTGTGCTTACCAAGTATCCTCCCAAAGGTATCTCCATAAGTGAGGATCAAGTTAAAATCTTAACTGGAAACTCTGGGTCTGGGACAATATTTGTGGAAGGATGGAATGATTGGTACCAATGTATACTGATACGGCAGCTAGTAGTAGACACAGACCGTACCTCGAATCATTCCTAGAGCCCTTGGATCACACTCCATGACCGCATGAAGCTAATCTCTTCCCCTTCCCTCCTGCTCCCTAAGCCTGGAGGGGACTACAATGGCTGGTGGTTGTAACATGTCGAAATGTACACCGCCTCAGGCTACTATCCTAGCTCTGTTTACATGTCCGCTACCCTGAAGATTTATTTTCCCTTGTCACATCCACTTCCTGAAACTTCTTGCACGCGCAAGCCTCTAAGACTAGTGACAGTTCCCTACTTTCCCACTTCTAACATTCAGCAGCTGTATTCATTCCGCCAAAGAAAATTCAACCAAAAAGGTTCTCTCTAGAACCCTAGCATAAGTAGGAATGCATAGAGGAAAAGCGATGGCTCAGATGTCCTTTGAAGACACCTCGCTATGAGGTCCGTTCTATAAAGAACTGATCGTATAGTAGTCATCAAGTATTAGGAATAATCGGTACTCCTCGATGAATACTCAGCTACCGACATGTCGTCCTGCCGAAGCTGTATAAGCTCTAGAAAACTATTAGCCACCTCCTCAAGCCAGTCCTCAGCTGCCTATGAGTCGATCTTGCCTTGGAACCTGAGGGGTATCTGATGCTGAAACACGTGTAAGGAACTAAGCCTACATGTGTCATCTACCGGTACCACCAGTTGAAACTGCTTACCAACAGGTAGTGATATAGCTGGCACACTACCCGAAGGTAATATCTCAGGAATCGGTCCACGTACCAAAGCCTCATCACTATGCGGACTAACCCCATGGCCACTCACTGGGAAACACCAGTAGATAAGATCAACATCTGCTCTACTAGTATCTAAACTTGGTGTAAAACTCTAGAAATTGCCTCCAGCCAGTCCACTGCTTCCTGAGAATCTGTCTCGCCCTGTAACCTCGGAGGCCTCTATTGCTAGAACTAGTGCAATTCGCTCTGTCAGCGTGCTCTGTCTGCTAGTACAGCTGGCAGAATCTGCTACCTAATGGGTGGTGGTGCTACTGGTACACCACCCGAAGGTGCCAACATAGTAAGTGAGCCTTGAACCGAATCCTTGTCGCTTGGTGGGCCATCATCATGTACTCTCTCGGAACTACAAATGACTGTCTGTGTGGAGGCATCCAGAACAGATGTGACCCAGTCAAATGATTAAAACCTGGTGAGATGAACTGGTGGAGATGACTTAAAGAAAACCATTAAAAAAAGACACACAATAAGTGTTTTCATGCACTGAGTCAAAAATCAGAAGTCAGGGTCCTGGTGTATGGATACGTCGGCCGTCGCACCAACACTGGACTCCCTGAACTGAGAACCACACTCAATACCCTTAACACTATTGCTTCATAGAAAAGAGAGATTAGAGTCCACAGTTTTGTGGTAGAACCGACTCCTTTGATACGAATTTGTCACAACATGTCATCGGGGCCCATGCAGTGACTACCCCAAGCTCGCCTTCCATAGGCCAGGGGATGGAGACTAACACCAAAGGCATAAATCTCGATAAAAAAGTGAATCCAATGCCTTTATGATAGTAAACAAACACAACAAAGTACCCAAGATGAAGTTAGCACAATGTAATACTGAATACAAGGTAAGTGTTGAAAGGTAAATGGGATAGAATACAAACCCAACTGAAATGTACAGTATAACTGAAAGTCCAGTACAACAACAGAAATTTAGAACAACAACCACTAAGTTGTCCTCTGGGAATCCCAGCTGAAGGGTGGGTACAGAAGGTCTCCTCGGTACCTCGGGTCCGTCCTTCCGCTCCGTGTATATCCTGCAAAGTGGTCCACCTCCGGGTACCATCCAGCTCCACAAGTCTCTACCACGATCAGTGTTGTCCGTTGTCTACATCCAACACAACATAGTGCGGGCATAGCCCATGCAGTGGTGAGTATAAAAATACTCATTAGGGACCCTGAGACCCCCGAAGGTCTCCCAGAATCCATGAAGGATAAAACACAATGAAAAGATACAATCATGAAGTATCAACCAAATCTACTTAGGTATATGCCCAAACATATACCTAGGATATCAATCCCAGTTTGACTCCAAATCTCGAGCCCAATCATAGCCCAATCCACACCGAAAAGAATTCAATCACATCGATGATAATGATTGAAAGTCAAGACTTAGCTCACATAGGTATACATCTTTCGTAAAGTGATAGTGATGATCAGATGTTGTCACTGATTCATCTATGTTGGAAGACCCACATAGGATACTAGTCCAGCTAAGCTATCGGACCCTCATAGGATACTAGACCAACTACTCTGTCAGACCAACGTAGGATACTAGAACAGAAGTCAAACTGTCAGACCCACGTAGGATACATGAATAGTAATCGAACTGTCGGACCCACGTAGGATACAAGTATAGTATTTGATCTATCGGACCCACGTAGGATATGAGTACAATAATCATCACCGTCAAACCCATGGAGGATTCCAATACGGTAGTCATCGTCACCGAACCCAGGGAGGATTTCAGTACAGTAGTCTTCGTCGTCGAACCCACGAAGGATTCCAAAATGGTAGTCATCGTCGCCGAACCCACAGAGGATTACAGTATGGTAGTCGTCATCACCAAACCCATGGAGGATTTCACTATGGTATTCGTCTTCACTGAACCCAGGGAGGATTCCAGTACGGTAGTCGTCGTAGTCGCAGCCAGCTCTAGGGTTTCCGCACACACCACGCCTGATTCCGAGAGGGTCCTCTCCTCAAGAAAAGGGGTTGATACATCAACTGTCATGAAGTCCAGAGTTGATGTATCCTGGAGTTTTGCCTCATCAAAAGGAACCCGACGCGACAGACGACACGTCAATCAGACGTCCGGTCTGAGAGTTATTGGCTTTTCCGTTCCAGGGGCCCGGTTGGATTTCGAGTACAATCTAACCCGACCATACTTTATTCTCATCCGAATCCCGCATAGAGTATACCAAAAGAAAATTCTCATCAAAATTAAACCAATGTAGTTGGCGGAACATCATTCGGACATCCAGTCCTTAAGTTATAAGCATTTTCGCTCCGAGGGCCCGATTGGTTTTGAGTTCGAACCAACCCGGACGTACCCAAAAATTTCCAAAACCTTGAGTGTAATATACTGAAATGACCATGTTGATCCTAGGAATCCAACTCAACTGAAGGTGCATCAATCGGAGGTTCGTATCTCATGTTATGGGTGATTAACAGAAAATGGTTCGAAGAGGGGGGGGGGGGGGTCTGGGCCCGATCCGACCCGAACCAACTAGCCCTGGGTCGACCCGACCCGGGTCCGAGTCCGGACTAGAAGGACGTGGCCCGAAAAAGAATGAAGGCCCGACCTAGAATGCCGGACCGACCCGCGTGGCGCGTCAGCCAGGCCCTTGAGGCGTGATGCCCCGGTCCACGTGATGCGGTGGCCTGGCCGCGTGGCTGGGGTGGTGATGCCCGTGTGGTCAACGTGACCAGGAGGCGGTGGTGCCCTACGGGGCCCTCCCTAAACAATTAAGGGGGTGTTTTTACACCCCCTGTCTCCCGTAATGGAACCGGTATGCGCCGATTCCTCTCCGCGGATCCCGCTGGGTTCCGCCCTGGCGCACCCCCACCGGTGGTCAGCTCAGCCGGCCACCATCCTGCCTATCCGCATCGGCCTAGCCACGACATCCCCTTCCGGCGCAGCGGCTGTCGTGCCACACCATCTCCTACTGTCATGGCCCACGTGGCCGCGACCCCTCTACTGCGCGGCACGATGGCGCCGTGCCTTCTTCCGACCATCGCAGTCTTCTTCCCCTGGTGCGGTGCGACGACACTAAGCCCCTCTAGCATTGTTGCGACCCATGGTGGTCACGACCCCATTCTTCGCACACCTCCGGCGACTGGTGTGAATTGCGCTGTCAGTTTATTCTGCAGTTCTCTCTACCAGTGGCGTCGTTGTGCCACCTCCATCATCAATCCATTAAGATCCATCAGAGGGACGTCAGGCCGTGTTTTTTCAGCCCACACTCTCCGTGTTAGATAATAAATATTTGGCTAACAAAGAACCACAAATAAAGATGAGGTACTAGGATTCCAATTAAACAGAAACTACCCCTAACTCGATCATTTTTTGTTGACGAAGTCACTGAAAGCAGCTGAAGTTGACGATGATATTTTCGTCCACCTCGCACTTCTAATTCGAGTTCGTGCATCAGATATTCATCAGGATCCGATCTCCATCGAAGGATCGTTCTTCGCTGGGGAGAATGTCGTTGGAGAACTGTTCCTCATCCACCAAAACATTTCCAACCTTTTTACCCCAACCAATTTTTTTATACATAAATATTGTTCATTAAATGGGTGGTTACACCTCTTGGGTTACCACACATTTATTTCCCATCATTAAATGAGTAGTTTTAAAATTCCATAATTCATTTAAAAATAAAATACAATGTTTGTTTTATTTTTATCCCATGAAACCTCAAAAAACCAACATTCACGCTGACTTGATTGCGATTTAAGAGAAAGTCCTCTTAAGAAATTACCGATGCTAGGAGTTCAATGGTTTCCTCAGATTTCAATTCCGAGCACCAGTTTAAAAGATAGAAAAACCTGCACGTGCGTTTACTGAACGTAACCAAAAAAAACGTCAGTAATTTATTCTGGGAACACCGGGCATCAGAATCAAGTTCCTTCAGAAACCGCAGACTCATAATATTCTAAAGTATTTAAGAAAAAATTTTCCTTGAAATATTTGGGTCTTTACAATGGATAAAAGAAAAAAAATCTAATTCACCCACTATGGAGTGCATGTAATGACCTTATAGAGTGGTGTCTTTGGTTTATGACACCAAAAACTAAATTTTTTATCTTGAATTTATTAATATAAAAAAAAGAAATCATATACTTAAAATATAAATCCAACATCGATACTCTACTTCCCATGTGATTTACCAATTTAGAGACAACACATCCCATTTAAAATAAAGTAAAATTGTTCAACGCATAAATCCATTTCAATTATTAAAATTGATACCTAACCCTTTAAACCATTTCATTTCTAAAATTAAGTAGAAAAAATTTTTAAATATCAAATAAAAGTATAGTAAATCATCAAAACTATCATAATGTTCTTCTAAAAAAACTAAACAACCATTATAAAATATACGATCAAGGAAGAGTGTTTCAAATGGTCCTTTAAAATTTATTTTTAAAATCATTTAAAACACCATTTGAAAATCAATCTTGATTACCAAATTTCATTCCTAAGGTTACACACTATTGGTATGAATATATATTATTGTAAAAATATTTATTTATGTATCTCACTATAATAATTCACATATTATCCTGGGAATTTGTTTATATATATATACTTACATATATGTGTGTATCCATCTATATGTTCAAATATATTTTTAAGCCCCTACATTTATTTCAAAACCAATCATAAAATATATTATAACAACTTGTAATTTCATATCAACACATATTATAAATTATAAATAGACATGATGAATATTTCAGGGATAAATCACTAAAATTGTCTTATAAAGGATGATAATTTCAAAAAAACATAAAATTTATTCAACTATTTTCAATCAAAAAAAAACCAAAACCAAAATTTTTTATCCCATGTTAAGATAATATCCAAAATTAATAAACATTCATATGATTAAATAATATATTATCTTACAAGACTCAATAATTAAACCCAATGATCAACTTAAATCATTCCATAAATAAAAACCCATAAAACTCATAAAAAATTTCTCAATAAATTTAAAACTGAAAATATAAAAGATTTGATCACATATTCATTCAATATTAACATAATATTTATCATCAATTAACATTAATCTCTCATAAAATTAAAAACAAAAAATTAATATACCATGATCATATATTTTTCAAAATATACTAATCTATTCCCAAAATAAATTGAATTACCATTAATTAAATTTAAAATCATATATACTTTAAAAAGATAATGTGTTATTTATTCCACAACTAATATCAACCAATTTTCTATAAAATCTCTCATTAGAAATTAATTCCATGTATACCTTATTTTCTATAATATTCAAAAAATATATAGTGAACTTATTCAAAAATAACATTAACCACCTAAACAAAAAATATTTTTTTAATCCAATTTTTATCTACATGATTAGACAATGGTTGTAAAAAAATATAATAACTCATTATCCCAATTAACAAAAATGACCTCAATATCAAATACTATTGTAACCCTATAAGGTTATCTTTATCTTACAAATTTATCTCCAATATAATAATTGTCATCTCAAATAACCTTTATAGTAAATAGCGTCAGAAATATAAGGGTTCCATATACCTAAATAATTTATTGAAATCCAATAAATAACTACAAAATATCATTATTCTGTTAAAAATAACATAATACCTCAAAAGAGTATATGTACTTTTAAACATATGACCATTCTTAAGGATTATCCAACATTAAATTAAATACTATTGCATTATAACTATTAAAAATATGTATGCCGACAATTCAATCAATCATGTTCTTTTATAAACCACCAAACACCCATTTCCTTTATTTTCCTTAACACTTATTCTAACAATAAAAATTATGAATCATGTCATAAGATTCATTGATATTAATCTAGTCATGTTTTCTAATTTAAACATAAGTTCAAAGGATAAAATAATACACAACTTTTATATATAATTTGTAGTTTACCCATATTAATCATATACTTTTACAAAACCTTTATTTATATGATGGAGTTGATCAATTTTAGAGTTGGAATTGATTTAAAAAAATTACAAATTTATTAGATTTAAAATATTCAATTCATATCATACAGAAAACATTATTCTCCTCCATTATATTAACTAAACACATCATTTTTATTGGTCTTTTATTACTCTATACACACATTTACAACATAAGAAACCTAATCATGTTCCTATAATACCTTTACAATGGTCAATTTTCCACACATTATTAACACATTTAATGTTTATTATTTTTACCTTTATAACCTCTATCATATGAACAAAAATGAGTCACCTTTTGTTGATTATAAAGTATATTAGGAATCTCTATTTGGTTAAATTTATTAATCATGACTCAAGATATATGGTTTGGAAAAACCATAAGAGTTTTCACTCCAGTTTTTATTATATTTAGATTCTCATTTTGAAAACCAATTCATTGTCCTTATTGTCCATAATTATCTTGGCACCTACTGGTTATATCCATGAACTAAAATAAAAAATGATTACTATGATTATATCAGAAAAAAATTTCAATAAACATCTTAGGAGGATGTTAAATATTAATATATCATTAATTATTAAATCTTTAATTAAAATATATATATTCATCAAAAAATTAAAATATTCATGTTAACCATCAATGTTATATAGTAACTCCCAATTATGTTCATCCCTTGACTTATTAACTCATCGTGGTATATAAATTCTAAAATTATACTCAATTGATAACACAATAACCTATAAAGTAATATAAAACCATTATATGACACCAAATATAACAATATATATTGTAATCAAATCATAATTACATTTATTATAATGAGGGTTATGATTTCTTATATTTCTAGTATCTTTTTTGTTTAGAGTATTAGATAATTATTAAAAACATTTCAATTTTTTTGTTATATTCTCACAATGTATTTTTTTTTCCAAAAAATAGGTTTCTATGATTAATGTATTGTTTCATTCAAGAATATTTTTCATCATTTATGAAATTTCACCGTTTATCATTTTATAGTACCTACACATCCTTAATCCATTTAAAAAACATTTGGATAAATCAGATGAGAAAAAAAACCTAGTATGGGATATAAAAATGAAGGGAACTTTTTATTCCATTTGAAAAACATGAAAATCTAAAAGTATGTCTTCATTTTCACAAAATAAACTTTGAGTTAAAATAATATTTTACATAATCCAAAAATAAAATAACAAAAACATTTTTTTTTCTAAAAAATTTATTTTTAATGAAAATGAAATACTTTAACCACGATAATATATTGATATTTCATAAGAACTAAATAAAACATTTTCTTCAAGAAAATATTCATTCACCATTATAAATTTAATAAATTTTATAAACAATTTAAATAACTAATTAGATAAGATTTATTTTCATTAATAATTCATATAAATTATTGAAAAATCTTGTAGGCATGTTGGGATAATTACCTTACCATCAACCCCACAATAACCCACACAAAAATACATTCAAAGAAATAATAATCACAGTTAATTCCACATTTCTCTTATCAAGAAAAAATAAATACCCAACAATTTGGAGGAATATATTGTACCTAATAATAAATATAATAATGTCAAACAAAACATATCATGTACAAAACATTTAAAAGTTTTCATATTTTCATCATAAAACCCATTAAAATATCATTTGATCCTAGAAGAAAAAATGATCTATTTTTCATTAAAATTATTATAAATATCATTTTACATTACAGACTCATAAAAATTAGAAATTCATAGAAAAATGGGAATAATAAATTATTAAAAACAATGAAAATTATTCCGTATTTCAGATAACTAATACTGAATATGATGGAGGGAAAATCGATCATTAGGTAGACATAATTTTTTTTCAAAATGGTAAAAATATTCCAAAGTGAGAATACATTAAAAATTAATAAAATTTCATTTTAAAAAATATAAAAATTAACGAATATTTTAAATTTCATTAAACAATTAATTGAGTATAGATAATTTCATTATTAAAACATTTTGAAGAACATGTTTATAGAGAAAAAAAGATTAAAAAATCTAAAAGAAATATTTAATAAGAAATCTATTATGAATTTAGTAAAATTGGAATAAAAAGTATATTAAATGATGGAACATGAAAATAATTTTAAATCAAAGTTATTTTTTTTAAAATTTATTTTAAAATACATATATGTGGAATTTTTAACACCATATAATGAAAATATGTTGTAAAAATTTCATAAGATTTAAAGATGGAATATTGATATGAGAAATTATATAACCCACGTCCCAAATAAATTTTTACATTATTGAACACATAATTAATAAAATTATATCACTAATTTATTTTTTTAAGAAAATTTTTATAGATTTTTATTATTCTTTTAAATTCATTCATTTCTATGTTTTATTTAGCTACTAAATCAGTTAAGATTACATTGGATGCAAGGAGGTAATTTAACCCATAACCATTAAAATGAATTTGGTGTGTTGAACATTTTCAAATGTAACATGTTTTAATCATCTCTATAATCTTAAAAGTTTTATTATTAATTATTCTTATAAATTAATTATAATTTTACAACTATTCATGCGTGTGGTAGTCCACATATACACATGAGAGATGTTAATATTTTCAAATGGATTAGAGTGTAATAAGGTAAATAATATTTTATATGTAAATAATTAAAATTATTTTATAAACAAGAAATATATCCATTAAATTCTTGTTTATAAACATCAAAGTGAGATGGTAATGATAAATGAAACACATCACCTTGTGGGGGTATTATTCCACATGTACACACAAGTGGAGTTTTCATTTCCCATTGGGATGAAATGAGGTAAAAATAGATTTTATATAAACATAATAAAATATTATTACATTAAATATTTTAATTTCATTTTGTTAGTATTTCTGGAAAATATTTGAAGGAGGTAGATAAAGAAATAAATTTAAATAATTTGGTTATAACATATACATGATTGTTTGATATCTTACTTTAGATTTCACCATAATCTCTCTAGGATTTGAATTTTGGTGATAAAAGTAACACATGTACAAGGGTAGGATATGTAAAATGGATCTTAGAAGATATTAGTTGATTTAGAATGATGAAAGTTTGTAGATATGGTAGAAGTGCAGGTTTCTTATTATATGGGATAAGAGTGACACCCTTGATATCATTTAGAAACATAAAATATAATAAAAGTTTTATAATGTAAAGTGGCTTGAAAGTAACATAATTTTGATTATGATAAATTTTAAGGACTAAATCCACTAAAAAAAATCCAATTTAGAGAGAATTTTATGATATTTTAGGTCTTATATCTTAGTTTAAGCCCCCTCATTATCTTGTTTACCCTGTACCATAAAAACAAAATTTTACAATAGTATAATTTATTATGAATAAAATTTAAATTTACTACATTAAATAATTTAAAGTAACTAATTTCTAATATATTATTAATTTTATAGGATTCAATTTCTATATGTGGTAAAAGTTTCTTTTAATACAAGATCACAAAATTCATAAAAAATATTTATTAAAAAATTCACTTTTAATGCATAAAAATTATTTTATACCAAATTAATGAGTAATATTGATTAATATAGAATTAGTCGCATTATTTTAAAAAAACTAATTTTTTGACTATCAAAGATGACCAAAACATATTTTTTTATAAACGTTATTAAAATAGAAGAACCAAAATTAGTTTTTATTTAATTAAAAACACTACTTCGGTTTTTGAAAATGTCCTACAAATATTTATAAGATATATATTATATTTTAAAACTCATTATATTAATTATTAAATTTATATTTGGTCTATAAAAATGGCTTCACACAATTTAAATCCATTATTATATCATGATAATGAAATAATTGTAAAAGTATTTGTAAAATCGTTATTTTTCATTATTCAACAAAAAGTAAACTATTTTAGATAAATAAAAATAAACCTATGTTTAATATTAAATTATGATGTCAAATATGAATTCAATTTTTTCTAATTCAAATTAAAAAAATTATAAATTTATCATTTAAATTAAAAAAAATATTATAAAAATTTAATCTATAGAAATTAATTCCTTTAAATATTATGTGTTCATAATCTTATTTCACCAAAATATATAATTTTTTGAGTTTTAATAAATTATTTCACGCATTTATATAATATATATTACCTAATCATATTTTAATAGTAATCAATACAATTTTTTATGATAAAATAAACAACACATTAAAAAAAATCATTAAAAAAATATATGTTTAAAATATAGAATTATTTAAAATCTGCCCAATAAATTTTTTTATCACAAATTTACTTGTATTAAAATCAATGATTACTAATCAAAATCCACACATAGTTCAAATTCTCATATAATTAGAATTAAAATATTGGCACAATGACAATAGATTACCTTCATTAAAAAGATTATATATGACCCCCACTATGTCACTGTGGTGTTTATTTTGTATTATTTCATGAGATTGGCTATCATTTTATGTTTCTATGTATTTTTGGGTTGAAATGTAGAAATTTATTATTTTTACTTCTATTCATAGATACGGAAAGAATTTTGGAGGAAACATTTTGTTTACCCTCACATAGATCTAGTAAACCCTTATGAGAAGTTAATTTTTAACACATATTGTTTGGGATACACAAGCAATTCATGGGTTTACTTCAAACCAAACTATTCTTAGGAGAACCCATGTAGGACATCTTGTGAGTTTAGGTTGCACCTAACAACTTTCACATGGTTTTGGAAAATTATATGGATATCATAAAAATATGATCTTTAATTTGATAGTGCCATTTGAAACTATTAGCATAATATTTTTTTAACCATGAAGTGTTTCTAGGTAAACCATGTGAGTGGGTTTTTATAGGTAGTGGAATTCACACAGTTGGCCCACAGTTTGGGAAACCATGACTCCAAAATTTACATTATTCCCATATTCATTAAAAGATGAAATTAAAAATTTCCTATCTCTTATTTCAAACCTCCAACCATCATTTCCTCTCCCCTCTTAATAAACATACCATGAATATACAAGGTATAACCCACAATTCAACTTCATCTTTTTTTATCCTATTATATTTGGATTGAAGTGGGTTTCCTCTTGGTTAATCCCCCTAAAACTTATCCTCTCTTATATTCCTTTTCATTCCCCTAATCTCCATTTCCCTATGAACTGTAATCTCTATGTTGGCCTTTTTTAGGGTAGGGATTGGTCTTAATCATGTATATTTGTTATTGTGGTGGCTATATATGGTATGTATTGGATTATGGGAGCATTATCCATCATATGCAACAATGAATATCAGGATCTTCATTGAATTCAGGTAGGTGTATCTTTGTTTCCACTTTATATTATATTTTATTAAATTATTGTTGTTAGAGCATATAATTATTAATATTATTCTTATAAGAGTGTATATGAAGGAAAACCTGTGTTTGATAATGGTATTATCCCTTATAATAGAATGGGATTTCATGCCAAGTGTTTGTAAAAATAGATAAGTGGAATCTAGATAATTATTTTGGTTTTAAAAGAATTTTGGGGCACTGACTAATTTTTTTTTAAAATTTACTTGTATTAGTTGACTTCCATTAGCTGTTACTCACCACTATTATGAAAAAAATCTTATTTACTTTAATTGGAATCCCTATAAATACAAAAACTTTTAAAATAATTTATAACCTCTCAGTATAACTAATAACTATCAACTCAAAAGAAAAAAATAGAAAAAAATAAAATACACTAACCCAAATCCCCTTAGAAAATCTTTGTTTAGAATGATTAAGTGTTCATGAAACTCTTCCCACTCCTACCTCCATGGTTCTAAAAATCTGATTTCTAATCTATCAAACACCATAAATTAAAAGGTATTTTTATACCATTTTTAATGAAAAACTTTAGTATTCTATACATTAGACACCTAATACATCCTAATAAAACCCAAGGCACATTCTTGAAGACATTATATTTGAAACTAGTTATAGTGAATCATCATATAGCAAGTGGGAATGATATCTCACAATAATCAATGTAAAAAATTGATGAAAATTGGAAGGACTAATAAATATGTTGGACCTCTATGTTAGAATAATGTAGAGAAAATAAAATAAACAAACAAATTTAAATAGATGATAGAGATAAATTTAACTAATCCCTTTTCTCACCTCAAACTCCCTCACCTATAGAAACATCTACCACCATATCCCTTTCCTATGACAACCATATATATAATGCACCTCTGATAAAAATAAACAAAATTAATAAAATTGTCTCTTTCGTATATTTAATAAAGAATCAAAAAACTAACATACCTCCATGTGACTCTGTGAGTCAATATTTAACCACAAAAAAATAAATTCTCATTATGATGTAATAAATTAATCGAATCCCAAAATGTAAAAGTAAATATATTCATGATTAATGATATCAGTAGGAAAGCCAAATGGAACAACATTCTATTTAAAGTCTTAAAATAAAAGTTCATTTTTATGCCAGTTTGAAATATATAGTTAAAAATAGTCTTTTGTTAATCACACATATAAATAAAAATCATCCCATATATCAATTTTGTTAAAATTTTATTTTGATATATTTGAAATAAAAATAATAACATGGAACATATTTTATGGGTTTATTCCATCTATTTTGAAAATATGGTTTTAATACTATTTTTATATTTTTTTAAACATATATTTCTCAAATCCTTTTTAAAACATTTTAATGATATAAGGATACCGAAAATATAGTTAATTTCTAATACAAGATTGCATGATCCATTCATTAATAATATTAAAAAATTATAAATAAGAATTCCTAAAAGTAATCATGTCATTTATATGAACCATTGGGGAAAGTAGTAGTTCATTCAAGGTTATTCGCCCCACTAGTTCCTTGTACTTATAATGATATAATAATTTAAAAATATAATATTTGCACAACTACCGAAGAGTATACATCATTCCTGTGTTGCATGATGAATTTTATCCACTAAATCACAACTAAACAATCATGTAGGAGCGCATGCCTTGGCCTAGTGGTGTACCAATAAAAAGTGAATTCAATGTTCTAGCCATATGGTGTCTCTTATACAAGAAAACAACTCTAATTCTTCCATTATGGAGTGCATGTAATGGCCTTATAGAGTGGTGTATCTAATTTATGACACTGATATATTCATTTAGATCAGTAATTAATGCGACAAAATCTTAAATAGATACCTAAAATAGAGTTCCCATTTAGATACTCTTCCTCCCATGGGATTTTCCAATTTATAGAGAACACATTCCATTTAAAATAAAGAACCTTTAATTAACCAATGAATCTATTTCAGTTATCAGAATTGATACATGACCCTTTAAAATATTTTTTATCAAATAATGTAGAAAATTTATAAAACACCAAAGAAAAGTATGGTAAATTATACGAAAGTATCATAACCATGTTTAAAAAAAAATCAAAACCCTTTAAAAAATATAATCACCGTGAAATATTGTTTGAAAAAGGACTTAAAATTTATTTTAATAATCATTTAAAACTATTATTCCTAAGTATTGTTTTTTAATAGATCTTTACGTTTATTATGATGATTAAATAATGTTTGTTGAGATTATTTTGGTTGGATATTTGGTTTATCATTGTAATTAGGATTAAGTTTGTTGGTCATCGGGTTTTTTGTCATAGGAATTCCAATGAAAAGTAATCACCTCACTTTGTAAAAGTTGGTGATCCAAAAAAAAATCTTCTTTAAGAAAATCATACTCACAATTATTTTGAAATTTTCATGAAATGAGGTTATTATTATATTGAGGTTCTAATCTTAATGAGGTTCATATTTTAATGATGTTTATAATGTAATGAGGTTCTATTCATAATCATATCAATCACAGATCTGATATAAACCTGACGATGGTTTTCTATTTTGTATTTATAAAAAATCATCTGTAATTTTTGAAACATGTTACATAATATTGATGAAATAAAGGGGGAGAAAAATATTCTACTAATCATATTCTGGAATGAAATAATGATGTTGATGGGATATACGGAAGTTACAATACTTTCTATAGTATGTCAGATGATGCTGAAGCTGATCATAAATGTTTTTCAAATTCATGATGATTTATGAAATTTTAAAAAAGAGAAATTTGGTAAAGAAGAATATTTCTAGTAACAAAGGTCATCATAATGGGTTTACTCGATGTAGATTTGTTTAAAGGATAATAAGGTTGATCGTAATAATGATTTTGGTTTTGAGTCAAACTAAAATCCAGAATATTTAAATCTTGTGAGAAATAATTTTATTAGTTTCATTTTTAGAAAAGAAAGACGTCCCTATAGTCATAAATATAGATACCAGTCATTTAGATTTAGTATTATATCATATTAATCAAATTTTTAACTATTTGTTTAGAAAAATCATTGGAATCATATTCAGAAGATAAAGATGTTTTTTTTAGTTAAAGATTTTGATATTGGTCAGTTAGACTCAGTTTTCCATCATAATCATTAGGAGAATAACTATTTGGGCCCATTGAAAGAAAAAAAGAAAAAAATTAAGTTATAAAAAAATTAAGAAGAAGTTATTATCTTTATCAACAATGTAATCAACCATTTTTAATAGGTTATATTACATTGTTTAACATTCATGTGGGTCAAGATAAAAGAAGAAGAAGAAAATATTGTTTTAAAATTTCCTTTATCATAATATGGAAGATAGTAATGAATATTATAATAGAGAATCAGAATCCAGCTGAGTTTTTTCTATGGAGATTAATATTATATATATTTTTTATATATATAATTGGTATGAAGCATCGTAATGAAGAAATTTAATTAGGAAAATTAGAATCAGGTTACTATTTGTGAAGAAACTCAGAGGTGAGATGGTGTTTATAGAATATTCGAGAAGTTTTGAGAAGAATTTTGGCGTGTTGGTTATGTCATAAATGTATCCAAAATTCAAGGGAACATACACATTTAGAAAATTTGGTCGAGTAGGAAATAAGTTCAGAATCTCAATGAAATCAAATTTAGGTCACCTATAAAAGGGAAAATACTTTCTATACTCGTCGGACATAAGTATTTCTCATTAAATGTAGAGATAAGGGAGAGTGTTGAACAATTTACTAGTGGAAATAAGTTTTTTATTGAGTTTTCCTGGAAGGGTTTTCCAGATATAATAAGTTTATGAGAATAGAAAAATTATATTCATGGTTTCCAGATTGAGAAATCATATTGAGAAATCATATTGTGATTCATAGACTAAAATAGAATTTTTCTAGAATTATATCAACCATTTTCTAATTGTTATATATATTTTATGTGTTGATCATTAAGACTGGGATAATTGGATTGGGAAATCAGACTAAGTTTTATTAAAACGTCCAGAAGATGTTATTACCAGCTTATAGGTAAGAAATTTAAGAATTTTTTTGTAATATTATATTTATTAAATTCGATTAAGAAGCATCATATCATGTATTTTAAACAAATTTTATTACATCATTGGTATTAAAAATAGAACATGCACAATTGGATTGTTTATATAGTGCACATGGGTGTAAGGGAATATCCTACTCCTTGTATTCCACACAAAAGGATTGTTTTTAGCTGAATATGTGGTATTGGATTATTTCAAAACCATACCAAGGATATAACTACTATTATTGTGTAGAAGACCGTGTAAATTGTTATATTCTTGTGGGTGATGGTTTAAATTTTTTTCTAAAGGGAAAGAAATATTTAATAGTAGGTGAAGGTTGTTTTAAAATAAATGAAACATAAAATAAAAATATATCACTGATTTATCCCTCCCCCTCTAGTGGAACAACTATCTTGATTGGGAACTTACAATTGACATCAGAGTGAAGGTTCTCTTCATTTATTCAATGATAGAGTATTTAAGAATAAGTTGTGATGGATAATCTGGGTGGTCTGAATATTAAATGGATTCTAATCATAAATGATAATAATTACCATATCTGAAATAGAATAATGTTGCCATATATTATGTCTCTTGGGTATGATGTTTTCAAATATATTACAAATAGTTTCCCTCACTGTATTGAGAATTATCCTCTCAGAAATTATGATAATGATAACTATAATAATGTTGAAAGAGCTAATAATTATTTACTCTAATAAATATCTAAAAGTGAGTTTCTGAGAGTAAAAGGATTTTCCACTCCCAAAGGTATTTGGGTTATGCTGAATAACATTATTGATGAAAATAAAAAAGTGAAAAAGGTAATGTTAGAAATATAGAGATTTAAGTGTAAAGATCTGAATATGGATGAGTATGAATTTTTGGTTACTTCTTTACCACAATGAATAAATTTTTTACAACTATAAAATGACATAGTGAAATGTTAAAATATTCTACTATTGTTAAAAATATCATGAAAACTTTTTTCAATAAGATTGATGCCAAAGTTTCTTTATTGGAAGATAGATATCCATATACATTATCTCTTGTTAATTTTCATAGCAATCTCATCACATATTAGATTATAAAGGAAAAAAGTTATGAAGGGGGAAAATACGATAATAGAGAAATGTATTTGAAATTCAAAAAAAAACAAAAATGTTAATATAGTTCCTATAGAAGATGATGTTGCTGACACCGACTTACAAAAATGTTTATGTAAAAATATTGATGAAATATTATCTTCTTTTTATAAAATATTAAAAATACGCTTAGCTAAATATAAAAAAAACATCCATTAAAATATTTTGGATCTAAATCGATTGAAAAATTATATTTCCAATTGTCCTCAAAGAGGTAAATAAAAAGAAAATGCAGAATAATAATGAAATTAAGAATAAAGTAGTTCATGAAGATATTTAGAGAAACATAGTGATAAGGAAAAATTTTATTCCAAGAAGAAAGATAATAATTTCTCCAAACCCAAAAAGATAATCTATTTATCTAAGGATGACGATATTGAATAAGTTTCAAATTTTGAAGAAGAAAACACATTTATTTAAATAATTGATGAGTAATTTCTTTCTCATAGTGAAAGCAGTTATTTAGAAAAGAAATATTGTAAAGCTGAATCCAAAAAAATTCCCTCAAAATGATAGAAAAAATACTTTCTTTATAATAGTTGAAAATGAATAATATGAACGTAATAGATCTGAAAAAGAATAAACCCCACTTGAAGTTCATTTTAAATAAGAGTTGAAATAATTTTTAAGGAATATTATAAGGATTGAGAAGAAAAATAAGAAGTTGGAATATGAGTGTCTCTTGATAAAAATTAATACATGTTTTTCAGATGAAAATAATAATACGATGGTTGATATTGATGATTTGGAGAAATATCTTGAAAATGAAAAGAATTTGAATGAGTAGATGAAGATTGATGATTTTAAGAAAAATCCGAAGAAGTAAATGAATCATAATAATGATATAGAGATCAAGATAAAAGAAAAATATTGGATGTTGGAACTTATCCAACAAAAACATATCAATGCTAAAGAGAGAGATACAAGTTTCAAAAACTCTATCTTTGAAGTTGGTGGATGTTCTCTTAAGGGTGAACCTGAGAAGGATTAATAAAATTTACCTTCGAAGGTTGAGAAGAGAGCTAGAATTTTTTTTGTGAGAACGAAAGTATGGAATGTTATGTATGTGACCAATATCATCAAAGTTTAGATGTTATAATTTGAACAAAATGATGAGTCTGAAAGTATTCTTATTTCTTCTAGTTATGATAAGGAAAAAAATAAATCTATGTTGATGAAGAAATTATCATTTGAAAATACAATCGATGTTCATCAATAGAGTTCTATTAATAATGATACTGAGAAATGTATTAAAAAATCCATTCAATAAGGATATTTCATTATAAAATAATCCTCTTATCAATACTATTGGTATTGTGGTGGATGGAAATATAAAACTAACTTCTTTTGTTTAAACCAAAAATATTAGAAATTGAAAATCGGTTCCAACATCTAGAAACTGTTTCTGAAAGATGTGGGAAACTGGGAAATATTTATAAAGGATTTATACTTTTCTTATCAGAATAAAAAATGTTTCTAAAAAATTCTAATAAGTTGGATGTTTTGGAAGTTAATAAAAACAGAATTATTTAGTCTGAGAAGGAAGTTCATTTAGTTATATGTCCAGAAAATGTTGACATGGCAAGGATGTTAGAGGATGCTTTAACATCGACAAAAGAATAGGGGATGAAACATACTTATGATGGTAGCTGAAATTTTTACAAAAAGGTATCAAAAGATTGTGGATATGAGTAACAAGGGCATGATATCAATCATTTTTCAACTATCTTATCATAACAAAATGGAAAAAAGTAACAAACTGATTATAACATATTAGTTTCTAAAGATGATGAAAAGTTGACACCCTCGTCTATATATTTTATAGATAGAAATAATGTTGTTACAAAACCTGATAAGGATGAACATAAGGAATAAAGCACATATAATTCAATATATAAGATAAAGAAAAAATGTAAATACTGAGAGAGGACACTCAGGAGGATTATTTCTTCTATGAAACAACTAGGGTTCCTCTTTATTCCATTTTTTTTTTCATATTTGTACTAGTATATATGAAATTTAAAGAGTCAAAATAAAGAATGTTCAATTGATGAGTATCTTACTATTCTTACAAAATAATGTAACAAGGTTATTAAAAATATGTGTTTTTATACAACATAACATTTTGATATGTTTTTTATAAGGGTGAAAGTTACTTTTATCTTTAAAAACATTCTTTCAAGGATTTTCCCAATCATAAAATTTTTGAAAGGATCAAGAAAATTGTATTACATGATAGTTTTTAAATGGACAGTATTGACAACCTTTTTTATTCACTTTTTTTTCATAACAGGATTCACCCACATAAAATTATAGTAGATTAGTTAATGGTTTTTTGTTTATAAACTCATGTTATATCTTAAAGAAGAGTTTCATGATTCAGAGAAGAAAAGATAAAACACTAGAATTGAGATCATTTATCAATAAAGGATACACTTATCACGATGTCTCATTTGATTTTTTTTTTCTATAAGGGGAGAGATAAAAGAAATAGGGTGATTGAGAAAATAACAGGGAGAAGAAAAATTGAAAAAATAAAATAATACCACTTATAGTTTTGAAGAGGTTGAAGTGGGTATTGGTAAAAAACAAAAATGGAGATATTATTAGGTAGAAGGTGTGTTTCTTTTATATTTATTGTCAATAGATAAATATATTTATTATGTTAAAGAAATAAATTATATTGAGAATATGATGGATGAAAATTGGATTCCTCATCATTACCAAGAAGAAGTTTGTTGGTGATTGGTTTTATTTTCAAAGGAATTTCAAGGGAAAATAATAACCTCACATTGTAAAAGTTACTAATCATATTCAAAAATAGTATTCAGGAAATTATACGAACAATTATTAATAATTTTCATTACAATGAGGTTATGATCATAATGATGTTCATAATGTAATATTTTTATGATCTTAATTAGATCTATCATAGATTTTATACAAATCTGATGATGATTTGTTGTTTTGTATTTCTCAAAAATCATAAGTATGTTGTGAAACATTAGATGTAATATTGATGAATTAAATGGGAAGAAAATTATTCATCCAATCATATTTAGTAAGGAAATAAATATATTTATGGAATATAGGGAAAGTACAATACAATATTTGGAAAGTCAAATGATGTTAAAGATGATCTTAAATATTTCAAAGTCATGAAGGAATTAATGATAGTTTCGGAAAGGTTGAAGAATAAATTTTTTGTAATGCTAAAGATTTATGGCCTCAATGATCATCGTAATGGGTTTGCTAGATGACTATTTTTTAAAAGGATGAGGAGGTTGATCATAATGAAGATGCTGGTTTTCAATTACAGAAAAGGAAGAAATATTTAAATATTTATTGAATGAATTTTATGAGTTTCATATTCAGAAAATAAAGAAGTTTCTGAAGTCAAAGATATTGATATCTGTCCATCAGACATAGTATTTCATCATATTCATTATAGGTATAATTTTTTATATAGAAAAGTCATTGGGACCATATTCAGAAGATAAATATGTTGTTGTAGTTGAAATTTCTGATATCGGTCCATCGTACTCGGTATGCTATAATAATCACTAGAGGAATATTTTTTGGGATTGATGAAATAAAAGAATAAGAATAGTATGTGGTGAACAATATGATAAATAATTTTGGATATTTATCAAAAATTTATTCAACCATTTAAAATAGGTAGAATTAAATTTTTTATCATTCATGTGGGATAAGAGAAAAGAAGAAGAATCTATTATTTTATATTTTTCTTCTATGTATTAGGTAGATTGTAATGAAAATTTGAATGGAGAATTTGAATAAAAATTATTTTTCAAAAAATATTAAATATATCTACTTATATATAAATGAAATTGGTATATATAATCGTAAAGAAGAAATTCTGTTGGGGAAATTGAAATCAGGTTGATATTTGTAAAGAAATTCATAAGTGTGGTGGAGTTGATAGAGGATTTGAGAAGTTTTGAGATGAATTTATATGTGTTTATGAAGTAATAAATTTATCCAAAATTCAAGGGGACATTCAAATTTATAAAATTTGGTCGAGTGGGAAAAAATTATAGAATCGCACACAAAGTAAATTTTGGACAACAATAAAAGGGAAAGTATGTCGTACTTTCATACTAAAATATGTATTTTTCATAAATCATAGAGAGGAGGCAGAGCATTAATGAATTTTCTAGATGGAATAATTTTTTGGATTGAGTTTTCTTAAAGGATTTTGTTAGACATAGAAACATATTAGAAGAGACCATATTGTCTTAAAGGTTTCGTTATTGATCAATCATATTAGGATTTCTTGGTCCATATATAATTTTTTCATAATTGTCTCCAGCATATTTTGATAGTTATTTATATTTTCTATATTGAGAAACTAGACTTGGAAAACTGTACTAGGAAATCATATTGAGTTTTATTAAAAATTATATAAGAATTTATTACCATCCTCTAGGTAATAAAGTTAAAAATGAATTTATAAGATCATATTTGTAAAATTTGAACAATGAGAACCGTAAAAAGTTTGTTTAAAAACATTATTACATAATTTTTTCTAGAAAGAGCACACAAACTATTGGATTGTTTACATAGTGCTACATGACTGTTTGGGAATATCTTACTTTTCGTATTCTATACAAAAGGATTGTTTTCTAGTGGATCATGTGGTGCTGTATTGTTTCCAAACCAAACCAAGGACATAGTTACTCTTATTGACTGGTGAACCTTGTAAATTCTTGTGTTTCAATGGATGTGTGTTTGAATTCTTTTTTGTAGGGAAATAAATTTTTAATCAAAAATGACGATTTTCTCTTATATAAGACAACTTAAAAAGATTATATCACTGATTCAACTCTTCCCCCTCTTAGTGATATAACTATCATGATTGGTAATATAAAAAAAACTCCATTTGAAAATCAATTTTCAGCACCAAATTTTTGTTTATGAGGTTTCCCAATATTGTTATGCCTATATATACTTATATATATATATATATGCTTATATATGACTCTCACTATAAAAATTGACATATTATCATGTATATTAATTCAAATATATATACCGATGTATATTCATATAACCATCTATACATCAAAATAGATTTTTAATCCCATAACTTTTATTCAAAACCCATCATAAAATATATTATTAATTCTTTTAATTTCATGTATTAATGGAAATTTTATGTAAAAATAAATAACTAATTAAAAGTTCCATTTGAAAACTAAATCCTCCTTTAAAATATAAAAACCCATGAATGAAATCCATTTGGGTATTATATTAAATATTATGTATTGAAGCCATGGGATAAATAATTTAAAACCATACATTTTTAAGAGAAAAGTAATTCTCATATATATTAAACCATAAAAAATCATTTTACCATTTAAATAATCTAATAAAAATGTATGATTAATTCATTATTCATCCATGACATAAATTATAATGGCTATGAGTCAAGGTTCTAAAATCCAAAGAACAAAAAAGAGGGAAACATACATTAAATTAAGTAGAACTCATTGCCTATGATGAAAATCACAAAAATTGGCTATGAGTTACTAATAAAATAACATAGAACCAAAAATCATCAAAATAATCAACCAAATTTAGGTTTTGGTTTTGTAAGGGTATACACACTACAATAAAGTGAAAAAAGTAAGGGGAATATAGAAGTTGAAGGGTAAGGATTTCAAACCTCAAACAACAAGGCCCAAAATCTGATAAAAAACACTAGAAATCATGAAGAGAGAGAGAGAGAGGATTAAATGTGGAATTAATAGTGGATTTACCTACATCCAAGGGTCATAAAGAACTAGAAAGGGTAGGGGGATCGTGTTACATCAAAATAATGGATTAGAAAGTGGGAGATTTTCAATTTCATTACAATTATTTAGCACTTTGAAAGAGTTAGTCATATTGTTTTCCAAACCACGAACAAACGATGTGCCTCCTAAGAGAGTATCTAGAATACCCCATGTTAAAAGGATGCCCAATTATAAAACCACATTCCAATCATAAAACAATACTGAACATACAAGAAAAATAAAAAAATAACCCAGTTTTATTGTCAATTCAAGAAATAAATTAAAAATATTTTAAAAAATAAAATAAAATAAAATAACTTGGGGTTATAGTGTGTTAATAATGATAATGAATAACTGAAAATATAACTACATGATTAATTAACATACCATAATCATAATTTCATTGTTCAGTTTTGTTTTGAGTAGTTTTCCGCCTTAGAATCATCTTATATTCTAAATTATAAAAAACCATGACAAATTTATCATGCCTAAAGCACTAAAATAAAATTTTATAGGATCCTAATATTGAAAAAGTGAAAATTTTATTCCTCTTGTTTCTATCAATTAAACTAAACCACAAATGGTTAGGGAAAATTAATATAATATCAAGTATTAATAAATATTCATATGATTAAATAATATATTAATCTTCAAAGCCTAAAAAATTACAACCAAGGACCAAATTAAATCATTCCAATAATAATGAACCCCAAAACTCTTCAATTTTTTTTATCTAAATTTAACACCCAAAATTTAAACTATTTGATCACATATTCATATAATAAATCTCTCATAAAGTCACAAACCAAAAATTCATATATCATAAACATATAATTTTTAAATTATACTAATCCCTTCCAAAAATAACTTTATTTCTCATAAATTAAAAATAAAAACTTATATGCATCCAAAAGATAATCATTAATTATTCCTCAAATAATATCACCACTTTTTCATAAAACACCTAATTAGAAAATTATTCCATATTTACAATAATTGTTATAATTTTCAAAAACAATAGTGAACTTGTTTAAAAATAACATTATCCACCAAACCACAAAATATAATTTTAATCCCATGTTTATCTATATGATATGATATTGGTTCCAAAAAATTTAATAACTATTTCTCCCAATTATCCATAATTACAACACCATAATAAAATATAGTAACCCTTAAAGGTTATCTTTACTATGCAACTTTATCCCCAATATAATAACTATCTTCTCCAATAATATTCATAGTAAATCACATGAAAAATCTAAGGGTTATATATACCTAAATGATTTATTAAAATGAAATAAAAAACTCCAAAAAATCATTAATTAACTAAAAATAAAATAATACATCATAAATGTTTCTTTAATTTAAATAATATGACCATTCTTAATGCTTACCCAAAATAAAATAAAATTTCATATCATTATAACTGTAAAACCCAAATATATAGACATTTCAATCATTCATGTTCTTTTAGAAACCACTAATCACTCAATTCATTCTTATCCATTAACAATTCCTTCATATACTTAAATATATGAATCATTTTCAAAGATTTATAAACATTAATGTAATCATATTTTCTAATTTTAAAATAAGTGAAAATTTTAAAATAGTAAATACCACTAATTTATAATTTGATGTTTCCCTATCTTCATTGTATGACCGTGCTAAAACTTTATTTGTGTGATCTCATTGATCACATGAAGAATGAGAATTGATTTAAAAAAAATGTCCACATTGTTCAAATTTAAAATATTCAATTCATATCTTAAGGAAAACTTTATTCCCCTCTATTGTATTAACCAAACTCTTCATTTTTCCTTGGTATTTTATTACTCTATTCCCTCATTATTCACATATAAAACAACATCATGTTACTTTAATACATCTATATTGGATATTTTCCCCCACATTATTAACACAATGAATGTTGAATATTTTTACCTATATGATCTGTATCATATGAAATCCAATGAAACATAATTTTTCTCTTATTAATTTTGTTAGGAATCTCACTCTGGTTCAAGTTTTCAATCATTGCTCAAGATGGTATTTTAGGCATAATCACACAATATTTCACCCCAAATCCCTTTTTGTTTGGTTTGTGCGTTGTAAAACCAATGAGTTATAAATAACATATAAATTTATCTTGGTTCCAGCTTATTCTAGATATTTACTAAAACCAAAAATGATTATATCAAAAAATCATAATAAACTATCTTATAAAGAGGATAAATACTATGATATCATTAACTATATCATATTTTATTCAACTCTTTTGTTTCATACAAAAATATTAATATTCATTTTAGCCTTTATGGTTATATAATACTTAAAAATTGTGATCGATATTTTACTAATTACCTCATGGTGGTATATAAAATTTTAAATTATACTCATTTTATAATATTCTAAGATGTGATGTGTTCTAAAACCTTACTATAACACCACCTATGACACCCTATATCGTAAAAACCCCATAATTACTTGGATGATAACAGTGGTTTAAATTTTTGATATTTACATAATCTTTGTGGTATAGAGTATTATAGAAATAGAAAAAACATTCCATAACAATGTTGTTAATTTCACACATCGTGGATTTTTTTACTAAAAAATAGGTTATTAGGTTTACACTCTTATTTCATCGAAGAATATTTTTCATCATCCAAAAAACATAAACCTTGATAATTATATTATCCAAAAAATTCGTTATGTTCTTTTAAAAACATTTAAAGATGTTATATGAGAAAACAAGTCTCACTAAGGGATATAATAATAAAGAAAACTCATTATTTCATTAGAAAAACATGAAAATCCACATGTATGTTTCCCTATTTGAAAAAATATTATTTGATATCAAATAATAAATTATTTAAACTATAAATTAAAATAAAACCCAAAATTTTTCATAAAATATTTAATATCAAGGATAAATGAAATATTATAACTTTAATAATTTCTTGAGAAAGCATAAAAACACATGAAATTATTTTTTGAAAAACTAACCATTCACCATGTGACAGATAAAACCATTATTAAAACCATTTACAAATGTAATTAAAAAAATTATTTACATTAAAAACACATATTTAACCTTGAAATGTCATGTAGTCAACTGGGGAAATTAATATTGCAATCATCCTCATAGGAACCAATATAAAACCCCTTATAAAGGAATGACAGTAATAATTAATTCCATATGTCTCTTATCAAGAAAATATCATTAATAAATTCATTAGAGGTCTATATCAAACCCATAAATATTTATATTAATTTTCCAAGAGAAATATCATGTGTAAAAAATTTACAAGTTCTATCCTTTTCATCCTTAAACCCTTGAAAACTCATTTGAAACTAGAAAAAATCACATATTGTTTTATAGTCAAAATAAATAGAAATATCCTTTTTTATTGAAGACTCAAAAAAATTAAAAAATAATATAAAATTGGGAATTATAAATTCATTAAAAAAACTTAAAATTATATAGTATTTCTAAAAAATAATAACAACTAAAATGGAGGGGAATGCGGCCATGAGGTAAGTATTAAAAATAGTTTTTTTCACATTGTTAAAATGAGTAAAAAGTGACCAATATAGGAAAAAGTAATAAAAATATTTTTTAAAACCCATTTTAAAAATGAAATGTTAATTTAAAATTTTTTTAAACTATACTCAAATTATATATATTATCAATATTGATACATTTTTAAGAACAATTTTACCGAGAAAAGAGAGTTTAAAACATTTACAATAACATTTTATTGAAAAAATTTATAATAATTAAATAAACTCTAAATTAAAAGGATATTAAAAGATGAAAAATGAGAATAATTTTAATTCAAAATAATTTTTTTAAAATTTATTTAATGATTTATTTATATAGAATTTTTTACACCAAATAATGAAAAAAAGTGGTGAAAACGGAAAAAGTATCAAAGAAGAGATATTGATTTGAAAAATTTCTTACCCCATGGCCTAAATCCATTTTTTATTCCCAAAACACTCATTAATAAATATATGTTACTCATTTTATTACATGAAAAAAAATTCCATATTTATATTTTTCATTTTAATTCAATCGTTATCATGATTCATTTAGTTACTAAATCGCTTATGTTTACATTGGATGTTTTGATGTCATTCGACCCTTAACCCCTAAAATTACATTAGTGTGTTGAATATGGTCATAATTTTCATGATTCCATCATATCTAGAATATTAAATATTTTATATTATCATTTTTATAAATTAACTATATTTTTACAACAATTCATGTATTTTTTAATTATAAATTAAAGTCATCAATTCGTGGAGACCATAGTTCGTGCATACACATAAGAGTTGTTTTAATTTTTCTAATGGATACAAATGAAATAAGGTAGATAAAGTGTTACATTTTAATAATATTAAGAATATAATATATATCATATTTATTTATTAAATCATCCTTAAGGAATCACATGTAATATATTAATGAAAAAAATTCACATCAATTAGTAGAGGTGGTAGTCTACATGTATGCACGAAATACGTTACCAATTCCAATGGATGAGAGTTTAAGAGGGTATATAATATTTAATATTTAAATAATTAATATTTTTTTTATAAACACAAAATTTATCCACTAAATTCATCTTTATAACCATCTATGTGATATGATAATTAGAAATGAAACACATCACTTTCTGGGGGTGGTATTCCACTTGTATGCACGATTAGAGTTTTTTGTTTCCCAAAGGGTATACATTAAGAAGAAAAAATATATTTTTTATAATAATAATAAAATATTATTATATTAAATATACTAATTTCATTATTTTAGGATAATACGAATATATTTCAAGGTGGTAGATGAAGTAATAAACTTTAAATAATTCTGTTATGACTTATAACTCAACCTTTGATATCTTCCTTTGGCTTACACAATATTCTTTCAATGATTGGAATTTTGGTGAAGTATTTAACACTAGTACATGGGTATGATAGTTTAAGGGATTTAAGAGGATTTTTTTTGAGATAGAGTTCTCAAAATATGTATATAAGTCAGGAGAGGTGGTGTCCACCTATAAATGATAATACTATCACCATTGTAAAAATTTAGAACCCTAATATATAATAACTCTTTTTTAAATGAATGTGGATCCAAAGTAACTCAATTCATAATATGATTTAGTTTAAGGTTTAAATCCACTAAAAATTCATTTTATATAAATTTTTTATAGTTTAAGTCAATTAATGTAGTTTATCCCTCCTCATTAACTCGTATACTCTTTATCATGGAAACAACATTTTACCATGGTAACATTCATTATGAGAAAAATAAAATTAAAAACACTAAAAAATAAATTATTTGATTTCTAATATAGATTTTATTTTATAGGATTAAATCTCTATACATGTTAAAATTTTCTTTTAATGCAAGTTCAAAAAACTGTACAAAAACTACATTTAAGAAATTTGATATTTTTATGAATAAAAAATATTTTATACAAAAATAATGTATAATGTTAATTCCTATGGAATAAATTGTATTATTTTAAAAAATTATAATTACCTTAATATCTGACACAAGATTTTTTTTAGAACTTGATTAAAAGAGAATAACAAGAAATATTGTTAATTTGATTAAAAACCTTCGATTTTCAAAATTATCTGGCATATATTTCAAAGATCACTCTTACATTTTAAAATAAATTATATTAATTACTAAATATATGTTTGGTATATAAAAAATTCTTCTCAATATTTAAATCTAATATTATATCAGGATAATTTAAATAATGTAAAAGTATTTGTAAAATCGTTATTTTTCACTATTGAACCAAAAATTAACTATTTCAGAGATATAAAATATCATCCTAATTTTGATATTAAATTATTATGTACAATATGAATTAAATTTTTCCTAATTAAAATAAAAATATTTACAAATTTATCATTTAAATGAAAATTCAAAATAATATACAATATATCTTTTATATAGAAATAATTCTTTTCAACATTAAGTGTTCAAAATCTAAATATATAAAAATTTCTTATTTATTGAGTGATAATAAATTATTTTACACATTGAAGTGTTTTATATGACCATAATCATATTTCATAATTAATAAATTTAATTTACTAATATAAAATACACTATAATTTTAACAAACACATTTCTATAAAAAAATATATGTTTGAAATTTTGAATGATTTTAGTGATATCAAAAAAAAAATATTAACGATAACATTACCAGTATTAAAATAAATGAATACATAATCCAAATGGTCATATATTTATTATATTTATATAATCCTAATGGCTATTTTGGACCAATAACCACATATTCCAAACAGTAATATTTACGTCTTATATAAAACTCGTATAAATATCTAAAATCAATACTTCCCTATCATCATTCCAATAATAGTTCTACTACATAACCTTATGTATATAATTTTTATTAGTCATATTATCTAAATGTAGGACCATCATGAAATATATTATATATGCCCCCCACCTATGGTGTTTATTATTTATTTTTTTCTGAGTTTGTAGATCCTTCTATTTTTTTATAGAGTTTTGGCATGAAATGTTGAAATTTAGAATTTTTAATTATGTTCACAATTATAGAAAAATGTTTTAGTTGAAACCTTGTTTATACCTATACACGAATCTTCAAATCCCTTAGGAGAAATTAATTTTGAACACACATAATTTAGGTTTCACATGTGGTGTATGGGTTTCCCTCAAACAACATAATTTGTAGGATAAACTATGTGGGAAATCTAACGAGTCTGGGTTGGGACACATAACTTTCACATGGTTCGTTAATATAAATATAAATATATATATATATATCATTATAAAAGTTTATTTAATTTGATAGATCCATTTGGAATAGTTGGAACTATGTTTTTCTAACCATGAAGTGTCTTTAGGTATACTTTTTGTGTGGGTTTTGGCTAGGTAAGGTCACACACAAGGTTGGTGCATAGTTTAAAAATCAATGAGTCAAATATATATAGGATTTTTTTTCCCTCATACCTTATATTCATGTGGGTTTCTTCTTATTTATTCCCTCTAAACCTTTTCCTGTCCATTAATTTTTTCCCCTGATTTATGTTATCCCACTAAATATATTCACTATGTTTTCCTATTTTACGATATGGATTGCTATGAAAAATGGATATTTGATCCTATAGTGGCTATATAGGTTGTGTATAAAAATTTTATACTATTATCAATCATAGGTGACAATGACTAGTATGATCTCTAATAAAATGAGGTAGTTGTTTCTTTGTTTATGCTTTATATTAAATGCCTTTGAATGGTTATTTTAGAGTGCATCTTTATTAATTTAAAAACTATATGAGTGCCTGTGAGGTAAAATTGAGACTTCTAATGGATTTATCCCTATTAATAAAATGGGAATCCATTCCATTCATTTTTTTAAAATTATTAAATGTTATTTATATAATTATTAAGGTTTTTAAAGGAATTATGAGCACTGAATAATGGATTTTGAAAGTGTTCTTGTATTATTTGACATAAAAAACAAGAATTTTAGTTATTTGAATGTTGTAAATCCGTCCAAATTTTTTATTTTTACCACCTATGTTTGAATTTTCCTAGGAGTTCAAGGGATATATCAAATTTCCAATGTTAGAAAAATTCTCAATAGAGATAGTGGGTTGACTAGGGTTCATTGTCTAACTACCTAGACCAGAAAGAGTATCATGCCTTTATGCTATAATATTTCTTTGATCCAATTGAGGAAGGTATTCCAAATAAGTTATATTATTTGATCACATATATTAAAGTGTTAAAGGGATATTAATTTCTATCTTGTTTGACATAACTTTTACGGATGTGGACATGTTTAGTTGTGTCAGGATAGATTCCTTATCACTATTTTAGGAATTTTATCACGAGATCCTAGGTAAGATTCACATGGAACATGGATCCAATTTAACATCATTTTAGGAATTTATAATTTGGTATCAATTGTATCCATTGCTTCCCAGTCTATTAATTACAATACATGTACTTATTGTATATTTATTATTTTTGAACTTAACATAGTGGTGTTTGACTATACTAACATCCTATTTTATTTGTGTTACCTTTAAAATGTCTTGAAAATGATTTTTTGAATGGTTTAGGGGAAAGAAATATAAATAGTAATTTTAAATCTCTTTCAAACCTTTTTTGAAATGGGATAAATGATGTGTTCATTAAACTGTAGAGTGTTTATTCAGTGAGTTTTAGAATTATTTTAAAATAAAATAATACATGGAATAATTTTGAATCTTTAATTATGTGTGGATTTTGGAAGAATGTTTTTTTTGGAATATGTGACTAGTTTTATGGAAATATTGGTTATCAATGATGTTTTAGATAATTTCTCGAAAATATGATAGCAATTTTAATTTCAAAATTTTAATTTTATAAAGTGGTGTTTATGCATTTTTTTTCAAGAAGTACTTTAAAATATTAATCTCATTGGTATTAGTTGGGTTATGGGTTTTAAATTTTTTTCATATAATTAAAATCATATTAATATAATTTTAGCACACATTTTATGTTTTGAAATTCATTTTATAAAGACATGTGAATTTTTTTTACTTTTTCTATATTATTTATAACTAACTTATTTATAATGTAATATGAAAGAAAATAATTAGATTTAGTGGGTTATAGTGACCTATAGGGCATTTATCTCATGCCTATATTTTATGTGTCCATGTTTTTTCTAGTTTTATTTTATTTTTTTGGATCTTCTTGGAGAGAACTATGGTTGTATGTTATTCATGGACCACATGGAGGATCCTTGGACCCAGTTTGGGTTTTTTTTTCATCTTTGAGATTTGGTATAGGTCATGTGGATAATTTTACATTAGGTTCTAGATTATGTATATATTTTTTATCAGTTATTTACATATCATTATTCTATAATATTGGGATGTTTAGTTTTATTTATCTCATTTTAGATATTTTTCATTTTTATTTCCATCATTGTTTATTATAATATTATAAGGGTGAAATTGTTCATAGTGTGCTTCCTATGATACCCAGGACCTAATTTCTTACCTATAGGGATTAGGAATACCATTAAATCAATGTGGTGGAGTGGTTCAGGATTAAGGATTGATGTAACTCTAGCCCAGTTTGTTACTACGTGGTATAACATCCTATGTTCTTATTGGGACATTGGTTTTAGAGTTCTATCATTTTTTTAGGGTGTGGTTAGTTTGGATATTATGAGGTCAGAACATGTGTGGGATGTGAAGGGAGAGTGTTATTAGATATTTCTCACACTAATCCATTATTTTCCATGAATATTTTAGAATTTTTCATGATTATAGTTTTCCTTTTATCTGAATTACTATATTACAAGTTGATACTAATTGTGGTGGTTTACAGTCCTAAATGAACTTAATTGAGTTTCCAAGGGGGATAAGGCTTAATTTTTGGCTAAAGACAAAAAATTGAGTTAAAGAGTGAGGATGGATTACATGGGAATAAAAATCCATAAGGCAACAAAACCTTTGATGCCAGATACATCGTATGGACTAATGTATGATTAAAATGTGGTTGTCAACCATATGGACAGGTCAGGAAAAATTTAGAAACCTAGTTATCTTTTGATTTATAACCCTTAAACCATTTATTTCCTAGAATGTTATGCAAATAGAAAAGGTGAAGTGGTTGGTTTTTAGATATGTCAACATCATTGGATTTATTTTTTATTAAGGTCAATGTTATTCCTTTGTTATGAAATTTTCCATATGATGTGAAAGTAAATTTCTATGGTTGAAAAATGGATTTCATGGGAAACTTTTTTTATTAAAAATATTTCCTTAGGTAAGGTTTATTAAATGAATTTGGTTCATGAAATGTATTGAAATAGTTTGTTTCAATTGAACTTTAGAACATATTTAGGTGTGATTTTTATTTTAATAATGTTTAGACAATGTTTTAAAAGACGGGCTTCGTATTTTATGGGAATATAGTTATTTAAAAAATTTATTTTATGGATTTATTAGTTTCTTAAACAAGGGAAATTTTTAAAAATTGGGAAATATTTCAAAATATTTAAAATATAAATATTTTTTATTACGAATCCCAATTTCTTTTTACTAAGTTTGTTTATGTTTTGAAATCTATATTATAAACATTATAAAATGGTTTTTATTTACTTTTAGTGAATGAAGTCTAAAATTTAATGGTTCCTTGGCTTTCAAAAATAGATTTAGGGTTTTACTTTTTATGGGGTCGTGGTTTTTAAAATGTTATTTTTTTTGGAAAAACCATTCATTTTTAAAGAAAAATGTTTCTTGGTTTGTCCCTTGTGTGAATATGGGTATACTTGGTGAGATATTATGGACTATGAAATGTAAGGATTTATGTCTCATGTTTTTTAAAAATGTACTCATAGAAATTTATATTGGGTAAGTAGAGAGTTTTTTATCTTTCAAATGTCAACCCTATTTATGATCTGAATAGAGTAGAAGATGGTGTTTCCTTCTAATAGTGGTACACCATGGATATATCAAAGAAGATGTTTGTTTGGTTCATATATTATAAACATATAGTTCATGTGGTTTAAACCCATGAAGGTTTAGTTGAGTATTAGGTTAGTAATGATCGGTCTCATTAGAGTCTCTTGTGTGATATCTTAATTAATATAATGGGTGAGTTTACATTGTTTGGTGCTTCCTTTGGGTTACTTTTTTTGCCACTTTTTAATGAAAAACTATGTTGGTATTTATCTTATTTATCATGGAGCAGTTGGTAATTTAGGAAGCTTTCCCTAATATTTTATTTGGTTTCTCTTTATGAGTAATGTTTTTATTTCATATAATCATGCCTTTTTTACATGTTATTTGTCGTTTTCATTGTATTGTGGTGACCACATGCTATATTTTGTTAATTATTTTGAATTGGGAAGAACTTATGGTACATAAATGGATATTTGGGGTTGTATTTTTGTTGTATATTAGGCCATGGATTCCCCAAGGTTATGTTTTACATAAAAATATATATGGAATGATATTATAGAGAGTGTGATATAAACCACCTCACGTTCTCGATGAGACCATTAGGCTATATGTATTAATTTCATTAATGAGTAGTTTTCCCAATTTTTATGCTCTTTTGTTCTTCGAAACCATATTTTTTATGATAGTATTTTGTGATCCCTCTAATTGAGTCATAGTTTGATGCCTTATATAGTAGTTATAAAACCCATGTTTTGGGATACCCTTAGAGATTTTAGGAATTTTGTTTCTTGAAGATATCCTATTATTTTATAGAAATGATTTTATCAATTTTTTCAAAAATTTAATTCAATTCTAAATGTTGTAGTGATCAATTCATAGTAATTTTTTGGATCAACTTTTTGATCCATTGTTGATTGGGTTTTTAAAGAATGTTTGGTGTTGTTTAAGGAGTCACTTGGTTTTTTTGTATATTTCTTATTTTCAATTAGATACCATTATAGAATTTATTTTAATTTTACCTTTATATAGAATTGATACATTAAAGTAGAATAACGTTCCATGGTGGGGATAATTGTAAAATCCATAATGTCACTATTATGTTTCTTATATATTATTTTATGATTTTGGTGGTTATTTAATGATTCCATGGGTGTTTTTCACCGAAACATAGAAATTTAGAATTTTTATTTCTATTAATGATTAGGTGAGATGGTTGGGATGAATTCATACATCTACCCACACATGGATCAAGAAAAAACATACTTTGAGTTTATTTTAAATGTGAATGGTTTGGGTTCTATGTACAGTGCATGGGTTATGATAAAACTATTTGATTCATAGGAGATATTTTTTAGGATATATGATGATTATAGGTTATAGAACATGGTCTTAACCTGGTTTGTAACTCAATATTAAAATCATGTGAATTAAATTTTTAATTTTATATTTCTATTTTTAATAGATAAGCATATATTTTCTAACTATGTGGTGTCTCATGGTATACCATATGACTGTGTTTTGGCTCATTAGTGGCCTTCACATGATTAGCATATGGTTTAGAATTTTGTGCATCCCAACCGTGAGGCTTACCCATATTCATTAAATGTAGAAATTATACTTCTCCCTATTTGATTTTAATACTCAATCTCTCATTTCCTCCTACCTATTATTCGTATGGGCTGGGAACCTCTTTAAAATCTATATCCCATCATATTATTAATTTTTGGTTTCCTCCTAACTTGTATTGAAGTGAGTTTATTCTTTTTATGTAATAATAAACTTCATATTATCATTTTTTTCTTCTCTTTACCATTATCTCAATTATCCTAATAACCTTAATATTATAAATAGTTGATTTTATGGTCAATGTTTGTCTGAATAATAGGTATTTTCTCTTGAATAGGTAGTTAATGGAACTAATTTTCTTGTAGGACCAATTACCATTATTGTTAAAAACTTTTGGAATGATCTTAAATGAACCATGGTTGGTGTTTATTTATTCTTTCTTTATATTACAAGAATTTAATGTTTAATATTTATAGAGTGTTACCCAAATAATTTTTTCTTATATGAATGTTTATATGGGATAAATTCTATTTAGATAGGGTTTTATCCCTTGTAATGGAATGGGATTCCATGAAAAGTGTTTATAATAATGAATTAATAGATTTTAAAAAGTAAATTTAATTTTGGAAGAAATTTCAAATTCCATTTAAAGGATTATAAAAGTTTTCATATATTAATTTAATTTAAATTAAAGTATTTGGGTGTTTTGAGTGTGGTTAAAATATTAATCATGGGTTTTTATTTCAAAAAGGTGTGTGTTAACACATGTGTTCTATATTGGAAAAAGATTCATTGTTAGATGAATTTCATATTAAAGGATTGATGGTTTAAATAATTTGAAACAATCACATGGGTTATTTGGTTTCCATGGTATGGGATATCCCACGTGGATTATATTTAAAATCTCATAGTAGAATTGAAATTTTTTAAATGGTGGATTAAAGGGAAAAGTGTGTTCACATTTTTGTTGTGATGGTTTTGTTATAAAAACAAACTTATGAGTATATTGAGATGTTTTTTTTGTAAATGATGAAAGGACATAGAATTCTAAGAGTTTTTTGAAAAGGTAAGGCTCATTTATAACTTTTATTATTTTTATAAATATTTGAGAACGTCTATGAGCCCCATATATTTATTTTTCCCGTTGATTTTTGTGATCTTTTAAGGGACTTTTTATATTTATATACATATGGTGATTCTTATCAATGGATTTGTGATTTGGGTTGTTTTATTTGATGGAGTGGGAGGTGAGGCAAGAGTTATTTTAAAAAGAATTATACTTTATATAGATGATTTACTATTCTTATATCTATTTGAATTATCATGGGAGTCCTAGGGATATTGTGGACGACATATTTGAGGGAAATCCCTAGTGGACATAGTGGGTTGAAAAGGTATTATTTCTTAGATAATTTGAGATCATTATATTGGAATTAGTAAAAATCATTTAGGCTATAAAATTTCCTTAACCCCATATAAAAATCCATTATATAAATGTTTTTGTTGTTTCATCACATAAACGAAGGTTTTTAAGGGATGTTTTATGGGGTATTTTGAAAATAATTCCAGGTATGTGGACAGGTTCAGTAGTTTTATCCTTGGTTTCTTGTATCCATTTAATTTCATTTATTACTTGATCTTGGGTAAAATTCCTATGACACTAGGATTCTATTTATGATCATTTATGGAATTTATAATTTTTTACTCATTATATCACCAACTTATTAGTTTATTTCATGAAACCTATGTTCTTATTATTTATTTATTATTTTTGTTTAACATGAAATAGTGATGACCAACCCTTATACCATCCACCTTTATGTTTTGTACCTGTAAAATGTTTTGAAAAGTAATTTGTGGAATATCTTAAAGCAATGAGGGATCAATAGTGATTTTAATGTTCATTCTAACTATTTTTATAATGTATTGACATATTTGTTTCATTAAAATTTTGAATATTTTTTTATAAATAATTTTTAAATGGTTTTAATTTAATATAATTTTTTTATTTTTTTAAACTCTATATGTTTGTAGGTTTTTAAAAATATGGTTTAGGGCATTGTTCTTAGTTCTATATAATAATTTTTATTCCAATCTGTTTTAGAAATCCATTTGAAAATATAACACCTCTTTTTTGAATGGAATTTTTATTCAAAAAAGGGGTGTTTGTGAAATGGTTTTTAATGTGGGACTTTGAATCATTATTTGGACAAGAGATACTGTATTGGGAATTTTTTTTCCAAATGATTGTGTTCATTTAATGAAAATACTATAAAATAGTCTTTAATTTTTTTTGATGTCTTGATGTTTCTTTAGTAAATATTTTTCCAATTTTTCCTCTATAATATTTTAAACTATATTGTTTATGATGTAATATGTTGGGTTGTTATTAGATTTAGTCATTTTTTGTGACCTAAGGGGTTTTTACCTCATGGATATATTCTTTAGGTCCATATTCATTCACGTTTGATTCACTTTTTTGATCCATTGTGAGAAATTTATGGTTTGATTTATATCACGGGTCATATGAAGGATACTTAGAGATGTCATGGGGTTTTATTGATATTTTTGTTTTTATATTAGCCATGTTTAACATTTTAATTTTGGCTCAAGCTTATATATATATATGTTTCTGATTTACTTTATTTATCTGTCAATTCCCCACTATGTTAAGATAGTTAGTTTTGTTTATCTCAAGTTAATTTTTTATCAATTTTATTTCCATGATAGAATATTATCATTGTAAGAGGGATAAATGTTTCATAATTTCTTTCTAGTTATCCCATACATTAGTTTTTAGCTCACAAGGATAGGGAATACCCTTCAATCCAAGTTTCAAACTGGGTCGGGTGTCAATTTTGGTGGCACCCTGGGCCAGCTAGTTACATTACAAATTCTTCGTACTTTTATATAATTTTTTCATTAATTATGTTTATATTTTTCTAAATTTAGATTATTTTTTATTCTCATAATGTATTAATTTCTATTTTTCATTGTAACATATTATCTCAACAAAACATATTACATTTTATTTTATTTTGTTGTTGTGTTGTGTCTAAAACATTTTATTGAAATAAAAAGTATTTATTTAAAAGAAATCACATAAAAATTCTTCAAGAAATAAATATATGTCTCAAAATAAATTCCTAATATTACTTCATGAAATTAATTTAATTTTTTTTAATATAAAATTAAATAATCCACCTTTATAGTTTATTAATCCATTTAATCATCCTCATATAATCTATAATTTTTATTATTGTAGTGATACTAAATACACGATTTTAAAATATATAAATCTTTATACATATCATTGATTATTATGTTTCAAATATCAAAATATATTTAAATTAATTACAGAAATCATTATATTATAAAATCTCCAATGTCATTACTTTGTGAGGCTAATAATTTTATTTAATATATATATATATATATTCTAAACCCATTAGACTATTCATTGATTATTTTATAATAGTCGTAAAACATATAAAAACAAGAATAGAGAATATTATAATGTTCATAAAAATCCTAGAAATGCATTATCAGCCCTTTATTATTTTATATCAGTATATAATGATTCAAAACCCTTGAAAACGTGTTACTAGAAAATACATCTATTGTGTCCTTATTAGTTGAATACTCATGAATTATATTCTCCTTCCCCTCCTATATCAACATTAACTTGACTCTAACCATCTTAAATTGTGATTAAATGATCTTATTTATTCTTCCAAATAATATATAAATATTGAAGACATATTTATTTTAATATCTCAGTAGTTGTTTTGATCAAATGGTCCTTATCTTAATCCTTCCTCCTATTCGCAATTATTATTAATTTTATCATTTTGGGAAAAATATTAATTTTTTTTCCATTGTACACACAAATTCATTAATATCCATTTTAGTAAATTGATACAAACTCTGAAAAAAAATCCTAAAAATTTAAATCATAATAAATCTCTATATATTTTATGGAATGATGTGGGTTAGCCTATTTTTCTTATTATAGTTCATATAAAATTCATATTATCAATTAATATAAATTATTTTTATGCACTTAATGTTATATACATATATATATATATATATATATTTATTATGTACTCATATACTATTATCAATACCATCTTTATGGATTATTTAAAAAACTCAAAGGTTCTTTTACATGAACATATATACCATTAAAGTAAAAATATATATGATTTAATTTTAATCTTACATAAAATTATGTTATTCATCATTAATTATAATAAACATAAAAAATATTTATCGTAAATATATATTAATGAAAATAATTATATATTTGTGTGTGTGTGTGTGTTTTGTGTGAAAAATTTTTCGTGCTATGCTCTCTTTATCACCTATGAATTTAATTGTACTACTGACTCTCATTGAGAGGATTATCCTACCACGTCATCATGTTTGGTGATTTTTTTTGAAATATTCATTCTTGGGTGTCAAAATAATAATTTTGATAATGGAATATCTTCCTTATATTTTATTAACAAATTCATATATTCAAAATTTTCATTCACTATGAATAACGATCATTAATAATGAATATAGGACGTCTGATTTCATGTATGTAACCCTTTTATTTTTTATTTTATTTATGTAAATTTATTTGATGGTATTTGGGAAGGTTTGGAGGAATTTTGTAATGTTTTGTGGTATTTTTGGAGGTTCTCTGCCTGACCATGATTAATACAAACCATGCAACTCATATAGAAAATGTGAAAAGTGTGTAAATGGGATATGGGTAGATACATGGTTAGGTGAATGGTTTGAACAAACCATGTGGACACATAAAATAACCCTTTCATTTTGGAATAGTGAAATTTGTATAGACAGTGCACAGTTTTTTTAACTGTGTTCCTTAACTATTCATGGCTAAAATTTCGAAAAAAAGTACGGATCTGACTTCTTTTTTAATCCTTAATAAAACTTTTTCCTCTATTAAGACACAATATTTATTTACTCTCTTCCAAAAGGATGTGGAGAACTTTCACATTGATCAAGGAGTGATTGATTTATAAATATTTCTGTGATGAAGGATGGATTTCATAGTAAGTCATTGTTTTTAACAAATTTTCAAAGATCTCTTCTTGTTCTTTAACATTGAATGTTAGATAGAATTTGTTGGGGATGTATCTAGGTTTCTTTAAGACAATAATGTTGAGATATAGAACTGTTTATGTCAGGTAATGATATCTAAAGTGGGTTTTTAGAGCTTCGACACATTTTTGTTGAAGAATTTGTAATGTTATTTTTTCATAATAGTTTTCCACGAAGGTGGATTCAATATCGACTACTCTAATTATAACATGAAATATTGTTTTGAAATTGGTTTAATTTATTGAATTTAATTGTGAAACTATTGTGAATATCTTGGTAGAAACCATCTTTAGTGATGGTTTTTGAAATTGTGGATTTCATGTGCTAAGTGATTTGTTGAATGATTTTAAAATGAGGATTTTAAAAAAATTCATTTGGTTTTATTTGTGAAATGTTTTTATGGAATGGATTTCAATAAAAATATTTTTTTGTTGAAATTGTTTGGAACAATTGGCTTTACATGGTTTTGGCATAATTGGTTGGTGTGTGTTCTTTTTCATTGATGTGACCCTACATAAGGGGTGGGAGACATTGTGGAACTAGAATATGGTTACCTTGTGACAAATTTATAGATCAATGAGAGACCACTCATGATTATGGAACTGTCACTTGGGAACGTATGTGTGGATGTTTGGATTGGAATGGGTTTTGCCAAATGTATTTTTGAAAAGGTTTTAAAGACTTTTTTTTATTTTTTTCAATGGAAACTTTTTTGTTAATATAATGATAGTATTTAATACACTATTAATTATTTTTTAACTTTATATATATGTTTTTTATATAAATGTGATAACATGTTCAATCCTAGTGTCATGACCAGGGAAGTCATTTCGGGAAAACCTAATTACATTAATTACTTGACATCTTCTTAGGGAAATTGGAAAAGTTTAAATATATTGTTTTATGAGTCACAATTAAAGGAAATGTATATAATTTCAGTAGTGATGTTGAAAAATAACTTGGGAATTGATTATAGGGTTTGATCTTGGAGTATATTTTAGAGCTATGGTGTTAGTGGCTTTGAAGTCTTGGAGTTTTTTTGGTTTTATCTTTTTCATTTTACTCTGATATGGGTTATGGTATAATTTGTAATTTTTTTCTTTTCTTATTATATAGAGTTAGATTAAAATTGCATCATACATCATTTATAGGTTGTTTATTTTTGGTATGATTGTTTTTGTTTTTTAATTTTTTATTGGAAAATTTTCCCCCAATTATATGGAAGCCCTTGGAATTTATTTCCATCCTTTGGCATCATAGGGATATTGACTTTGTCTAAGTAGAAATATCTCCTCAACTCAATCCAATAAGGATATGTGGGATGTTAAAAGTGGTATCAGTATTGGTCAGTCCAAATAGAGTCTTGGGTAAAGTGGTATAACTTTTTTTATCATTGGGTATCAGTTATGTTAGTCTTGGAGTTGAAAATCATTATTGACTAGTCCTTAATTTGTGATGGTAGATACCACTATGATTTTTGGAAAATGAAATTTATAGCAAAAAAAGGAATAGATAAACTATTTATGATGAATCTCAAGGTATAACGGAGTTGGGTACATAAATGTTTTGAGAAACTTATAAAAGTGTTACCTCATTTTCATCGGTTTATCCAATGAAGAGAGAATGAAATGAACTAATATAAATTAATTATCACTATGAGTGTAGATTTCATTTTGAGTAATGATTTCTTCTCTAGTGAAAAAGATACTATTTTTTAAAAATGATAACAAAAATTTCAAATGAGAGATTTTAAAAAGGATATGGTTGTGTAATTTTGGAAATGGTTTGGTTTTAAAAATATTGTGGATTTTTCCAAAAATGATTTTGAGAGATTTTTTTTGAATTTTTGGAATCCATGTTGTAATATTTGTGATATTGTAGAATTTGAAATTTCAATGCCCTTAATTCCTATAGATTGAGACATATACCATTTTTTTGTTACAGTAATAGGACATGGTAGGAATAGAAGAAGACAACCAGAAGAAGCTATTGAGAAAGTGGTTGAACCTAGGATACATGTGAATGAAAAACTAGTTAATAGTATTGTTTCGGATTTTCAAGATGTGGATAGAGGAAATAGACTGGATAAATAAAAGAAAGTGGACCATTCAAATTTTTCTAGAAGCCGAAACGACCGATATTATGGTGTGATTTAAAACCAGAGATGGAATATATTTTTCTAAATAAGATGAATTGAATCATTGATTTTCTAGGAACCCAAGAAGATCAAAAATTCATGTAGGTGACATATATTCTGGAGGATCTTGCACACCCCTGGCGGGATTTACTTGTTCAAGAAAAATTATACTAAGGTATCTCATTGGAGGATTTTGAAGAATTTTTTGTTAAATAATTCCATCCTCACAAGTTCAATATTTCTAAAACAACATACTATTTCATCTTGAAGCAATAGAATAAATTAGTGATAGATTATGCAACTAAATTTATAAATTTATTCTATTTTCACCTGATGTGGTTGATAATTCATCCTTGAAAGAACACTTTTTATTAATCAATGATAATAAAATAAATTCACTCAAATATTATCATTCTCTATTTAATGAATTATACATAGATGATAAATAGTGAGATAGTGGAGGAAATATAAATCTCTTGAACTGCAGGTGGAGGAAACATGTTGATACCTATGGGAAATGGTTTTAACAATAATAATGGGAACACGAAGAAGAGGGACACCTTTTTCCAAGGTAGTGGAATGAATCAAAATCACATGGATGGATTAGTGAATCTTCCTCCAAAACCCCAGAATTAATATGGATGTTTATAATATGGATATTCTAATCACATAATGAATTATTTTAGATGACCACCTAGAGTATTCAACAATTGTAACAAGATGTGGAATCATCATAGATATTGTTGAAGTGTTCTATGGTCAGATGTTTAGGAAACATATCATGTGTTTTTGAATGAATATGTTTCTATAGGAAAAGGTTAGAACTTATCATTATAGGTACTGATGTAACCATAGGGATTATTTGAATACCATGACTCCTCAATAATGGAAATCTCAACTAATAAATAAATAACGATGTGTAGAAAGCATGTTGCTATATTTAGATAAGAAAGATATTATGTATGATCAATATGGACCAATGATGGTGTGAGGTGTTTTTTAATTATAATCATTAGAATGATTCTTTATATGGGTGAATCCAAATTGTTTATTGCTTCTCGTTCTTTTGAACTTCATGGTTTAAATGTTTTTATGATGCCTTCTATTCTGACACCTAAAACTTCTCTTGGTCAAAGAAAATGTCAAAAATTTATGTGAAAACATGTTGTATAATTATTTATAGAGCATAAATAAGTTAATAATTCTCTGTGATTGAGATGTATATCTATGATATAATACATGGTATGTATTATATGACTATGTTAAAATCTCACATCAATTGTTATACCTGAACAGTTAGTCTTACTACTAATGATAGTGTTGAACATCTATTTAAATGATATCAGAATGTAATGGTGGGTGGAAAAAGATTTTTAGAACCTGTGGTTAGATCAGTCTAAAACTAGTTGGAACCTTTGTTCTTGGAATTGATTTATGACATTAGGTATAGTGGTTTTGTAGTAGTTTTGATCATTTTCTGGATGATTTTCCTAATAATTTCTCAGGATTTCCAGCCACAAGAGAATATGATTTTATGATTGATATCCTACTAGAGAGAAGTCCCATTTACATTCTATCTTATTGGAGGGAACAAACCGGGTTTAGGGAATTGAATTTATTATTTCAATAATTTGAAAGAAAATGGTTCATTAATCCAATCACATCTTCATGGGCAGAACCAGCCATGTTGGTGAAAAACACAGATGAAGCTCTTTAGTTTTGTGTGGATTATCATATTCTTAACCCAGTTACGATAAATAATTGGTATCCACCACCATGAATTAATGATATTTTAGATCAATTTAGGGAATTCAAGTGGTTTTCGAAAATTGATATGTGATCGGGATATCTCCAATTGGGGTTCAAAATGGGGATATTCTGACAATAACTTTTATAAGTTGATATGGCCATTACACGTATATATTTATGCCTTCTGGTCTAAAAATATAGAATTTATTCTTATGGAATTGTTGAATCAAATATTTAAAAGGTATCTAAATTATTTTATGGTGTTGTTTTTGGATGACATATAGGTATGTTTATAGATAGGGGATGTGTATGAGAAACACTTTGCGATAGTTTTGTTAATTTTTTGGGATTATTGTCTAAATTTCAAATTGTCAGATTGTAATTTTTTGATATAAGAGTTATGTTTACCTAGCCATGTAATCTATGAAAGAAGTGTTTTTTGATCTATAAATATAGAGACTGCTATCTCTTATAAATCACCAAATAATTTCTTTGGTATACACGTTTCCTTGGTATTTCTTCTTATTATTGATGTTTTGATCATGTATTTTCACTAATGTATTAATCAATGAAAACATTCAGAAGTAAAGGCATTCTATTCCAATGGAATAAGAAATTCCAAAATTCATTTAAAGGTATTAATTTTCATATTATATCGACACCAATCATGATTTTTGTAGAATTGAGATAGGGGTTTGTTGTGCATTATGATGTATTTGATCTACATTGGTGTGTGTTCCATATTGGAAGATCATGTAGTTTATTATGGATCATTTAATTTATAGTTTCATAATAAGAACTACTAAAAAATTATTTTGAGTAAGATTATGGTGTCCATGCTTTGAAGACATGGCCTCATAAAAACATTGGTAATAAATTTATAGTTTTTAGATATCTCAAGAACATGAAACAAATTTTCTAAAAAATGGATTTGAATAGGGGACAAAGAAGATGGGTGGACTATCTCGAAATGTTCATCTCTAACATGATGAATACACTGAGTAAAGGAAATTTAGTGGAATATTCATTAAGAAGAAATTCCTTTTCTCAGTTGGAAAAAGAGGATTCAGATCAGAGGTAGTTGATGTTGGAAATTCCTTCCATGCACATAGATTGTGTAGAACATGGAAGTGTAGTGATTTTCTCCTTGTTTTTTTTTCCAGATTTGGTGGATACAATTAAAGATTCATAGATATCAAATTCATAATGTGTTGTTATAAGGTCAAAACCCAATAGTGGGGATATCATTGAGAGATGGAAACTGAGTGAGATATTTTTGGTTTTTAGATTAGATGGAAATACATATGGATTGTTATGAACAACTTATTCATGATTACAACCATTAGAGATAATTTTATCATCATGTAATACATAAGATTTATAAGGAATTGAAATTAAAGTTTTTTAGGGTTGTCATGAAATGGAAGGTGGATGAGTTTGTTTTGACATGAATCACAGGTCTATAGGTTAAACAAGACCATCAACATCCTGCCAGTATGTTGTAGTATTTAAATATTTTTTTGTAAATGGGAACTGATAGACATAGATTTTGTGATAGGTCTCCCAATAATTGTTTGGGAACATGATGTTATGTGGTTGATAGTGTATAAACTCACAATGTTATCCCATTTCATCCATATTTATGAATCTCACACAGTGAAATATTTTATCAAATATATGTCAAAGAAGTGTTAAAGAATCCTGGGAAAAAAACTTTGATAGTATCATATAATGATATGAGGTTTACGTATCGATTATGAAAATCCCTACAGCAAGCCCTTGGGAAAGGATACCATTAGTAATGAATTTTGATTTCTAACGGTGCATGGATAAAATTTTGATTTGAAAACTGAGGATCCAACATGGTTTTCTCATTAATGGAAACTTTCCCACTATTCATAACCTAATTTTATATCCACTCTATATAAAGGGTGTGGAGGCCCTTCCTTTCGATCTGAGAGTGATCCAATGTCAAATATTGTTGCTTTGAAGGCCAAATTTCTTGGTATGTCTCTGTTCTTAGTGATTTTTCTTAGATATATTCTTTTTTCTTCTATTGGAATGTCATATCCAATCCATTTGGGAAGGGATATAGTTTTTTTGACTCCAATAATATTTAGATATGATTGTTTATGTTATGTAACAATATTGAAGGATGGTTTTTGGTGTTTCAAATCAGTTTTTATAATGAATTTCTGTCATTCTACATTTTCTACTTAGTTTCTGAGTTAGGTGGATTCAATATCGAATCCTATTGTTATAAAATTAAATATATATTTTAAATTGGTTAAATATATTTATTTTTATTGTGATACTTTTTCAAAAATCATAGCAGAAACCTTATTTAGTGATGGTTAGTGAAATTGTATAATATTTGTTCAAAGTGCATTGTTGAATGATTTTAAAATGATGAGTTAGAAATGGTTTTTTATTTATGAATATGATTTTATGGATTTTTTTTTCAAAAAAAAAAATTAGTTTAAATGGTCTGGAATTATTGATTTGTCATGGTTTTGGAATAATTTGTTGACATGTGTTCTTTTCCTTTAACGTGAACCTATGGAAGGGGAATGTGGCATTGGGGAACTATTATACAGTTACTTTGTTATGACATAGAAGATTGATGATATAAAAATCATGAGTAAAAAACTAGTTCATGGGCATGCATGTGTGGATGTATGAATTAGAAGGGTTAATTCCAAATGGATTTGTGAAATGGTTTGAAAGACTTGTTTGGTTGTTTTCATTGGGAACTATTTTCCTAAGATAATACATGTTGTTGATTAAAACTGTTAATTTTTTTAATTGGTCTACATTAAATTGTGTATATAAATGTACTAACATGTTCTATTCAAGTGGTGTGAGTAGAGAATTCATTTGGTGAAAACCTACTGAGTTTCATTACTCACCCTCTACATGGGAACTTTTGTGTGTTTGCAAATACAATTTATTGTGACATAAGTAAAGGCAAGATATCTCATTTATTTAGTGATACAATAAGATACCTTGGGAATGGATTGTGGCTTTAGATATTGGAGTATGTTGGGAGTTGTGTAGTTAATGTCTTTGGAGTCATGGAGTTGGTTGGTTTTGTCTTCGTATTGTACTCTGCTGTGGGTTATGATATACTTTATAATTGATTAATTTTTTCTATTACATAGAGCTTTATTACACTAGTTTCATGTATCGTTTAGGGGTTGTTTATTTTTTTATTCTAGTTGTGAATGTTATATTTTCAAGTAGAAAATGTACCTTTAATTTTATAAAATCCCATAACATTTATTTCCAACCATTGGAATCTTGGGGATGTTGCCTATGGCCAAGTATAAATTTAGCCTCAACTTAAGATAATGAAGGGGGGAGTGATGTTAAAATTAGTTATCTTATTATATTCTCAAGGTACTTGGATTCTGTCATTACAATAACCCATAATTTTATCAATGAAATTTCCCTTCTGATTATATAGTTGTTTCATATTTATTAAATCACATTCATTACCTAATAAAACAAGATTTTTTTATAATGTATTAAAAAATAAATTTAAAGAATGAAAATGTCCATAATAATTGAATGTATTATAATGTGAAAAAAATATAAAACAAGATGATTAAAATATGAATATTTGGATCTTCTTGGTCCTCAAGAATAACTGCACTACTAGACAACACTCTAGAAATTAATCAGGGCATTAGCAATAAAATATGTTTTTTGAAAATTAAAATATATATAATTGATTGAAATTAAATTTAATTAATAATTAATTAAATATGAGTTATTTTTAATAATTAGGAAACCTATATTATTGTTAAAAATCCGACCACTGGAATAGTGAATTGAGTTTTTAATATTAACCTAATCATTGGAATAGTAATCTGACCATGGAAATAGTAACCTAACATTTAGAATAGTAACTTCACCTATGGAAATGTAAAAAAATATTTATGTATCATATAAAATTAATATAAACAATATTTACATAATTTTACATGTAAATAAATGATTTAAAAAAAAATAAAACAAATGTATGTATTTTTGTAAAACATGTAAATGTTATTATCTTTTTGATAATAAATATAATGATTTAAATATAATAATATTTTTATAAAATGGATTTATAAATTAGTATTATGATTTTTTATAATGATAATATAATTTTATGTGAGCTTATGTAATTTTTCAATGGGTGGGAAAGTTGTTTATAATATTAAAATAGGCATTTTAGAAATAAATGACAATTAAAAAACAAATTTGTAAAATTTGTAAAAATATTTTCAGAAAATTTATTAAATTTATGGAATCTAAAAATTAAAACATTTTCACATTTAACATTAAATATTTGTATAAAATAGATAATTTTTTGAATATTTAAATAATGTAAAATATGATATTTAACATTATAAGCTAAATACATGATTTTTTGAGTCATGGTTAATGAAAAAACTCATTTTTCAAACCCACATGATAAAAATTACTGAATATAGTCATAAAAATAAATACTATTGATAGTTTGGATCCAAAAAAATAAACTAATGATAATAATTTTCAAAATACTCCTATCATCCACTTATAAATACTACTTAAGACCACACTTTCTCCTCAACACTTGTAAGCCTTAGAGCTTTCCAATTATTACTACAACTCTCCTCTGAAACCTCTCCCTAAAATCCTAGTATCTATGGTCTCTCCAAAATACCTTTTCCATGTTCTTTAATGATTATTTTATGGAGGTGACCTTTAAAAGGTAATATTCTCAATTTACCACTTCCAAATTCATTACTTCTTATACTTTCTACTCACCTCCCTCATCCAACATGGAATAATAAAACTAGTATATTGTAACTATAATGATATATTGATAATTTAATATGTTCCCTCAACTAATATTTCATCTCATTTTTTATAAAAATGAACCCATTTTTGATATTATAACAGTTCACCGCCTTCGTGGATAATGAGTTTTTTTTTCAATTCCTACCAATATTACAGTTTTAAATTTGCATATAATGGGTTATAATGAACTAATTATGGGTATAATATATTTTCATCACATTTTTGAATAGATATATTTCTACGATATTAAATACAATGAAACTTGTTTTTATGGTCATTAAAACTACCTAAAAAACTAACTATATAATATTAGTATTTTTACTAAAAATATTGTCCCTATATAAGAAAATAGATGGGTATTTAGGAAAATTTCATTTTTTGTATCTATACGATTACCATTTAAATTAACTTCTATATTTTTAGTTAAATTTAATAATAACATAAATAAATATCAATAAGTGATTCAACCATGGAAATATGAAATGAATGTTCCCAAGGAAGAAAATTAAAATTTATATCTCACTCAAATGATTATAAATGACCATAATAAAATAATAATAAATAAATTTTGATATATAATATTATAAATTATGTAATAATTGAAACTAATTTATTATCTAGTATCTTAAGTTCAATTTTAGAACAAATCCATACGTAATTTAAGGGATCACTCTCAACTAACATGTTTCTTTAAGTTATGAACTTTATCTCTATAACTCAATTTATATCACTCTTTGATATTATGTAATTAATTTAAATTATTTACATGGTACCTAAATATATAAATTTATTATTATTTATTCTATTTATGGGGTTATAAATTCCTAATGATCCTTTCTCAAATTTCTTATTTAAAATAAAATCTAATTAAGGGGAACTTTTCTATAACTCAGTCCTTTTATGTTGCAGTTATATAAAGAGTTTATTCCAATATTAACACCATAATTTAGAACCATTTCATATGTAGGATTAAATGAAATTCCATAATATTTAATTCCTATTTATCTATTGAATCTTTCTAAAATATCTTTTTATATTGATATGAAGAAATATTATGCAATCCATTTATTTCCATGGGTAAATATTGAGTTTATTTTTTACGATTAACATCACTTTATGTCACACATAATATTTTAAATGGTACGGTGAGTACACTTAGATAGTAATACAATTAATTGTATAATGTTTTTGTCTCATGATACCCTATGTATTATATTAGGGTGTAAACCTGATCCATTAGGATTATTTTCTTACCATGTTATATTTTCATTGCATTATCCTTAACTTGTTATTATATTTTGTTTTATATTTTTTCTTAAATATCAGGTTTTCAGGATCTTATAATACCATATTCTTTTATTATTATTATATTCCAATTTTCTTGATCCTTATATTTTATGATACCATTTTATCACTTTTAACTCATCTTGTATGCTTTGATTTCTTGTTTACTCCCTCATAGGGATTTATATCTCACCCCTTCCTTTTATATATTACCTCTGTGATCTTACATTGTATTAGAAGAAAATGGATATAGGAACTTATTATGGATAATAAATTTTATATTTCATGGTTTAGTTACATTTTCATGTATTGTGAAGCTAGTCTTTTAAATAAACCAGGATTCACAGTCTTTTATTTGTACATATTATATGTTTACATTATCAAATTTGAAATTATATATGTAAAAGGATTGGGTTAATATAGAAGATATCAGATATAGGTCTAGTTATTTTTTAAAAATAAGACTAGAATAATTTATTTAGCACCATCATGATAGATCAAAATATAAAAAAATATCCCAGAATTGTTTTGAAATATAGAGTGATTGATTTCTAAGAAATTACATCCCTATCTTAATATTACAAGTGGATATTTATCTACCATAGTAATACCCAATGTCAATGACCCAACAATGGAACATATTTCTTCTAATATATCACTACTTATTTCATGAAAAATATTAATTGTTGAACACTTGGATAGACACTCCCATGGGATATTACTTGGAAAATCACATACACTTTATGAACCATTGTAAGGGCTTTGAACAAATTGTAATGTTATAAAACCTAATTGTGAAATTACCATTTATAAACTTGATTAAAAACCTATAGACTCATAATTTATGAATTACTTTTAATTTATAATTTTTTCCTTCCATGTTCTTAGTTTCCCTTTTATATGTTTATAAGATAAAGTATTCTCATCTGGTTTTTCCTTTATTCGAGTTAATAGTGAGAAATAAGAGGATTTATTCCAATAAAAAAATGATAGGTAATTTTATGATTTATATAAATATATGACTCTCCTTACATGTGTGGGATTTAGAGCTTCATTGAATTACTATCACATAATACACTTACATTTAAAAATTACATGAGTCATGTGGAAGTCCTTCCTTCACCTAGGAATGATTAGGTTGTCATCCAGTCCTTTATATAATAAAGGATTACTAAAATTAGTGGATTAGTTAATCACCTAAAACTAGAAAAATAGGGTAAATCCATTGGGAATATATTATACATCTTTTAATGATTAAAAAAAATAGAAAGTAACGCTTGTTGTTTCTCATCTTGAAAGATAATGTGATTAGTGGTGGAGACTAATCAAGAACATGAAGTCCAAATAGGTTATTGATTCCATGAAATAGAAAGGATACATGAAAATATTTTTGAATAAATATTTTCTGTTAAATATCCATCATGGAATAGAGTGGTATTTCCAAGTAATGAAAAAATGGAGATGTTTCTATTGGGAAATGTGAGGAAAACATCACAAGGATTGCGTCATACACCTCTGTCATTGTCATGAACACTGAAATCATGGTTGGCCTCTAATTTGGTGGATTAAATATGAGTCTAACAAATGATTTGTGGTTATAGATTTTTACAAATTAAAGGATATTTTATTTTGTTCCCTTAAGTTTGATATAATTATAGGATAATCTCAATGTTATGATGGAGATGGAGATAAAAAATTAGAAACTAGAGTTTATTTCAAGAGGATTACTAGATAATTATCATTTTGGAATGAAAATAATATATCTCGAATATCATAAGTGTTTGAAAAAGCTTATTAGAAACAATCTAAAGGGAACTACGATATGTTTCAAATATGGAAAAGGGAGGCAATAGACTAATCAGTGCTGAAGGGGAATGAAGAAACCCACTAATGTGGAAGAATAAAATATTTTTTCGATCTACATGTATCCTATGGTGTAGTGTTTTAACTTAAAGTAATATAGAAATTGTGTACGAAAAAAAATTAAGCTAAGGTTTTATAGGGACAATCAATAAAAAACAACCTTCAATGCCCATATAGAAAGGAATGTCATATGTTATCACTATTACTGAGGTGGATCCTGAAAAAAATGTGGTGGTTTGTACAAGGATTATTCTTTTTGCAATAGAGAAAATAAATTTTTTATTATATTATTATTAATTATATCATATCTTAAATATTTAGTATAACTATTGAACAAAACCTCCAAATAAGGGAGTTAAAATATCTGTGAGAATATAAAATAGAGAAATCATGGCTTACCATGTATATAACTCATTCTTGTTCAATGATTGTGGACTAAAACTCTTAGAAAATATTTTCATATGTCCTTTAATAGAATTTTATTCTATATTTGGAATGGATTGGTTTCTATTATCTATTTACAACATCATCTTTTGGAATAATGTTATCCCTCATCACATCCAAAGTCATCCTCTAATTCTGTATAAGTTTAACGAGGATGATGAATCTATATGGTATTCATAATCTAATGTGTGGATATTATTTCATTATGAGAATGAATATCAAGATAAAATTATAGATAGAAAAGGAAAGAATCATCCTCAAATAAATTCCAATTGTGATGGATTATAATAATTTATTATATGAAGATTTATCTAGTCTTCATCCGGATAGAGTTGTTGAGTTCTTGATCAAAAATTTTCCTGGATCTCTACCCATATCTAAGACTCCATATATAATAGACACTATTATGTTGGAATAACTGAATAAGTGAATACTAGAGAATATGGACAATGGTTTTATATTCCCAAGTTCTTCATCATGGGGTTTTTCTGTCCACTTTATCAGGAATACAGATGTGTCAATGCACTTCTACATTAATTATCATTAGACAAAACAATTATGAAAGAGAATAAACATCCCATATGACTGATAGATTACTTGTTCACTAAATTTTGTGGGGCTTCTAATTTATCTAAGGTGGACCTTCAGTCAGGATATCACAAATTAAAGGTGAATAAGGATGATATTCCCATGACCACATTTGGAATGAGGAATGAACACTATGAGTTTATATTTATTCAATTTTTATTCTTTAATTATTGAACAATATTTATGGTAATAATGAATTTTTTATTTTTATTTTACCTAGAACAATTTATGGTATACTTTTAAGTAGATATTAGGATATACACAAAATGCAAGGTGGTGAATGGTGATAATTTGAATATTGTACTAAATACTTTTGCTAGAAGAAATAATATATTAATTTTTTTTAGAAAATGTGATTTATCTATAGATAAATTAACATTCCTATGGAATTTTATCCCTGAAAAAGGGATATCAATGGAACCTTATAAGATAAATGAAATTGAGGAGTGTCCCGAAAACACATTTTAATGGAGATTTGTTGTTTCTTTGTACTAACGGGTTATTATCAAATATTTTTGATAAAATTATCATGATATTTATACTTCTAACATAGAAGACATAAAATATAGTAAATGATTTCTATAACGATTACTATGAGGATAGTTAAAAGTAATATAAAATTGTATTATCATTTCACTAGTACTCACACTACCCTCTTATAAAGAAATTTTGATGGTATATAATGATTCTTTAAAGATGGTCTTGGGTGGTGTACTAATGCATGATTAAAGGGTTAAACCCTACCCATCAATGTTGTTGAATGTTTATGAATATAACTATCCAACAAATGATCTAGAGTCAGATATAGTGATATTCACAAAGAAAATCTATAGAAATTATCTATGTTGGGAGAAGTGTGAAATTTATTCAAATCATAAGAGCATCACATATATATTCACATAAAAGGAGCATAATATTACCCAATTAAGATAGTTAGACATTATCATCGATTATGATTACTCAATCCAATAGCATCCTAGGAAAGAAAATAAAGAGGCAACTTCTCTATATAGAACGGATCTGGAAACCATATAAATGATAAAAAATAAGAATGATCTAATCTTTATCAAATTGAAAAGGATGGACAGGGGGATCATAAATAAAATAAAATCATAATTACTTTCTCAAATTATGTATCATACACCCCTTCAAGAGATTTTTTTTATTAAAGTGATAATGTGAAAGTGCCAAAGAATGTTGAAGTTTTAATAAAATCTAAATACTCAGAGTTCAAAAATGATGAATTAGGAATTGTGTGATTTGGCTAACGATAATGGGTTCCATCAAATACTGAGATAAATAATGAGATTTTGAATGATGCACAAAACTCATCCTTGTACATCCCTAAAGGAGAATGAAATATACATCGAGTTATCCAAGGGAACTATTAGTGGTATTATATAAATAAAGTGATCATGAAATATATTTTAGAAAGAATTTATATGTATGTAAGTGATGGATGAGATGAAAAATTAAAATGGTGTGATTCTACCATTACCAATATCTACATAGAAATATGATAACATAACCGTTGAATTTTCCACTATTATTTTGAATACGTTAATAAGAATCTGTGATATAAAGGAAGTGGTAGATCGTCTTAAAAAAACTACTCACATCATTTAAATTTGAAAATATTTCATAATCAATCAATATAAAAGTATTTATATGAGAGATATGGTGAGGATGAATGGAACACCATTGGATATTGTATTCAATCAAGACCTGTGATTTTATTCTATGTTTTGGAAGAGTTTATAAAATGATCAAATAATAGTATTAAATATAAATATGGATTATCACCCAGAATCTAATGGAAAATCTCAGTATACTATAAATACACATGAAGTTATATTGAGATAATGTTTGAGGGAATTCAAAGGAGGATGAGATCAGTATCTTCCTCACCTTGATTTCTTATAAAATTATAGTTTCAACTGAAGAATTTAAATAGATCTATATGAATCCCTTTATGGGATAAAAGGCATGAACATTCATAAGTGCACAATTTTTCTAAATGTTGATAGAAAATATATGCTATAAATCATCGATGAGGCCTTGAGTATGAGATTGGAGATATTGTTTCCCATCCATATCTCTATGGAGAAAAATAACGTGATTTGGCAGTAAGGTTAAGATATGTCCAAAGTACATGATCCCCTTAGATATTATAAATCACAAAGGTGTTTTGGCCTATTGTCTAGGAATTCCACCAACCCATTCTCAATTACATGAATTATTACATGAATATCTCATAAATAAGTACCCAGAAGATCTCTCACATGAACTAAATGTAGAGGTGATATATAAATAAAATTTTAACTCTGGTAATGAGAATCTAGGGAAGATCATTGACTATATAGATATGTTCTGCGCTATAAGACAACTCACTGGGTCAATTTTTTTTACTGAATCCATCATAATAGAGAGCCAACATGCGAACTAGATGAATCAATGAAGGATAAGAACCATAAATTATTATTACCATAATATATAATATGAAATTTTGAGTTTGAAATTTCTTAATGGGGGAATAATGTAATAACACATAATTCTATAAATGTATGTTTCCTTTTTATTATAAAATTATGTCAAATTTTTTTAAATAAAATACATGCACCGCATGATAAAACAAGAAACATTTTATTTTAATATTTCTAATATTACTTATATAGAATAAAAATGACTATATTAATTTAATTCATTAAATTAAGACAAAAATATGAAATAAGATCACTAAAATATAAAAATTTGTACATGATTGATCCACCAGAATAACAACACTCATGAACAGTACTATATAACTAAAGCAGAATGATAAAAATCCAATATGAATCTAGAAAATAAAAATATATAACCTTGATAGAAATATAATTTAATGAATAATGAAAAAAATATAAGGTATTTATAGATATTAGGGGAACCATATGTCCACTACCAATCTAACCATTAGAATGGAAATCTGACTTTTGGAAAATTGACCTACCGATTTGAATAATAAACAAACCATTAAGAATAGTAAACTAAATTTCATAATAGTAACATAATATATATGGAAATGAAAAATCTTGTTTAGGTATATATAAAATGGAAATAAATAATATTTATATCTTTAAAATTTAAATAAATATTTTAAAAATGAAAAAATAAATGTTTTTATTCATATAATCATTATGTTTTATTATAATTTTTATAATAAAATTTTTTATTTCAAATATTTTTTTTCTTAAATTGGATTTATAAATAAATATTATGTTTAATTATAATGATAAGATAATTTTATGATAAAGTATGTAATTTTTCAAAGGGACAGAAAATTGATCGAAATCTTATAATTATTTATCTATAAAAAAATAAATATTTCATTTAAAATTTAAATTTATCATCAAAAAATGGATTTAATCTTTGGAATATGAACATTGAAAAATGGTTAAGGTGATTTTTTTGTATTTTTATAAAGTAGTTTAATTTTTTATGAATAATGAAATCTAGTAAAATTTGATATTTAACATTATAATCTAAATACATGATTTTTTCATTCTAGGTAGATGTAAGAACCCATGAGTTCTAACTCACATGTATGATTTATTGTATATAGTAATAATAAGGAATACTTTTGATTGTATAGATCTAAAATAATAAACTAATAAATATAATAAGCAAAACCTCCTTTTAACTCCACTTTATAAATACCACCCATCACCACCCCTTCTCCTGAAAACATCAAAGACTTATTACTTACAAATATTTAATCCAAATAACTTACCAATCCTCCATATTTTGTCCCAGTTCTTCTGGTCTCACCAAAATACAAATTCCATGTACCGTAACTAGTATTTCTAGGAGGCCACGTTGATGAGTAAATATTATCAATTTAACACTTCTAAATTCATTTCTTCTAATAGATTTTTCTAAAATCCCTCAAAAAACATGGAATTATAACTCTAGTATCATGTATATACTAAAAATTTATATTTATAATGTAATTTATACCTTTCACCCATTTCTTATATTCTTTTATTCTAAAAAACAAAAAAAAAATCTATATTACATAGATTCACTTCCAATGTGGAAAATGAGTTTTTGTTTTCCCCTAACTCTTTCACAGTAGGATTAAATTCACTTATAATGGATTAAAATGAATTAATTATTTATATTATATATTATTTGATATTATTCAATTAATATATGACCATAATATTTAATAAAACAAAACTAGTTCATTATGGTAAGTAAAACCACCAAAAAGAACTATCTATATAACACTATTTTTTTAAATAAAATTATCATCCCTCTATAGGAACTGATATTGTAATTTAAGACCATTTCAATTTAGGATTTATTTGAATACCAATTCATTTCACTTCTAGATTTTTTCCCCATTTGATAAGATTGATAACAATTATCCACAAATGATCCGACCTTGAAACTATGTAATGAATGCTCCCAGGACAACAAAATTAAACATTATATCTCACTAAAAATATTATAAATGAAAATAATAATTTTATTAAAAATAAAATATATATATGTAAAAAAATTTATAATATGAAATTAATGTATCTTATTTGATCATCTTGGATGTTATGTTCATGTGTATAATGAATCTGGACATATGGTAAGGGGTCTCTCTATGCCACCATTTTTAATTAGTCTATGAACATACTCTCTCTAACTAACTTTGTATCACTTATCGATGTTATTTTATGACTCTTAAGTATAAATATATATCTTGAATATATACCTAATTTATCCTTAAGTCCATTGAGGGGGTAATTTATTCCCTATGTACATTTCTCAAATTCATTCTTTATAATCAATCGTGGTTAAGGGGAACCGTTCTATTAATTAATACTTTTATGCAACACTAATTTATAGTACCTACTCCAAAATAAACACCATAATTTGATACTTATACATATTTACTCAGGCATTAAAAATCAAATTATTTAATTCCTTCTTCAATTTATATTCTCTATGAAATCTAATTTCATTATGATATGAGGTATGATTTTCTAACCCATTTATTTCCATTGTTAATTCTTATATTTTTTTCACTATGATTGAAATTATTTTCTATCACATATAAGCATGTCAACATTATGATGGGTGCACATAGATAAAACTCCAATGTGTTGGCTATTTTTTGTCTCATGAGATGTTTTTATTGGATTAGGGAGAGATGTTAATCCATTATGGGACACTCTCTACCAAGTGATATTTTCTTGGTAGTTAGCCTTAACTCCAGTTTATGTTATATTATATGTTGTAACCACATTCCCATATTTTAATTATCTTATAATACTATGTTTTTTATGTTATTATCCCTTGTTATTATTCCCGAGACTTCACTTTGGTTGTAACAACCCAAAAATTATAAACATAGTCTTATTAAAAATATATTTTATGAAATGTATTTATTTATAATTAATAACAAAAAATAATATTTTTTAAGATTTTTTTCTTTATAAAAATAATTGGAATTATGTTTTTTAATTAATTTTTTATTATAAGTTAATTATAATAAATTATAAATATTATTTATGGTTTTCAAATTTATTTTAAAAAAACAAAAAATTTGTTTTGTTAAAAATAATACTTAAAAATAACAATATTAAATTAATTATTTTTGTCAAAAGATCACTGAATAAAATATTTTAGATGAATAATTCCAGAATTTTAAAGATTATATATTTCATAATGTCTTATAATTATTTTATTTTTTAAATATATAAAAATGTTTAAATATGCTACTTATAAATTATGAATATACTCAATATAAATATTAAAATTTTATCTCACTAATAAATATATTAATATACTTAATTTTGTTTTATTTTGTTATGATTTATATATATATATGAAATTATAATCCTAGAGTACGATTAAATTTTTTTTATAAAAATTTTAATTTATTATTTTTTGTTTTATAATTAAAATATCCATTATATATAAGAGTAATATTAATTTATTAAAAAAGGGATAGAATCAGATAGAGGGGTTTCAATATAGGGTTGGGGAGGCCCTGATCAGGGAAACTAAGAGGGGTCTATGAGGGTCACATGTAGGCAGAGGGAGCCAAGGGTGATGGAGGTCATCGCATAATACAGTTTGAGCTTCGGCCTCCCGCAAAGATGTTCTATGTTGTGTCGATGTAGGGTTCCAGTTTCGGTTAGGGTTTCAACTGATGGTAATGACGATGTGTTACTCCTACTTTTCACATCTAATTCTAGGTTGTAAATATTTCTATGGACTTCGTAACCATGATTGATATGTATATTTTTTCCGATTATCAATATTTCTACTCCTTTGACTATGTATCAATTACTTTTGTGGTATGTCGGTTGTTTGTGGATTGTTTTGAGTTTTTTAGTTCATCATGTATCTATTGTAGTATTTATCTAGTAGTTTTATATTGTTTATGTCAATGTTTTGTCTTGTTTTCTTAACCATATGAATCTGTTTAACAAATCATTTAAAAAAATTGTTAATTTTATTTTGTAGTCTGCATCAACACATAACTTAGCTTTCCATCATGGGTGTGTTTCTATTTCTAGTATGCAGAATTTGAATTATCCAATTCATTATTTATTGATATATATGTGTAAGAATTAAAAACATTTGCCTATAAAAGCCTATACCAATCTACAAATGGAAGGGCATAAAAACCATTTAGTTGTCCTAAATGAAATAGTTGGGGGACTGAAGAATAAGTTGATTTTCTACCAGTTTGCAAAAAAAGTAAGAGAAACATTTTTTCGTAATTTTGTTCAAACATCTTCCCATTTGTTATTTAAACAATAAAATGTTTACTTGTTACTTACATTTATTATAATGAATTTTATTTATCATAACTATATTTTTTCTATTGTAAGGGAGATTATATATTTTAATTTATGTTTTATATTACAATTATAAAGAATTATTTTCATGTTTTAATTTTGGTTCTCATAAGGGAACAATTTATTTATTTTTATTACACAATTTATGTTTTTAAGTGTGTTTATACATATACAAATAAATTTATTTATATATATATATATATATATAAATATACATATATCTAATTATGTTTAATTATTTTCATAACTAATAATATAAGGGAGTATATTTATTAAGATTAAATTTAATTAATTTTGGTATAAAGGGTTGTCTCATTAGAAATCTAATTATTCTTAAGGATTATTATTTCTATGTACAATATCAAAACTGTTATTACACTTATACATATGTATATATATAAAAAAGTTTAGGATTTAATTTTATCTCATATTAGTTCTTTATATGAATATTTTCATTTATCAATATTTTTCTGAAACATGTATTTTTTCCGTGATGATAAGTGCTGTAAATTCAATTTCAATTATATATATATATATATATCTCGATTAATTGGACAATTTTATGTTTATAATTTTATCTCCATGTTTCTAAAAAACGTTCATTGTATGTCATGATGATATTTTAAAATTCATGATGTTGCATATGCATAGAAGTATGTCCATGTGTTATGCATAACATAACCATCCATTGCATTTATAATAAATTCATGGTTTTAATTTATTTTTTTTGGTTTAATTCCAATATTAATAATATGTGTATTTCATTAAAAGTGATTTATTTTAAATGTTTCTTTTATAATGTTTATGAGTGGGACATTATATATTAATATGGTTATTTAAGAAGATCATTTATTTATAAGAATTGCAGATGTATTCCATGAAAGAAAGATTAAATACACATACAATTCAAGTAATGGCTAGGTGGCAAGAGTTTGGGATATAACCAAAATCACAAGTTATATGAAATGGAAATCCATATATTTATATATATAGATACTTATATACATAAATATAAGTGTGAATATGTATTTTAATGCAGTGACATGTTTTTAAAATTAAAATCTCTAGTGACAAACACATATATAAGTAAAGAAATCTTGTAATGATTTTGAAAACTCTGGTTCTTGTTCATTATAAATATGGGAGGTCATTGGGGAGTGAACCCATCCTTCTTTAAGTGTGTAGGCCCAAATTATCATTCAATATTTCAAGTGACCTCATTATAAAGTTTTGTTTTCCGAATCTTATTTAGTGTTATTAAAAAAATAGTAGATTAGGTTTAAGAAAATATCAAATATAATTATTATCTAAAATGGAATAGTATTTTAAATCTATAAGTAAATTAAAATAATATTTTAAAAAGTATATATATAAATGTATTTATAAAATTATTTTCAAATGAATATTTTATAAGCGTTTATCAATGGGTTTTCATCACCTTAATGGAAAATATAACGCTCATTTTATGTTATAAAGTATTTTTCACATGTCACATTGATGTCCAAAGTTGGATATCATCATTTTTCCATGCGCGGAAGTGAAGTTGGATTTTGTTTGTTTAATTTTAATGCAACTTTGATAAATTTTTAGCTTTTATCTCACTCTCTAGAAGCTAAACTAATAAAAGCTTATCTATTGTTTAATTTTTTTGGACAGATTTTTAGATTTGGTATTATAGGAATGATTTTGTTAAATTTGGAGATTAAATTGATTAATCTAATTTGTATAAATGAGAGTTTAGTGGTCTTGGAGTTTCTTAATTATGAAGACATAAAATCATAATTCTATTTAGTCTAATGAAACAAATAGTGAGGATGTAATTATTTTTAAAGGGGAAAATGTTACATCCCAAAAATTATAAACTGAGTATTATTAAAAATATATTTTATGAAATGGATTACTTTTTATTAATACCAACTAATAATATTTTTTAAGACGTTTTTCTTTAAAAATAATATTTGGAATAATTTTTTTAATTAATTTGATTATTGTAAGTTAATTATAATATAAAAAACCATCCTTATACCTTTATATATTCTTGATTTTTAGACAAGAACATACATTCTTAGACAAACATGATCATTTTAGGTTTAATGTTTTAGATAATTAGTACATAAAACATACAAAACATCCCAAAAATCATAAGGATACACTAAAACAATATATATTTATACAAAAATATAATTTATTTAAATAAAACATGATTACTTTGAAAAATATACATAACATTTAACTGGAATGAATTATTTCTCTTATATATCATTACAACATATGAAAAAAAATTAAAAACTATCTTGAAGCATAGAAAACACATTAAGGGATATAAAGAAAGAAATTTTTAATCAAATGATAACAGAAAAAACCAATAAAAACCATTTCATAAAACTTGTTAGAATGAAAATAAACATCATGTAGTTGGCTTGGGACATATTTTCCATATCACTATTACAATCACCCTTATACATGGAATAAAAATTCGGTCAACTTCCATCTCTGGAGTACCAAATTTATTAGAAATATATAATGGGGCTCACTAGTGATATCTTGTGCTATAATGGCATCAACCCAATATATCTTGAGCTATAATGATTCTTAAGCCATCATATAATTTTCTATAATAGGCTCAACCAAACACAAAAATTTCTAATTGACATATCATAGTAATAAATCATCATGAAATCTGGAAAACTGCACATTCCAATCTTTTTGAATTTCATTAAAGAGACTTTAAAAGGGATTTAAAAAGGAAAGTCCCTTACAAATATAATTGGAGTGAGAATTATTATAATGGAATGGATATGTGTGTGCACTATAAATAAACATAATACCAAATAATATAAACAAAAATACATCACAAACATAATATTAATACCACATAATGAATAAAGCAGATGGTTAACCCAAAGAATGTAAATTGGGTTAATAATTTTTTAATGAACTTTAAGAAGGATAATTTCTATAATTAGGAGGGACTAATGAGAGATAAAGAGTTATGTATTCATTTATATATCATAAGGGTTATATGGGGGATTTTAGAAAATATACCCCATCATTAGGAATTAAAAATAAATGGTCATAACATATAAAAGATTCTAGAAGAAAACTAAGAAATTGAGGATCCCTAAAATTAGGTTTGACTTCCATTAAACATATTTAAGCCTCATGTATAATGGTTAAAATAATTTTATTAGTACTTTAGATAATCATAATATTGTTTATAACACCTTATATAGTTATTTTATATCATCATTCAACCCATTAATTAGTAATATTTTGTTATTTTCATTGTTTCATATGCGTTGTTTAAATGGATTCCATGGTGGGTTCATAATGGATTTTATTGTCGATAGAAAGGGAAACTCTAGAAGTGGAAAGGTTTGGTATTTAAATTATTCCAGACCATTAAATTATACAATTTATCATTTTTATTTTCAGATATGAGGATGATTTATTAGTTAAAACATTAATGATATTTGATTAGATTATTTTGGCGGTACATAAAAAATCATGTACTTGTTTCATCATATGCCTTTAATATTTTCCATATAAATTAATTATAAAAGATAAGATATCTAATATCAAACACAATAAGATTTTATTCCATCCATTAAAATGTATTTTTAACCATCTTTGAAGGAATTAAAGGAAATTTAAGACACATCATCCACGATATCCCTAAATCAACACATCACAGATCATGCTTTTATATTTAGAATAAGAGGAAGAGAAGATGGAGAATGATAGTAAATTATTCCATAAATATGATAAAAATATAGAATATATATGCTACCAGACCATTCATTCAACTTGGATAAGGGGAGGGGAAGAGTGTATAAGAAAAAAAAAGAATTGAAAATAAAACACAAGAAAAGGAAGAGGATATTTACCTCTCGATCTCTTATCCTTGAGATCCTCCTTAAGGCCTTTTATATTGGACTTTTGGTGAGACCAACTAGTCTTTGACATGGTAAAGTGCCTTGGGAAGAGGGTTGGGCCGAATTTAGGAAATGAAAAAATATTAAGAGGTTTTAGAGGAAGAGGGTGTTGAGGGTGTCATTTATAGTGGAGAATATGAGGGGTTTTAAATTATTTTAATTATTATTATATTATTATTTTTCAATACTATGAATCGTCTTAATTCTTGTGAAAACATATTAATTTGTGAACGTGAGTTCGAACTAAGGGTTTCTTCCTCAATTTAACAACATCAATGACTCAAAAAATCATATGTTTGGATTATTTTTCAAATTATCATATTCTACCCAAAAAGTCTAGGAGTGATGTGAACCCTCACCTACCAATTTTTTTTAAAAAAGAGAAAAAGTCATAAAATTACAAGGGGGTTTACAAAGGTGGGTATGTCATTCACTATGTTCATCCTCCTCAAAAAACTATGAGAAAAAGTCTGGTGTATTAAAGGACCATCATGAACTTATCTCAACAATGGCTCTATTATATAGCACATCAGAAACCTAGTTTTCTTCCCTTTAGACAAGTGTCACTTCAACCTAAAATTGATTGAATAGATAAAGACACTCAATCTAGGGTTCCAACATTTTACATGGATGATTCCTCAACATATTTCTCAGAATTTCAACTACCATAACCGAATTAGACTCCATCTAAAGTAGATTCCATCCAAAATGGAAACCATATTTTATGTCCTTAAATGTGGACCATAATTTAGATTAAATGGCATGCCTATATCCAATAATGTGATTGAAACAACATTTAAAAAATCCCTAAAGGGTATGGATTATTGTATTTTACTATTCACCAAAAATGAAAGTATTTCAAAAAAATACCAAAAATTAAACATATCCTCTCTTGGCCCCCATCCAATCCTCCTCTGGAGAAGCATTTGGAGGGGCTCGTATTATTCTGGAAAGAGGGATAGGATGGAGGATTGGGAATGGAAAAACTGTTAACATTTGGACCGACCCCTAGCTGATTGATGAGGAAGGTGTATTGGCCTCTTCCCCCACCCAACCAGGGTTCGATGATGCCACTGTCAGGTGCCTCTTTTCTGATCAGAGTCTTGGATGGTGTCTGGAGAATATTCACGCAAGGTTAAATGATAGAGAAAAAATAATTATCCTTAGTACCCCCTAAGACCCAGACGTAGGACCCGACCATCTCTTTTGGATCAACGACCTGTCAGGAGCCTACAAAATGAAGTTCGGATATCGGCTCGCCATTGGAAACCATTCAGTCGATTTGGATGGTGTACCCTAGAAGTCAATTTGGAAACTCAAAATTCCCCCAAAAATTTTCCACTTCTGGTGGTAGGTGTGCACGTGCACCCTTCCTTCCACGGGCCATATCTCCTTCCGACACATTTCCAATGACTATTCTTTCCCTTTCCTGCCGAATGTCCCAGAATATCCCTTGTACGCCATCATCCAGTGCCCAGGGGCTAAGCAAATTTGGTACAAATGGGACTCCGCTTCAGCCACTTCATCAGCCATGGCCTGTGACCTCCCATCCTTCCTAATTCAATGGTGCTCCTCCTTCTCGTCGGCTAAAGTAGGCCCACATTTCACCCTGGCCTAGATCATTTGGGTCTGTCGCAACGAGGTAGTTTTCAACCATGTGCACAGAACTCTTGAATTCTGGATTGAACGGGCCTCTTCGTGGATTGAGGGTAGGAAGTACCATAATGGTCAACAAAAGCCCTTTGGAACCCCTTCTTTTCTCTCTCACTGGTGTCTTCTAAGTGAGGGGATTCTTAAGATTAATGTGGATGCGTTTCTCCCCAAGGATGGGCATGTCTCCCTCGACATCCTGGCCCGAAATCATCAAGGTAAAATCAGTGTGGCAAAACATGAATCACACTTTGTTTTGTGGGAACCTGTGGTGGATGAGGCTACTGCCATCCTTGCAGGTATGATGCTCTCCAAGGATCATGGATATGATAAAATTAACCTTGAATCAGACTGTCTCACCATTATCAATGCTATCAATTTCAACGATGGCGGCCTCCAGTCTTTTGGATCTCTCATCAAGAGAATCCTTTAACTCTAGCAAGGCTTCTCAATATCCACTTTCTTCTTTACTAAAAGGGAAGGAAAGAATGATGCCCATCAATTGGTGGCCTCAGGCCCCTATGATGTTAACCAGCTTTGACTGGACCATTTCCCATCATGGCTCTGCGATTGTACGTTCGCTGATCTCTAACATTAATGAATCTGTCTTTTCAAAAAAATGTACTCCATTTTATGAAAATAAATTTCTATATAAGGGAAATTTAAATTTTAAATAAAATAATAATTTATTCAATAAATAATAATTTTAAAACTAAAACTGATTTTAAAACACCTTGATTAATTAATCAGGGTCACATAAAATTAACTTTTATCCATAATTAAATAAAATACTAATTTATGACTACATTTTATGAAACTAAATTTTATTATAAATTATTAAATTAATCCCAATTGTGTAATTAAATATTTATGAATTACAATTATTCCAACACATATACTATGGTCATATTGTAACATATAAGATTCCTTCTTATTATACATTCATTTGTGAGGTCACTATTTATATGGCTAATTTACTATTCATAAGGGTTATATTACTATTCATACGGGTAGGTTACTATTCACCAAAAATTATGTTTGTCCTATTAGAATCCAAATAACTTATTGATAGAAACTGTGTATGTCCACTTTTTGAAATTCATAACACAAAAGTGTAAAAACTATGTTTCATGTCTAGATTATAAATTCCACATAGTAATCAATAGTTTATTTCAACATTTATTGTTTTCTTTCAAAAATATAGGATGTTATATTTATGATTTAATATAATGAATATTGACTCATATGATATGATTTCATATCATGTTTATTCCATTACTAGGATTTTTAGCTCAAACATTTATTTTATGCTTTCCCAAGGTTAACCTATGAAGTTTTATGATATAAATGGGATTTAGGATATCATTTTGTTGAATAAATTAAATAGGTTATGTTTTAGTTTTCTTTAAATGTATTTTGATCCTAGTCTTCCAAAGAGACCTAGACTTAAAATCTTTAGGTTATAATTTTTTCACATTTATCATTATAATCTTGTAACTATATATTTAAAAGTTTTAGGATTGTATATTAATCATTTCTATTCCATTTTATTATAAAATTATTCATTTCAGTCTAATAAAAACAAATCCATTAATTAAATGAATTTTATTTATCATTCCCTTTGAATTTTTTTTCAATTTTTATACACCATTTAGGCTAATGATATTTTTGATAAAAATTAAGGTATGAAACCAAATTTAAAAGATTAAAAAAGTAATCTATAAATGATATTAATCATTAATGGTGGATAACACATGTAATATGACCTCCTCTCATTTTCATTTCCATCACCCATTCCCTATGACCATATTCAAACATGATCCAATGATACTTAATATTTTATATCATCTTATGAATATATTTAATATATAATAATCTTCACAGTTTAATAAAAATATTGATGAAATTATCCTTTTCATAAACATTCATCCCTATATTATATTTTCTTATACAAGTGACCATATATATAGAACTCATGATTATGGGTATCCTTCTAGAAAACATATTCTCCAGTCATCCTCATAGTATGTTGATAGAATCAAAAAATATATCACTAAAAATTTAATTCATGAAAATTATTTTATAAATCATGGAATAAAATGTTGTGACCTATTTTTATTAATATAATTAATGTATAACTCATATTCAATATGAAAATTTCTTCTTCTTGTTAACCATAGGTCTTAAACTTCTTTATATTCAATTATTATGCAATAATGACTTGTCTTTAATATTATATTCATATTTTATTTTACATACTCAAAGTGAATATTTTTTATATGAATTCATTTAAAGGTGAAAATAACTAGTGAATACATTGTACTATTTATTCTATTAAACTAATTTTTTATACATTCCCTTTTGCAAAAATTTCCTTCTAGTAAGTAACTATAAAACCAAACAAATAATATATATGTGTGTGTGTGTAATAATTTTTATGTGTCTAGTTCTCTCTATCACTCATGGAAATATTTTCAAAGAATACTCTCATAGATAGATTCATGAAATTGTTTCTCTATATATGGTAATATTTTTATGTAATATATATTCCTTTTGAGAAAGTATTGATTACTTTAATTAGATCAATTCAATCATATTTTCAACATATGTAAAAGAATAAATTTTCATATATTACACATGATTATTATTGATCATGGATAAATTTATTATCTTTACATGTTACTTGGATGCCTCAACTATATTTTTTAATCTAATTATTGCATAATTGTTGATAAATTGAAAGAATAAATCCTATATGAATATCTTGGGTTCTTCAACCATAATAATCTCTATCATGATAAGGAAAAAATTAAAACCAAGAATTTATATTATTTTTACACATAGTTTTTATCTCCCAATATAAAATTAATGGATTTTTTTGTGAAATGTGGATTAAAGAAAGATGGAATGTATGTGAGAGTATAAAGAAGGGAATTATGATTAAGTTATCAGTAATATAGGGCACCAAGACTCTAGTGGAGGCTATTAGGAGTATGGTGGGATGGAAAGGATATATTTACACTCCCAACTTACATTAATGTTCTAATGGATGCCCACAGTAATTACAATAAATTATTTCAAATTCAAGAAGGGGTCAAAAAAATATAGTGGTGTTTGCATACCTTTAATAAATAGAGACTAATTTGATTTATTTCAATTAAAAAATTTTATAAAATTTGGATATCTTAATTTTATTACTCTCACAAATAAGAATACATCCACTCAATTTATTCAATTTATTTCTCATCACTTATGATATTTCATTAGAATTCAACTATAAAAAACAAAGTTATGTTATAATATTATTTAATTTTATATATTAATCTCTAATTGATTATATAAAATCAAAATATATAGTAAATATATTGGGTTACATTATAATTTTCATAATTTTATCTATTCAATAATTCCTTGTTCATAAAAATATTCACTTTGGATTATGGTCGAGGAAAAATTGTATCTCTTATAGAACAACTAATTTTTTTTTCATATGACTACACTTGAATTGTGATTTATTAATGGTGACCCAAATGATAATCATAGGTATTAAAATGAAATAATTAATATTATAGAACTATAAATGAATGGAATAAATGTATTTCTAAATGAAATAATTATTTTAAGACCATAAATATTTGTTTACATTTAAACATAATTATAAAAGGGGAAATAGACTAAAAAATAAGGGATTATTTAAATAAATGAAAAATAGGTTTTAGATACTGAGAAAATATAAACACCATTGGGTTGATTTTATTTTTCCAGATAACAAATTTAAATAAATTATCTATTTTATTCAATTATAAATGATATTGTTTTCAATTTTTGGATATGTGATGCTAATTATTATATGTTTTTTATATAAATTGGTTTTTTATTTATGTCTTGATTTATAAATGGAACAAATAGACTATATGATCAATGGTTAAAGATGTATGAATTTATCACTGAAATTATGAAAAGGGATGTTTCCTCGACTTTTTAATGGGATAATTCCATGACCCTACTAAGGGAAACCATTCATATAAGATCTTAATCAAATAAGGAAAAGACCCAATTTGCATTTCCAATCCCCATGGGTTGGAGATAATAACCCAAGCACCCAATAATGACTAAATATAACAACTTTACCGACCTGAAGAATTATACATGGGGATTATTGTAGAGAATTAAAAATAGAAATTAAATATTACATAGTTAAAAGAAAAAAATTGGTAGAAATACAACCAAAGGAATATATATAAAAATAATTTACAAGTAAAAAAATTAACAAAAAATAAAAACTCAAACTATCAAGTGCTACTTCGTGTGATACTTGGGAAACATCCCACTGTCTCCCCATAATCTACCCTTACCCAACTAGCATAAACCTTAAAATTTCACTCAATTATCTTTTCTTTTCCTAAAAAAAATAGATTTTCACATCCTGACGGGAGTGTGTTAGGTGTGAGATAAACAAGCTCACTACGATACCACCTATGTGTTACATAACAAGTCTCTATTAAATAATCCCATTAGGTAAAATTTAATAAAAACATAGAATGATAAAGAAGTTATCACATTTTTATAAAAAGTGAGGTAAAATAGTCCCCCAAATTATTTTCTTTCAAAATCTAGATGATAAAGTTTCAATGTATATTTCAAATATACCATTTTACATTTATAAAAAAATCTATCATATATCATATCAATAAAATATCAATATAATGATAAGGAAAAATGGAAATTACCTCTAGTATAATAAAGCTCTTTGAACACTATATATCTCATACCTAGATAATAAATCAAGACTCATGGGAACTATACTAGTTCCCTAGAACAACATGGACTAGGGAATACGGAAACACCCAATAAAAAACCTCTAATGAAGTCAAGTTATCAAGTACATAGGACACATATCCAAGGAAACTGAGTAACTCCCCATGAGTGAACCCTATATAGAATCTAGGATAAGGGACAATACCAAACGCCCTCCTAAGTACCCAAATATCCCATGTGTAGTATATGTCGAGTCATTTCAAAAGGGAATATCAAATTTACCAAGATAATTTCCAAACTGTAGCTTTTCACAAAAAATCATTCTTTAAAAACCAATTCCACAAGCAATTCCACAATCATTTGAATATATAATTATTTTAAGTAAAAAGTATAAAAATATATATTAACAAAAGCACATTTCCATATGACTTTCAAAAATTGAGTATTATGAAAATTATCATTTATTAAACAAATAGAATCCATGGTTTATAAACAATATGTTATTGATCTAACGACAAAACAAAAACTTGGGTTTAACACCTACCAGACCAGGATCCACACACACAATAATAAAATGAATTGATATGGAAATTGAACGGAGTCCCTAAACAAATATAACTGTATTGTAGTACTGAATTTTTATACTAAAAATTTCATCATAGAGGATGGACTATGACATACAATAAATATCACTCGCGTCGAATGACAATCAACATGAGATATATCCTTAGAAAGGAAAACTTATGAATGGTCTATAATAAATTGTGATAGAATCATAAATTTGTAAAGAAACATGATCAAAGCCACATATAAATACTACCAATTCCATGATAAACGAAGGAAATTTGGTGGATTTGATCATAATTACCAAATAGGGAACACCTAATTAACCAAAGATCAATTTTCTAAGATTAAATGATGGAGAGAACCCATGAAAACCCTATAGAGCCTTTTTATCAATACATAATTAATTAGGGTAGATGGAGTATATTAGAGGTCTTAAATAGAGTTTTTATACAACATCAGAATAATCAACCCTTTTTTTATTTGAACCATCTCAAGGAAACCAACTATTTTGTGGAAACCACCAACTATCTAGTTGTTCCAGGTTGTAAGCCAATACCCTTGGAAGACCCACCGGATTTTCAGTGGAGTTATTGTAGGAACTCTAATCTACTGGCATTCAATCACAAATTCAGTGGATCAAACCAGTTAGCTGGGGAAGTTTCTTTAGAAATTTAATTAATTCATCATTCCATCAGTTGTATAGAGGATATATTTAGTCACCGTTCATTCCACTTTACTCCCCCTTCATTTAAACACCCAATTATTTCCTCCAAAAACACCAAAAAATAATCAAAAAACTAGAGTCGATGAAAAATGAATCATTAAATGGATCAAACCTGAGGGTAAGAAATTATTTTACAATACTCCATAGAAAATTAATTGTTTTAATATAAATACACATTTAATAAGTAAGATCTGGAAAAAGGTCATTCCATTTCTCCTTAAACGAAGATTTATCTTCTCAAGTCTCATGAGAATCTATCCATGTAACCATAAAAAATTTTCCAATGGTATATATATCACATGAAATACTTTAATAATGTTTTAAATGATCTCTACTAGTTGATACACAATTACAACATCCAGATCCAACTCAGTTTCTTATGAACAAAAAACATGGGAATGTATAGTGTGATACTTCTTGTGTTTATATATATTTATAAAATCATGAATACCTACCAAATGAGATACTAATTCGAGTTGATAAGAAACCAGTCTAAGATTCACAGTGATCACAAATGGTCTAACATGTCTTGGAGACAACATCCTAGGTTTCTTAATTACACAATGACCCAACCCAATAGAAAATTTCAAGAATACTTAGTCACAAATTAAAAAATACAAAAGAAAATATTCGATGATCCACATAAAATTTATAAAAAATATAATCTAGAACTAATCATCAATTTATAACATGTATCCTCATTGGAGTCTCAAGAATAATACTTGTTGCAATAAGAGAGGTATTTCCTATTGCATAGAAAAAATAAGTGACCTACACTAGCTTCCATACATCATATCAAAGGAATAAAGTTTAATCAATTATAATAATGTTTTATTATTTGAATAAAATTCACATTAAATATTTATAAACCAATATACACAAATACCCATGACTTAAAAATCATGAATTTCATCCAGAATCTACGTAGAATTCTCTACTTTTCCATCAATTTATGGGTGTTAAATTCTACTAAACCTAGCTTGATTTTTTGTTAAATTTTGGAGGCATTTCAATAATCATGAGGCGATTCAAGGATCCTTGCTATAGATAATCGTCGAACAAACCCATTTAACCATGAAATATTTTGAATTTATATATTACCCAGATCATAAACCATTATGGTGACCCTAATTGGAATGAAATGATCGAATTTATTAACAAGATTAATCACTGACTAGAAAAAATTATTTCTATATGTATTTCATGGTAATCAAATGATAAATTCGATATAAAACTCATATAATATCCATATTATCCCTTAAAGAGGTTAGACCATATCAGAAGTCTTCATGTAGCCCCCCTTAATCTATTAGATAGTGTAATTATGGGACACAAAATTAGAAATTTCATTCTTCATACCCATACACAAATAATGATGTCCCATGTCATAATACATCTTCATTATTTTAATACGAAAACCCCACGAAGAATAAAAACTATCATTAATTTCTAAAATCTAGATAGTTGAACGAAAGATGAATTGATTCCCTAAGAAAAGAATCCCATTAGAGTAAAGAGACTATCTATGAATGGTAACCCCACCATATAAAGATTAAATGATTCCCATGAATTAATATTCTAATTACTAGTTCCACAGAATAGACTTAATGATATATGATGAAAAATGAACACTGGTTGGATCTATACCAGAATCATCCCCATGTACATTAATATGAAATGAAGTAAAATTTTCCCATCAAGTTCAACTCCATTTTTTTCTAGGATAGAATGATAAGTAAGTTTACTACTAGGAGAATTAGTGATAGCATCACCTACCTCGGTGTTTATGTCATATAATAAAATCAATCATCCATGGGTATTCTAGATATCTCTTCTTCTTAAGGACTGGACCATTATGAGAAAAGATATAAATCATGATCTTTTTGTCAAAATAGATCATGAACCTCTCCCTAAAGAGATAGTGTTATAAAAAATGAGACATCATTCATGATAATGGTGTGATCCAATTCATGAATAATGAGAACTGTGCAATATCACATGATCATCCTGTATAAGAACACAACCCAAACTAGTACCAAAACAATCACACTAAACCACATGGCCCTTACAGAGATCCAAAAATATCATTATTGTATCTGATTTCAAACAATATTTCAAATATTCAATATAGGATTATTATTTATCACCAAAATATAGTTTCACCCTTTTCTTTATAACAGAATTAAATGATGGTGACAACACTGAGACATCCTTAACCAAACACTAATAATATCCAACATCACTCAAAAAAGGTGGTGACTCCTCAAGATTCCCCAAAAAAATTTAATAGTCCTCATGATCACACGAAGATCTATAATAACCCAAGATTTAATTTATGAAAACCAAAATAAAGGTATCGAGATATAGGTTAAATATCCAGTTCATCAAATCCATAAACACCATTGGAGTTTTAGTTAGGAAAAAATACGTTGTAAGATATTCATAGTGGCCATAACTACTCCTGAAAGTGGTCTTTAAGATATCTAATTACATATCACATATCTGAATATATATTTGTTGAATATTGTATTTTTAATACCAAAGTTATAAATTTAATTGATCTAATTGGTTTTTAATATGTGGAAAATATATATTTATTCATAATAGTTACCTCATTCATCATTTGATAGTATATATAGAGATGATGATAAATATCATTCATTTTGAAAGATCAATTGGGACACCCTTGGAAAAATAATAGGATGAAATAAATATCTTCTCTAGTAAGTCATCTAGAAAGATATCAAGATATTTCAACTCAATAGGTTCCATATGGTATTAGGTTATAGAAATTGACTATGTAATGGGGTCCATATCTATGGAAAACTATACCTCTATCTCTGAAGGAAGAGTGGAAAATTCATCTGGGAAAACCAAGGGGAAATCCCAAATATCTAATAGAATATTTACATGAGAGGAAACATCATCATGAACAATAACCATGAAAAATAGTAGACTACTGGGAAACAGAAGAAAAGGTCTTTCATGACTAGACCTTAGGTCCAAATCTCTCTAGACCACCTGAGATATCCCATTGGATAACAAGAGTGAAACACACTAATGACGACAATTGATTTCATCTTGGTGAGAGATAAGACAATCCATACCAATGATGACATCGAAAATATCCAGATCAAAAACCATGAGGTCCCATGTTTTCATATAATTATCTAACAAAAGAGAACACAAGGGATAATAAAACCCATACCCCTTCCCCTTAGTAAGAATCATTTTTATCTCCATAAAAAAAATACATGAGCTTCATCCGAATTTTAGATATATAAAAATGAATAGGAATATATAAATGATACATATGAACTTGTATAAAAAAGAGTAGTTTATATAGAAGACATAACAACAATGGTACCTCTCATTGTCATTAAACCTACAACTACTTCTTCCAGAAACACATCTACTGCATAAAGGTGATTCATTATGAAGACTTATGTATGGAACATTATTGACTATTAATCCTCACACTAACCCATAATTGCCTTTATATTAGATGATCCCTACCGATAATAAATAATATATCGATTCTGAATCTACATATGGCCTCTATGAACATATCCCTTATGGTTCATTGAATGTGAGGAGAAATACCAAAATGTGTTCCCTACTATTTCACACTACGAGAACATCATGGGTACACTACTAGATTATATTGAAGGAATGGAAAAATAATGATTTTATGAACTACCTACACCACCCATGTGACAAGAATGCCACTTCTTTTTCATCCAATGAGCTCTATTGGAACTGCCACATGGTGGAAGGGAAGATCCAAATAAATATATATTTCATACTAGATCAACATATTCAACCATAGATCTATTAGAAAATTTATATTAGGTTGTGAGATTTAACATATATATCCATGATCAAATATTGTGTCCCCATCCTTTTAGGTATTTATAATCCATTATATTTTTATTTATCACCACCTCATGTGAAAAATAGACCAACTTCACCAAACGATTGTCGTACTCTATCACTAAACACTCTTCTTATTTAAAAGAGAGGAAATCCATATCCCATTCAATCATTAAGTATTCTTGGTAGAATGTTTGAAAGAATATGGTCTTTAAGTATTTCTACTTCAATTACATATATAGATTCATTTAAACTACAGAGTACCACAATCTCTTGTTAGAACCCTCAAGCTTAAATATCATCCAAATCACCTTAATAGATTCATGTGTTTCTAGGGATTAAATTCCTTGGTAAATTTTATCTATCCATTCCTTTTATTCTCTAAGGTAACTATTTATCATAATAGATAAGGGTTTATACTACAAGAAAACTCACAATAAATCCATTTCACCTCCATATTTTGGTTGCGCTTTAATAACACGATTTTAAATAGGGGTAACATTTTGTTTCGTGACATGAAATAACCATAGGATAGCCTCAAGGATATTCTGATCAAGAGGAGGAATCCCATTATTAAAATTTCCCATTGAATCCTTTTAAGGATCCCTTCATAGATGTATTAGATTAATTATTACACAAACCAAAAATAGAAGGAAATGATCAGACAACTAAACTATCTAATTTCAGACTGAAAGTATATAAGTAGAAAGTAAGATTAATGTAAAAACCCAAGACAAGAGACACAAAACTCAATACCTCATAGTGACTTGAGTCTTTTCATGGTAGGATCTAGCTAGTAACACACTAAAACCTACAAAATAAGTCTTAAAAACCTTATATCATGTCTACCAACTTCCCAAGTCTAAGAATGATCTAGATCTTATACCATATTTTCCCGACCCATACTAGAGAACCCATCCAACAAATTTCTGAACTAGACCAAGAAAAGTCTCAATGGGTATTATTAATCCCCAGGGGATGGATATAGTCACAAAAGCATCAAAAAATGTCCAAAGGGAAATATTTTATTAACATATAACAAGATGCCTATTATATATATATAGAAATATAAGAAGAAAATAAATATTCCACAATCAAAAGAAAAATATTGATAGTGATACAATAAATTTTTTTACAATAAAAAAAAGTACAAGTCCAAAAATAAAAATAAAAAACAAACTACAGTGACACAAGATTTTTATACACAAATATTATATCTATAAAGACCTAGACTTAAAACATTAAATATTCTTGTGTTTTATAGAATAAAATAAAATCTTACACATATAGGATTTTTTAGGTTGATAGTTTTACAGAGTTATCATATAAATCATAAATAACATCCTATAATCATAACTGAGGATTCCACTGAAATAGTATCTATATCTACCATAATATAATTTTTTTTAATTAAAACATGATTTCATTGATAACAATTCCTAACATTTAACTTGACATCCATATTTCTCTTAAAAATCCTTATAAACATTAAAAAATATTAAAAAAATTGGGATAATCACAAAAATCTTAGTAAGGGATATTAAGAAAGAAATCGTTAGTCAAATGATAACATAAAAAAACAATAAAACACATCACATAAAAACTTATTAACATGCATAGAAGAATTATGTAGTAGATTTGGGAAATATCTAACATATCACCCTTACAATCATAATTACACATGGAATAACTATTCAGTTAAATTCTATATCTGGAGTACCCAAGGCATTATAGGGCTATAATGGGGCCCACCCGTCATATCTTAAGATATAATGGGATCAACCCTACATATCTTGAGAAATAATGGAGATCATACCGTCATATATTAATATTTAATGGGCTAAAATAAACAAAATTATGTCCAAGGAACATATCTTAGTAATAAATCATAATGAAATTAAGATATCTATACATGCCATATATATATAATTTTATTTTGAATTTCATTAAAGAGACGTAAATTTTTTTTAAAAAGGAAAGTCCCATAAAAATATAATTGGGGTGAGAATTAATAGAATAGAATAGATATGTTTATGCATTGTAAATACACATAATACAACATAATTTAAACAGAATCACCACACAAATAATCTTCGTATCGCATAATGAATAATGTAGAAGCTTAACCCAAAAAATGAAAATTTGTTTTAGAATTCCCTTATGAAATTTTGGCATGGTAATGGGTATAAATTGGAGGGATTAATGAGAGATAAAGTAGTCTCAAATAATTTATATATAATAAGGGACTTAAGGTGGAGGTGTGAAAATATACCCAATCATTAGAAAATAAATATAAAAGGCATAATATATAATATATTCTTGAATAAAATTGTGAAAAAGCGGATCACTTACCTCAGGTTTGGCTTCCTTAAAACGTGTTTAACTGTAACACCCCAGGTAAATAAATAATATTACATTTTCATATTTGTGAATAAAATATTAATATGACTTTAAAGGGGATGCTATGCTCGATGGCGTACCCAACACGCAACAACGTGTTTCTTGGAAATCTTACGTTGCACTCTAATAATTAAATAATATTATTTTAAATGGCAGTTAACATGTAGCCGTTGTATTGGAAAGAATGGATAGTAATAACTAAAATATGATTATATATGTTTTTAAATGTTTTTACTTTTATCCAATAAAATATAAAGGCTTAAAATACGGAAAGAATTCAATTTTAGGCGTATATGCCCTAGTTTTCACTAAAGGTTCACTTATCACCTTTTGATGGTGAACCGTCATTAAATATAGATTTTTTCACTCTTATACATCCTTTTGGACAAAATAAAACTCCTCTTTAGAATCGGGACATCAAAATTTACTTTGTGTAAATTTTTGGTATCTTTCCGATAAAGTTCATTTTTTTAATGAAAAGTGTAAAATTTTGTATTTTAATTCAAAAACTCTTTTTAATATAATTTATTTATATGATTATATTATCTTTTGAATTGGTTTTAAAGTTAAATTAGAATATATTTTTACCATTAAATCCAATAGTGGTTGTTGTAATTAATTTCACTTTGAAATCGGACTTAAACTAGTGTCAATCTTTTGATACTTATTGTTTCATAAAAACACGCTATTTGTCATGACAGCGGGAATTAATTATTAAATTAATTAATGTGACTTATATGTTTTGAATTTTGTAAAATAGAATTCATTTTTGAATTCGGAATATCAAATATATCTTAGGGTGAATTTTTGGTAATTTTCTGAAAAACATCAATTTTTGATGAATAGTGACACCACTAAGTGGTACTTATAAAAACTGATTTTTCCATTTAAATGAATTTTTTTCCATATTTGTGTTTTGAATTTCAAAAATCCGACATACATGGTTATCATTAAGAAGTAAAATGTGGTTCAATGGGATAAAAATAATTCTTTGGTGAATAGTAACTTATTAAGTTTTTAATCGCGATTAGAGGTAATTAGTGTAGTTTAAGGTAAAAATAATGTTTTAATAATATGAAATGAACTTGACACATGTCCTAACCTCATTGTATGTGTCATGACCGACCAATACAATCCATGGGTCAACTTGGGGACCCCATTGAGCCACATTGGTTGGGAAATGACATAAATAACTTTTTATTTAATGTTAATGTAAAAATGACACACACATGATATGTTTTACTAAAACAATATTTACATGGGGTTATACAAGTCAAATTTTTGTTTATAAATAGTAATTGGAAATATAAAAGTATTTACTAAATCATAGTATTTTTTTTATAATTTTTAGACTTTAAATAAATTAAATTATTTATGACATCATGATGATGCAGCGATTACCTCATTAATAAAAGATTTAAATAAAATGGAAAGATAATGTAAAATATAAGACCTAAACATGGCCAAAACCAATTGTATGAGTGGATTTAGAACCCTTATCACCTTATCCTAGAATTATATCAATGTGGGACATTTTAAATCCGAAACACATTTTAAAATAAAGTAACTCATCTTTACTTTCCAAGAGTGCCCCTCCTATCCTCTTATAAAAGGCCCCCTCCTCTACCTCCTTACCCACACTCCCAAAGCCTTTGTCTAGGAAAAAACCTGCCCATTTTGTCTCTCCACTTCCCTCTATTACTCCTTGAAGCCTCACTTTGGGAAGAAGTCTTCCCAAGGAAGCCATTGAGCTCAAACCAAATGGAGTTACCCGATTTTAAGGTAATGTCTTCTTTTGAGTCCTTTTGTTTTATTTTTCTTCTCCATCCCCCTACACTCTTTTTATTATTTTATTTTGTAACAACTACAGTATCCTCAATATACTAGGATGTTGTTATAATAAGGATTGGAGCTACACTTACACACACCTACATCTAATGGTTAACGAACATACTGTTTCCGTGGATGGCGAATTTATGCCTCCCGAAATGATGATTGTTCAACATTCTTTTAACACATTCAAAGGTGGCCATTAATATGTCACTATATTTATATATGATATATAATATGTTTATGTTTTACTTAAGCTTCTGTATTTTTCATTTGTGGCTTACCTTTATGGCTTCCATTATGGGTATACGCGATATCTTCATTTTAGGAAGTGCGGACTACCGCCCCTCAAAGTGATGTGATTCGTTAATGCCATACGTGGGACGTATAAAGTATGGATTTAATGTTATTATATATGATGTTATACTGGAATTATTATATAACTCTATATAATTATTATTTCTTTCCATTAAAGTATGAGATAGAAATGAAAGTAGCGTTCATGCGTACGTACGGCTTACCGTCTACATGAACAGTGCATTTCATTTCTTATCCCCAAATGCAATGTACTATTATAAGTACATTTATATAATGGATATATATAATGAATTATACATATAAATGATGAATATAATTATGGAATTAAAATATTCATACCTCTCATTTAGTTTTAATTCCATTAATATGACAAAGAAATGAATGTAGCGTTCATGCGTACGTACGGCTTACCGTCTCCATCAACGGTGAATTTCATTTCTTACCTCAAAATGATTATGTAATATTATAAATACATGTATATTATGGATATATATGATATATATGATATCCAAATCATGAATATAATTCTGGATATAATGAACATTTGACCACACGAACAACATGTAATTGTAAGAAGTCCACTTTCGACTTAAGAACCAAATATCGACAAAACAAACATTATTGACTTAAATGATTAAATAATGTTTATAACATTGATATAAGTGATCTAAAAGGAATAATGAACTATAAAAAGGTTATTAATAAAGTGTAAATTAACTCAATTTTATCATTCAGGACGTTAAAGAACGATCGAGTCAAGTCGGACCCGAGGTAAGGTATCCTACTCCACTCTTTCTTTTTAAGTACACTCTTTTATGTCATTCCTTTTAAAGATAATATTTATTGTTATTGGGATGTTATTTTATATTAATATTACTGTAATTTTTATGTTCATGTGATGAGATTCCCTATTCTCTCTCATCAATCCATTTCGGAAGTTTTAAGTGGCGCCGTTAGGCTGCCGAATTTTCGTAAGAGATCTAACCTCTCTCTTTCTTGTTAAGTACTCTCCTTTATGTCACTTCTTTTAAGATCCTCTTTGTTATGATGGGGGATTTTATTTTATATTCCTAATTCTGTAAATTTTATTTTAATGTGATGAGATACCCTTTTTTATCTCATCAATCCATTTTTGGAAGTTTTAAGGGGCGCTGTTAGGCTGCCGAGTTTTCGTAAGGGATTTTTCATCTCACTTTTATACCCGTGAGATTTATGATACATTTGCCACAATTTCATTTGAGTGGTGTATGTAATGCAAATTATTTTACTAATTGTGTAATATACTTTCTTTTATGAGTATTTAAATCAATGTTGTATTGTCCTTGTTTCACGAGGAGTATGTTTCGAAAGATACCCATGTCGGTAAGGGAACCTTTCACCCTCATCTTTTTAAAAGACTTATTTTGTTATGTCTTTTAATTCACATAATATTATTTTGGGATATGTTCTTCTATATCCTTATTGATGTGAATTTTATGTCCAAGTGATGAGATACCCTTTTTATCTCTCATCAACTCTTTTTCTAAATTTTGAAGTGACTCCATTAGGCTGTCTAATTATTACAAGGGAACTTCTTAACCCAATTTCGATTCTTTGGGATAAAATTGTACACCTTGAATATGTCGTTCTATGATTATGTGTGAATGTCCTCTGATTGTTTTACACTTAATACCCACTTATATTTTGTGTATTCATTTGTCACACATAGTTATGTAACTGATTTATCCTTAATCCAAGGATACCGTCTTTGTATGGTACTTCATCTCAATCTCCTTTCATTGAGGCATATTTTGTTTTATACACAACCTTATTTTATACGGTGTATAAACCCCTTTGACTTTTACGTTTATTCAAAAAGAATCTTTTTTTTATACGAAGAGTTTACTAAACGACAAAAGGGAATGTTTTTGTCGTACGTATGCGGCGACAACAACTTCTCCACCACCATGACCATTATTTGATTTTCAGCTTCCTCTACAAGCCATACCTTTTTTTAAAAAAGAAAAAAAATACCATGTTTTACTTTTCTTTTATTTTGGTATTGAAAATTGTTTTCATAATGTTTTTATATCAATGTGTTGTATTGATATCTTGTGATTGAAATGTGGAAATGTTATGTTTCCTTTATGCATGTTTTATGTGATACGTTTATGTTATGGTTCTTGGGTATTGTTATGAAAACGGGTGGTTCCGTGATAAACTAAGGGCGGGTGAGCCCGATATAGCTCTCCAATTCATTGGGTAACGCGAAGGAGTGAAACGTTAAGGTTTCTCCAAAGAGATTTAGGGAATATACTGTGATGGGTATTCCAAATGTAACCAAGAGGGTTACTCCCTACTTAAGAATGTTATGAATACCTCAAGTTACCTTTTATGTCTTATGATTTATATGATTTATTCATGATTTGATGAGGTAGGTTAAAGTGCCTATGTTTTATGGGTAAATTATGATTTCATTCTTATGTATATATGAACTCATGTTTCCTTTCCATATTTTTATATCCATTACTGAGCTTTTTATTCTCATCCCAAGTTTTTGAAATGTTTTTCACAGGTCAAGGGAAAGGTACGTGATGTGATGATAGTGTCAAGGATGTGTCAAGAAAGAATCCATGTTTTATTTTAAATATGTTTTCGTTGATGGGAATGATGTATACTGTCTTTTATGTAACCACTTTGTTTAAATGTGGAATGTAATGCAAGTTTCATGATCTAATTCTCTAAAACTCTAAACCTGAAAAGATCCTCAATGTGTAATCTTGTAATAACTCAAGATTATGTAAGGTTTAAGGTTGGGGCCTTATAGTTGGTATCATAGGTTGTTTTAGATAACTTTAGAGGTTAGGGTATTCTTTAAGCATAAGTGACATCACCATAATGGTTAGGATTTTAGAAAGAGTCCTAGTTTTAAATAAAGTGAATGAGTAAGTATATCTGAGTTTTTACCTTCCTCATTAGTACATGATGGTTTTGTTGATATACTCACACTGACATTTCTGTTTTTAGTGAATTGATGGATCTAGCAGGCAGCAAAGAGACAACAGGTTTGAAGGAAACTGTGGTGGTTCTATGATTAAGATACTAGATAAAATGGGGGATTCAATGAGGAAACTCTTGGTTGTTCTAAACCAACTATCAAGGAGTCATGATCAACCACTTGAACATTGGTATGATCTTTAATGCATCATGTACGAGATGACCAATCGATGTGGAAGTTCAGGTAATAATTATAAAGGTAACCATTAGAGTTTATATGATCCTTACTTTTGAGGTAATTATGGGTTACTATATGTTATGATGGAAGTGAAAGACATGAGATAAAATTAAGGTTAAATTATGTTATGGTTATTTTTGATGATTTTATTCCTTTTTGGGGAATGATTTGAGAATTATATAGTTTTGGAAAAAGGACAACACGCAGACCGTGTGACAACCCATCGCGTCAGACAAAGCTTTGGGAATCGAACCCACAACCAATGTGCGACAGGTATTTATCGCCTACCACTGGACTACGTGAAGTCCCTGGTTAGTTTGACTGATTATTTTTAGTTATATGATTTTATGAATTAAGAGTAAGTTGATTTTGGGTTATTTATGAAAATGATTAACCTATCATGGAGGATATGTGATTAGGTTAATTACTTTTCAATACGAGACTTTAGGAGCAACTGATGTTGTTTGGAGATAAATGTTATGATTGAACTTGGAAGACTGCGTGACTAAATCCTTCAAATATTTGGGTTTCAATCTTAGTTTGGTTTACTTTGAAGAATTTTATGGACAAATTGTTTATCGAATGGTCTTCATTGAACTTTGTGTTTTGTTGGACAAATTTTGGAGATTAAGAATAGATTTTCTTTTTATAAAGGGTTATCCTTTTCTAGATTATCTGATCATGTACTAACCTTTTTGGTTTTGGTTTTGGTTAGAGTCTAAAGACATGGGAAGTATATAGTTCTCTATTGTGGATTAGGTGATTCTCTAGAAGTTGATTATAGTACTCTTAATGTGAATAAGTCTCCCTAAATACTCGGCTTTTGAAAAAAAAAATATGAGTTTGATTAAGGAATCTAGTAAAAGTTGAAAGTCAACATGATAAGTGATTATGTTTCCTTATGAATAAATTCATCAATATAAAGTAACTTAAAACAAAAATGTTGTCTATTAACTTTTCCTACTGGGGAATCGAATACCGTTTAATCCATCACAAGTTTGTGATTTTCTTGTGGTTAACTTTCTCCTAAACATGTTTTCTATCACTCTCCATCAGAACATGACCCTATGTTTTCTCCTCCATGTCCATATTTTTCTACATGGAATCCTAGTATGGGTTAACTCGGGTGACCTTTGTACTTATCTTTCTTTATTTTAAAGTGATTGTTTTACCGACTCTTGTTCCGATGTGGGACTTTCAAGGATGTTTCCAAGCTCAATTTTAAAAATTACGAGGACGCAATTCTCAAAAGGGGGGAAGGATGTAACACCCTAGGTAAATAAAGAATATGAAATTTTCATTTTTGTGAATAAAATATTAATATGACTTTAAATGGGACGCTATGCTCGATGGCGTACCCAACACGCAACAACGAGTTTCTTGGGAATCTTACGTTGGACTCTAATAATTAAATAATATTATTTTAAATGGCAGTTAACATGTAGCCGTTGTATTGGCGGGAATGGATAGAAATAACTAAAATATGATTATATATGTTTTTAAATGTTTTTACTTTAATCCAATAAAAGATAAAGGCTTAAAATACGGAAAGAATTCAATTTTAGGCGTATATGCCCTTGTTTTCACTAAAGGTTCACTTATCGCCTTTTGATGGCGAACCATCATTAAATATAGTTGTGTTCACTCTTATACATCCTTTTGGACCAAATAAAACTCTTCTTTAGAATCGGGACATCAAAATTTACTTTGTGTAAATTTTTGGTATCTTTCCGATAAAGTTCATTTTTTTAATGAATAGTGTAAAATGTTGTATTTTAATTCAAAACCTCCTTTTAATCTAATTTATTTATATGATTAGATTATCTTTTGAATTGGTTTTAAAGTGAAATTAGAATATATTTTTACCATTAAATCCAATAGTGGTCGTTGGAATTAATTTCACATTAAAATCAGACTTAAACTAGTGTCAATCTTTTGATACTTATTGTTTCATAAAAACACGCTATTTGTCATGACAACGGGAATTAATTATTGAATTAATTAATGTGAATTATATGTTTTGAATTTTGTAAAATAGACATCATTTTTTAATTCAGAATATCAAATATATCTTAGGGTGAATTTTTGGTAATTTTCTGAAAAACTTCAATTTTTGATGAATAGTGAAACCACTAAGTGGTACATATAAAAACTGGTTTTTCCATTTAAATGAAATTTTGCCATATTTGTGTTTTTAATTTCAAAAATCCGACATACATGGTTGTCATTAAGAAGTAAAATGTGGTTAAATGGGATAAACACATTTTTTTGGTGAATAGTAACTTATTAAGTTTTTAATCGCGATTAGAGGTAATTAGTGTAGTTTAAGGTAAAAATAATGTTTTAATAATATGAAATGAACTTTACACATGTACTAACCTCATTTTATGTGTCATGGCCGACCACTACAAGCCATGGGTCAACTTGGGGACCCCATGGAGCCACTTTGGTTGGGAAATGACATAAATAACTTTTTATTTAATGTTAAAGTAAAAATGACACACACATGAGATGTTTTACTAAAACAATTTTTACATGGGGTTATACAAGTCAGATGTTTTATTATAAATAGTCATTGGAAATATAAAAATATTTCCTACATAATAGTATTTTGTTTATAATTTTTATACTTTAAATAAATTATATTATTTATGACATCATGATGATGCAGCGATTACCTCATTAATAAAGGATTTAAATAAAATGGAAAGATAATGTAAAATCTAAGACCTACACATGTAAAAAACCAATTGGATGAGTGTATTTCGAACCCTTATCACCTTATCCTCGAATTATATCAATGTCGGACCTTTTGAAACCGAAACATATTTTAAAATAAAGTAACTTATCTTTACTTTCCAATAGTGCCCCTCCTCTCCTCTTATAAAAGGCCCCCACCTCTACCTCCTTACCCACACTCCCAAAGCCTTTGGCTCGGCCAACCCCTTCCCATTTTGTCTCTCCACTTCCCTATCTTACTCCTTGAAGCCTCACTTTGGGCAGAAGTCTTCCCAAGGAATCCTTTGAGCTCAAACCAGATAGAGTTACCCAATTTTAAGGTAATGTCTTCTTTTGAGTCCTTTTGTTTTCTTTTGCTTCTCCAACCCCGTAAACTCTTTTTATTAGTTTCTTTTGTAACAACTCCAGTATCCTAAATATACTAGTATGTTGTTATAATAAGGATTCGAGCTACAATTACACACACCTACATCTAATGGTTAATGAAAAATTGTTTTCGTGGATGGCGAATTTATGCCTCCCGAAACGATGATTGTTCAACATTCTTTTAACACATTCAAAGGTGGCCATTAAGATGTCACTATATTTATATATGATATATAATATTTTTATGTTTTACTTAAGCTTCTGTATTTTTCATTTGTGGCTTACCTTTATGGCTTCCATTATGGGTATACGCGATATCTTCATTTTAGGAAGTGCGGACTACCGCCCCCTCAAAGTGATGTGATTCGTTAATGCCATACATGGGACGCATAAAGGATGGATTTAATGTCATTATATATGATGTTATAATGGAATTATTATATACCTCTATATCATTATTATTTCTTTCCATTAAAGTATGAGATAGAAATTAAAGTAGCGTTCATGCGTACGTATGGCTTACCGTCTCCATGAACTGTGCATTTCATTTCTTATCCAAAAATGTAATATACTATTATAAGTACATGTATATAATGGATATATATGATGAATGATACATATAAATGATGATTATAATTCTATAATTAAAATATACATACCTCTCATTTAGTTTTAATTCCATTAATATGACAAAGAAATGAAAGTAGCGTTCATGCGTACGTACGGCTTACCGTCTCCATGAACAGTGCATTTCATTTCTTACCTCTCAATGATTATGTAATATTATAAATACATGTATATTCTGGATATATATGATATATATGATATCCAAATCATGAATATAATTCTGGATATAATTAACAGTTGACCACACGAACAACATGTAATTGTAAGAAGTCCACTTTCGACTTAAGAACCAAATATCGACAAAACAAACATTATTAACTTAAATGATTAAATAATGTTTATAACATTGAAATAAGTGATATAAAAAGAATAATGAACTAGAAAAAGGTTTTTAATAAAGTGGAAATTAACTCAAGTTTATTATTCAGGACGTTAAAGAACGATCGAGTCAAGTCGGACCCGAGGTAAGGGATCCTACTCCACTCTTTCTTTTTAAGTACACTCTTTTATGTAATTCCTTTTAAAGCTCATCTTTCTTGTTATAGGGATGTTATTTTATATTAATCTTACTGTAATTTTTATGTTCATGTGATGATAGACCCTATTCTCTCTCATCAATCCATTTTGGATGTTTTAAGTGGCGCCGTTAGGCTGCCGAATGTTCGTAAGAGATCTAACCTCTCTCTTTCTTTTTAAGTACTCTACTTTATGTAACTTATTTTAAGCTCCTCTTTGTTATGATGGGGGATGTTCTTTTATATTTCTCTTGATGTACATTTTATTGTAATGTGATGAGATACCCTATTTGATCTCATCAATCCATTTTTGGAAGTTTTAAGTGGCGCCGTTAGGCTGCCGATTTTTCGTAAGGGATTTTTCATCTCACTTTTATACCCATGAGATTTATGATACATTTGCCACAATTTCCTTTGAGTGGTGTATGTACTGCCCATTATTTTACTCATTGTGTAATATAATTTATTTTATGAGTATTTATAGCAATGTTGTATTGTCCTTCTTTCACGAGGTGTATGTTTCGAAAGATACCCATATCGGTAAGGGAACCTTTCACCCTCCTCTTTTTAAAAGACTTATTTTGTTATGTCTTTTAATTCACATAATATTATTTTGGGATATGTTCTTCTATATCCTTATTGATGTGAATTTTATTTCAAAGTGATGATATACCCTTTTTATCTCTCATCAACTCTTTTTCTGAATTTTGAAGTGACGCCATTAGGCTGTCTACTTATTGCAAGGGAACTTCTTAACCCAATTTTGATTCTTTGGGATAAACTTGCACACCTTGAATATGTCATTCTATGATTATGTGTGAATGTCCTCTGATTGTTTTACACTTAATACCCACTTATATTTTGTGTATTCATTTGTCACACATAGTTATGTAACAGATTTATACTTAATCCAAGGATACCGTCTTTGTATGGGACTTCGTCTCAATATCCTTTCATTGAGGCATATTTTTTTTATACACAACCTTCTTTTATACGGTGTATAAACCCCTTTGACTTTTACGTTTATTCAAAAGGAATCATTTTTTATATAAAGCGTTTACTAAATGACAAAAGGGAATGTTTTTGTCGTACGTATGCGGTGAAAACGACTTCTCCACCGCTGTGACCATTATTTGATTTTCGGCTTCCTCTACAAGCCATACCTTTTTTAAAAAAAGAAAAAAATAAATACCATGTTTTACTTTTCTTTTATTTTGGTATTGAAAATTGTTTTCATAATGTTTTTATATCAATGTGTTTTATTGATATCTTGTGATTGAAATGTGGAAATGTTATGTTTCCTTTATGCATGTTTTATGTGATACGTTTATGTTATGGTTCCTGGGCATTATTATGAAAACGGGTGGTTCCGTGATAAACTAAGGGTGGGTGAGCCCGATATATCTCTACAATGCATTGGGTAACGCGAAGGAGTGAAACGTTAAGGTTTCTCCGAAGAGATTTAGGGAATATACTGTGATGGGTATTTCAAATGTAACCAAGAGGGTTACTCCCTACGTAAGAATGTTATGAATGCCTCAGGTTACCTTTGATGTCTTATGATTTCTATAATTTATTCATGATTTGATGAGGTAAGTTAAAGTGCCTATTTTTTATGGGTAAATTATGATTTAATTCTTATGTATATATGAACTCGTGTTTCCTTCCCATATTTTTATATCCCTTACTGAGCTTTTTATGCTCATACCAAGTTTTTGAAATGTTTTTCACAGGTCAAGGGAAAGGTACGTGATGTGATGATAGTGTCAAGGATGTGTCAAGAAAGAATCCATGTTTTATTTTAAATATGTATCTGTTGATGGGAAGGATGAATACTGTCTTTTATGTAACCAATTTGTTTAAATGTGGAATGTAATGCAAGTTTCATGATCTAATTCTCTAAAACTCTAAACCTGAAAAGATTCTCAATGTGTAATCTTGTAATAACTCAAGATTAAGTAAGGTTTAAGGATGGGGCCTTATATTAACCCTCATGTATAATGATTAAAATAGTGTTATTAATAGTTTATAGAAACATATTCATTTTTTTAATTACTCATATGATACTTTTATAACATAATTAATCCCATTAATTGGTAATATTTTTTTCCTTACATTGTTTCTAGTGGATTCATTACATGGTTTCCACGGTGGGTTCACAACGGATTTTATTTTCGAATGAAAGTGAAACTAAATAAGTAGAAAGAGATGGTATTTACATGATTAGAGAACCTTAAACTACACCGTTTATCATTTTAATTTTCATATATGAGTATGATTTGTTACTTAAATCATTAATTATGTTTGTTTAGATCATTTTGGTGGTTCTTCAATAATCACGAACTTGTTTCATCATATACATTTAGTATTTTGAATATAAGTTAACTATAGAAAATAAGAGAGGTAATATAATACACATTAAAATCTTTTACAACAATTAAAATAATTTTATAACCATATTTGAAGGGATTAAAATAAATTGAAGACACATTTTCCACGATGTCAGTAAATCAATACATCACGGATGTTGTTTTTTACTTTTAGAATAAGAGGAAGATGAGAAGATTAATGTTGATGAATTATTTCATAAAAATCATAAAAATATAGAATATATATAATAATGGGTCTTTCATGCCTCTTAGATAAGGTATAGAGAAGATAGTACAAGAAAAGAAAATAATTGAAAAGAAATCACGAGTAAATTAAAGAGGATTTGTACCTCTTGATCTCTTCTCCTTGAGACCCTCCTTAAGGAATTTGGTATTGGCCCTTTGGTGAGACTAGTAGGTATTGGACGTGAGGAAGAGCCTTAGGATAAGGGTTGGGAATAATATAGACAATGAAAAAATCTTGAGAGTTGTGAAAGGAAGTGGGGGTGGGTGGGGTGGTATTTATAATGAAGGAGAGGACGGGGTTTACATTATTTTAATCGTTAGTTTATTATTTTTTTCCCAATACTTTGAATAGTCTAATTTTTTTTGAAGAAAATAGTAATTTTTGTATCTGAGTTATAAATAAGGGCGATTACTTTATAATAACATCATCAATGACTCAATAAATCATGCATTTAGCTTATTTCGTATATTATCAAATTTCACTATTCACAAAATATTCAATTATTTCATAAAAAACACAAAAATTTACCCCAACCATTTTTCAACATGTATAATTAAAAATGAACTCCACATTGTCAACATAAATTTATAAAAATGATAAGTTAATTTTATAAATAAAATAATAATTTATTTGATAAATAAGAATTTTAAAACTATAGCTGATTTCATAACACCTTGAAAAATTAATCAAGTTATCCTCAAATTATCTTATAACCATAAGAAAAAAATAATAATTTAAGACTACATTTTATGAATATAATTTTTCATTTGAATTATTTAATTAATAAAAAAAGTGTAATTAAATATTTATGAATTACAAAAATACCTAAATTTATACTGTGGTCATATTGTTACTTATAAGATTACTTCTTAATATACATTAATTGGTGAGGTCACTATTAATTTTCCTGATTCACTATTCAGGAAGGTCATATTACTATTCATAATAGTAGGTTATTATTCTTAAGGGTAGGTTACTATTCAATAAATATTATGTGTGTCCTATTAGAAACCAAATAACTTACTCATCACAACTTTGTATATCATCTTTTAAAAATTCAAAACACAGAAGTGGAAAAATTATGTTTAATGCTAAATAATGTATAAGTACCAAAGTTGTTATAATGCTATCAGGCACTAAATCAGCAATGATAATAATTTCTATACTAATCATGAATATAATATAATTTTTAGGTTTGAAGTTATTTCTGTAAAATATTTCTCATATAATATAATTAATAAATTTTATATAACAAATATTTATTCATGATGTCGCAAAAAACATCATTTAAAAAACTATATTTTTTACTACTCATAAAAAAGATAATTTTTAGAAATTTTTTAAAAATTTATAATAAAATAATTTCAAAACAATGAATTCAAAAATAAAAATACTTTTGTCAAATAAAAATTCTATAATTGAAAAATTAATGTTTTGAAATAAATAAAAATATAATAAATTATTTATTTTGAGAACTACTATTTAAATCAATAACATTAAAAGTATAAAAAATTAATATTCTATATATTATTGGGTTTTTAAATTCTCTCCTCCTTTAATAAATTGTTTCCTCACAATTTGAAATTGAGATTCATAACTAGTGGTCTACTAATCAAAATACATTTTCTCAAAACCCACATCATAATTTTTTTATTAAAACAACCACTCAATAAGAGAGAAAAAAAGTGTGAGGAACACCTGAGGTAACAAATACTAGGTTTCAATATAAGGAAAAATGGATATGGAAGAGAGAAAGAACTCTCAAATATTCATTGATACTGAGGTAGAACATGGTCATGAGAATGTTAAGCACCACAAAATAATAAATATATGATGGGTTAAAAATGTTATTAATATCATAGTAAGAATGAAAAATGGATAATGTTTTGATTTCAAGATCCCTTTTCAACGATTTGTTGATTTACATTGAGATTTATACAAGAACAGTATGGATATGTACTTATTTGAAATGTAGAGTTTTATCCTCTAATGAACTTTTCACCAAAAAATCATCTTTTTCAAAAAATGAAGACCATGAAACATTCATTCTCATAGAACTAGAATAACATTTTATATATATGTTAGTCAAAATTATAAAAAAATTATTCCTTATGCTTTATCAATTAATAAAAATGGTTAGTATAAGATAATATAATTCAAAAAAATAATTAATCACCAAAACATAATTCCCAAGGTTCAACATGGATCATTCCAAAATTAACTATTATTAAAATTGCTCAAAATAAAATACTATAAAATAATATTAAAACTGAAAGATCAGAAGGATTGGTCTCATATACCTCAAATATAGTATTAAATTTTATTACCAAAGAATCATTGATGACACTAAAAGCCTCACATCCCAAATTATATTCCCAAATCATAAAATATACAAGATATTATAGTCATTTTAAAAATCCCCCCATTTTCATAATAAAAACATATTTTCCACCAAAATAACATTTGACCCTTTAACCCTCAATGAAAATCTTAGGTATTCTATTTATCTTATTCATGTAACTCTTCCTAAAAAAACATAATTACATCAAAATCAATGATCATATGAATCTTAATGTTATCCATACTATAAAATTATGTCCACAAAAGAAAAAAGAGTTTTTCCCTCAAATAGTATTTTGTTCTCTTATCAAATTATGGATTATATATAATTCAATCTCGATAAAATTTTCCCAATGTACTTCCATTATCAAAATATTACTAGAAATTTTGACCATTTCATCATCATTATGTCTACCATAACTCTTGAATCATTTATATATAGACATATTAATCATTCAACATTCTTTATAATCCATAAAATATGCATTGAAAAATTATTTCGTATTTCTACATCCCATCAAGTAAAATATATTAATTATAACTTCATAAAACATAAATATCACTACGACAATGTTTCATACTTTATAGATAAAAAACTAATTCCCACCTCAAATCCGGATTTTAGAATCTTCTTGTTCTTCCCTTTTTCATTTGGTATATTGAACTACGTTCAAAAAGTAGACATTCATACCACAATTGGGTTTACATATTATGGGACAGTTGTAATATTTTAGATCTTGAAATAATATAAAAAATAAACCATGACCCCAAAAAATGTTTTAGAAAAGTATAGGTGATGGATTACTCAACCAATTTCCTGTATGTTATTTGAATACTCAAAAAGCTATCAAAATCCTTTCAACTAGACTTTATAATAATAGTGATGATAAAATAATTGGAGAGGTATAAGATGGTATTGAATGATTGTTTACTTCCGTATTGACAAAAAAACATTAATCAGTTTAAAATAACATCACATAAACATTAAATGAATTATGAAAAGAAAAATACTATATTGGGTAAATATAATAAAAAATATATATAATACTAAAACACATAAACCATATCTTATATATCAGTTGATTTAGGTTCTCATAAAATCCACCTATATTTCCATAAACTAATTTTTTCCATATGATAGTAACCCTATGCGTTATATAGAAACTATAATTTATCATTAATTAACATCCTAACCTCTAAAGATATCTGAACTTTCCTTTGATACCAAATATAAGGATGCAGCCTTAAAACATTACATATTATTGAGTTTTAGACAAGAACATACATTTTTACATAAAGAGGATCTTTTGAGGTTTATAGTTTTAGAGAATTAGGGCATAAAACATACATAACATCCCAGAATCAGACATGAGGATACCACTAAAATGGTATCCATTTCTTCCATTTTTTTTTAATAAAACATGATTTATTTGAAAAATATTTATAACATATAAAATGACTTCCTTATTTCTCTTAAACATCCTTATAACCTGTGACAAACATTTAAAAAGATGGGATTAGCACAAAAATCACAGTAAGGTATATAATGAAAGAAAATGTTAGTCAAATGAAAACATAAAAACCAATAAAACCCATAATATAAAAACATGTTAACATATATAGAAACATCATTTATTATCCTTAGGAAATATTTACCATATCACACTTATAATTACCCCTACACATAGAATATCCATTTAGTCAACTTCTATCTCCAAAGTACCCAATGCATTGGAGAACTATAATGGGTCTCACCCGTGATATCTTGAGATATATTGGGATCAAACCAACATATCTTGAGCTATAATGGGGCTCAACCTGTGATATCATGAGGTATAATGGGATCAACCCAACATATCTATTTCCATGTAACATATCATATTAATAAATTATCATAAAATTAGGATAAATACACATTCCATATATATATAAAACCATCCTTTTGAATATCATTAAAGTGACTTTAAAAAAGATTTCAAAAGGTATGTACCTTAAAAATATAATTGGAGTGAGAATTAATAGAATAGAATGGATATATTTATTAATTATAAATACACATAATACATTATAATATACAAAAATCATCTTACAAATAATATTAATACCACATAATGAATAATGTATAAGGTTAACTCAAATAATGGAAATTGGGTTAAGAATTCCGTTAAGAAGTTTAGGCATGGTAAGGGGTGTACTTGGGAGATATTAATGAGAGAGAAAGAGGTATATCATCATTTATATATCATAATGGATGTATGGTGGATGTTCTTGAACATATCAAATCATTAAGAATTAAAAATAAAAGGCATAACATAGAATATATTCTTTAATAAAATTTGGAATGAGAGGATCCCTTACCTCGAGTTCGACTTAATTCAAACATGTTTCAACCTCTTTATAATATTTAAAATAGTTTTTATAATAGTTTATAAAATATAATTTTTATAACAAATTATATGATCATTTTATGAAATCATTCAACCCATTAATTAGTAATATTTGGTTCATTAAATTGTTTCAGGTGCATTATATACATGGATTTAATAGGGGCTTCTAATGGATTTTATTATCAAATGAAAGAGAAACTCCAAAAGTGGAAAGAGAAGGTCTCTACATGTTTCTAGATCTTTAAATTATGCCATTTATCATTTTTATTTTCTTATATGAGGATGATTTTTTATTTAAAACATTAATGATATTTATTTAGATCATTTTCGCGGTTCTTTAATAATGGAGAACATGTTTCATCATATACCTTTAATATTAAGAAAGTATGTTAATTATAGAACATAAAAGTGGTCATATCATATAATTTAAATTCATTACCAACCATTATAATTATTTTACAACCATATTTGAATGATGTACGGTAAATTGAAGAAACATCGTCCATGATGTTGGTAAATCGACACATCACACATATTGTTTTTATTTTTGAATAAGAGGAAGAGGAGAGGGAACATGGTGATGAAATTTTCCATAAACATGATAATAATATAGAATATATATAATACTAGATCTTCCATTCCTCTTGGATAATAAGAGGTGAAGATATTATATGAAAAAAAATAATTGAAAAGAAAACAGAAGAAAATGAAGGGGGATCTTTACCTCTTGGTCTCTTCTCCATGAGATCCTCCTTAAGGCCATTGTTATTGGACTTTTGGTGAGACCAACAAGCCTTGGACATCAGGAAGAGCCTTGGGAAAAGGGTTTGGAAGAATTTAGGCAATACACAAATATTGAGAGGTGTGAGATGAAGATAGGGTGATGGTCATATTTATAGTGAAGGAGAGAATTAGTTTTACATTATTTTAATCATTAGTTTATTATTTTTTCAATAATATTAATAGTCTAAATTACTATGAAAAAAATAGTAATTTGTGTATGTGAGTTCAAACTATGGGAGATTACCTCAGAAAAACATCATCATTGACTCAATAAATTGTGAATTTATCTTATTTCGTATGTTATTATATTTCACTATTCACCAAATATTCATGTACTTCAGAAAAAATCAAAAAATTAACCCTAACCATTTTTCAATGTAAAAATTTAAAATTGAAGTCAATTTTATGAAAATAAATTTCTAAATATAAGAAATATAATTTTTAAATAAAATAATTATTTATTCGATAAATAAGAATTTCAAAACTATATCATATTTTATAACACCTTGAAAAATTAATCAAGGACATATAAAATTATCTTATAACCATAATGTAATTAAATAATAATTTATGATTACATTTTATAAAAAATAAATTTTCATTTAAATTACTAAAGTATTCAAAAAAATTGAAATTAAATATTTATGAATTACAAAATTACCAACCCTTATAATATGGTCATATTATTACTTATAATATGCCTTCTTATTATACATTAATTTGCTCAGGTTTATATTTACTTGTCTGATTTACTATTTCTGAGTGTCATATTACTATTCATAAGGATAGGTTACTATTCATAAGGGCAGGTTACTATTCACCAAAAATTAAGTTTGTCCTATCAAAATCATTATACCTTACTAATCACAACCTTGTTTGTCAGATTTTTGAAATTCAAAACACAGAAGCGGAAGAATTATGTTTAATTCTAAATACATTATAAGTACCAGAGTTATTATAATGTTATGCATGCACTATGTCAGCACTGATAATAATTTTTATACTAATAATGATTAGAATATAAATTTCATGTTCTAAGTTACTTTTATAAAATATTTATTATATAATACCATTAATAAATTTTATATCAGAAATATTTATTCACCATTTCACAAAAAAACATTGTATTAGAAAAAATGTATTTTTTAATATTCATCAAAAAATTATATTTTATAAAAAATTCTCAAAAATTCATACGAAGATAATTTCAACATGTAGAATTCAAAAATGAAAATAATTTTTTCAAAAAAAAATCTATAATTGAGAAATTAATTTTTTAAATAAATAACTATATAATAAATTGTTTATTTTGAGAACTACTATTTGAATAAATAATACTAAAAATATTAAAAACAAATTTTAAATAAATACCTGGTTTGGTACAACATCTTTTTTGATGAATATTAAATACATTATACAATAACATTCATGTGGTCCATAATTTTTTACTATCCTTAGCGACTTGGTTCAGTATTCTAACTGGTGAAATATCTTCAATACCTCCCATAAAGATCCTCCCTTTATTACTTTTCCCAAAAATACCCTACTTAAAACTGTTTTTCATAACAAAGGGAATGGGAACATAAGAAAGGGTGAGCTCATATGTTTAGTATAAATAAATAAGGGAGATGCATAAGAGCATCATGAACATAAGGATATGAGAATATGAAGATAAAATTTTAAAACCATACCCTATATATCAAATATCATAATCTTGAGTTAAAGAAATAAATTTTGAAATTTATCAGAAATGAATCATAATGTAATCAATGAACATCTTCCATAAGATAATAACATAGGCATAAGACATAAAATTCTGACATACACATAATCATGGAAAATAATTTCTATAGTATTCGTGGCTGACATCTATATAAGTCATAGTGGAATGTGTTCACTCTCAAGAACATAATATTAGTGAAGTATTACTCCCAAGACAATCATTGTCAAAAAATTCCATTACTACATCAGGATCACTCCCCAAACCAATCCTATATATCATGTAAGATATAAATATTATCCCAATGCATTGGTGGGAGATACATGCCCCACACATCACATAATGAAGAAAATTCATCAATGTTCTAGAACATCATCATAAATTTATTATATCAAGACCTAGAAAAGAAATGGGTTTCATAAAAATGTCAAAAAAACATAACCTGTAAAAACTGAAAATGATTAATAATAATTTTATAATTTTATCAAAGAATAACCCATAAAAAAGAACCTTTCACAATCATTTCTTCATTGTATAACCAATGGATAGAAATAAGATTCATAACATCATTCCATCATAAACCCAAACCATTCCAAGAATGAACAACAATGGTATCCATTGATCGTCTCCCTAGTAAGGCATAGGTAACATCAATAGATTTCATCTAAAATGAAAATTATTTTTCAAATAAACATATAATATCTCATGAGGAAAATAAATTTTCCTTGAATATAAATTTTTTAGATAAAATATTCATAAAAATTTTCATAAATCATTTCTTTATAAATAAACATTAGAACATAAAAAAGTAATATTTTAAAAATCATTTAAAATGTTTCATAGAGAAAATATAATATCCACATTGAGTTTTTTTAAAAACATTTTGAAAATACATTTATCTGAAAATTAAATTGATAAATTATTAAGGAATCTTAAAAGAAAATAATACTCATAAAAAAGGGAATTTCTATTCATGTTTTACATTTAAAAAAATATTACTTTCATATTTTTAGTAAAAGACAAATTATCATTTTTTTGAAAAAGACATTAAGATTCAGTTCAATTTTTTTCTAAAAAAAATAAAAGATGGATAAATATTTATTTAATAAATTATTTTAAAAAATATAATAAATTTTTTGAAAATAATATTATAAAGCCTAGTTTTCGAAGAAAATGATTTTCCGACCGATGCAGGAAACAAATCTATTTCTAAAAAACATTATTTCAATCTCTTGAGTATATAGAAAGACTAAAATGAAGAGAAATAATGTGTCTCCATGAAATAACCACAAGAGAAGAAAATTCATGATTCTATTCATATTTAAATCATAATATTTTATCACTAGAAGAATAATCATGAGGAATATCGATAAATGATTAGATTTAAACATAAAACCCTTTCAACATTAGTAACCTTAAGTCCTAATACTTATAAAATAATAAAATTAAATGAAACCAATAATATCATGAAAAAAAATTCATGATATTACATGTACATGGGGTTTTACGTACACTTCATAAATAATACATGTTAATAACATAAAACTTGTCTCAAAGAAGGTGAATTGTGACAAAGATCACTTACTGCTTGTGTATCTTTTGAACCATAAATCCTAAGAAAGATATACACACGAATAGAAATGTTAATACTCAAATTTTTTCAGTATAATAAATAAAAAATACATTCATGGATAATATATAAACCATATATTAGAATGAAGTGGTGAATATGGAATGTATCTCATAGAAGTAAAAATTGAGATGGAAAACCCATACTACTTTAGGAATCTTCTGAATCATATACACCTATAAAAATAACATAAAATAAAACATTGAATATTATGAAAAGGAATATAATGATGATATAAAATTTCAATGGGGATTTATAAGTTCTATACAAAATTAATGTGTTTTGAATTTTCATATGTCTCCCAGAAATAAAAGATAGAATAGAAATCCCTTACCTTAAATATCAAATTCCTTCATGCATGTTCAAATAAAATTTATAGTAAATATAGGTTTATTATAAATATATTATAAAAAATAATTATATATATTATATTATACATTATTTTCTTATGTCCATTCATAAATTTTTTATTACCAATTCCTTGTTAAAATCACATTTTGGGTAATAATAGCTCTGTTTTTTATATGTTTTGATTTGTTATTTTCTTTCCTAAAAATATTATCATGGTTAAATAATCTCTAGAATAATAATCCTGAAATAATTATCATATTTATATATCAATTATACCCATAAGACAAACCATGAATGGTTTTTTTAGAAATAAAGTACGTTATGATCATGGAGATAGAAGGTCATACGTATGGATCTGTATCATTTCCATTATTCAATGATCATTATGGAAAGGAGGTAAGTAATATTTTATCATTAAATAATTTTAATTATGTTATAAATTAAATATTATTAAATTAAATATAATTATAAGTATAATTCATGTGGTTTGGTGATGAAAATAGATATTCACATCGCTTCTTGAAGGTGGTTGTCCATATATACACGAATAATGTTATCATCATTCAGTAATTTAAAAGGTAAGAAAGAGAATGAAATATTATCTTATAATAAGGATAAATATTTAATTAAAATCATAATTACATTATTTATATCACATATAATCATTAAATTTATAATTATTACTTTATATGTGAATATTTAGTGAAAAACAATTTATATTGGTTAGTGAGGCGGTAGCCCGCCATATAGATAAGCTACCTTATCATATCACCTACAGGAAAAAAATATAAAAATGAGTATATGACATAATGTCTCTATAGAAAAAATATTTTATAAATTTCATGTGTATTATTTAAATATCATACCCAATTGTGAGTGGTGGTAATGGAAAAACAAATGACATTATTTCAGGAGGTGGTAGTCCATTGTGTACATGAATAATTACTTCATAACCCATTTGATGAAACTGATGATTATTGTAAGTAATGGAATAAACATAAAATTCTCTCAAAATATTTAACATACAATGATTTCTATATCATCATGGTTTAAAAATAATTTAACTATGTGGTGAAATAAAGAAAATAAAAGTGCTCGTTGAAGAATGTTACCTCTTATTCAGGTAACCTACTTTGGTTTTCCCTAAAAGCATTCCTTGGTTATATTGTTTCCCCATAATAATTATTATAGGATGAGAGAAGGGAATTTGGGATCTTATTTCTATAGGTATTGTATGAACCAAAATGTTTTGAAGGTTTTAAGAGGAGAGGAGAGGTGTGAAATTTCATAAGTGAGGTGAGTGACACAGTTGTAATGTTTTGAAAAGAAAAGGTGTACCCCCATTTTTCTAATGAACAACGAGTCCAAAATGAACTATTTATGATAATTAGGCATTATAGGGTCTAAAAATACCAATAAAATATCTTTTAGAATGGGTTTTATTTTATTTTTACCCTTTGATGTTTGGTTTACCCCCTCCCCTCAGTAAACCCATTTTTACTTTTACTGTAGTAATTAATTTTTAATCATTTTAAAATTAATTTTGGAAAAAAATTTTATATTACTAGAGAATATAAATTAATCTGATTCCAATAATAGAATAAATTTTTTAAAATTAAATTTACAGTAGTTGAAAATTTAAATTTAAAATTAATCTTAGAGACACTCCTAAAAAGAGGGTTTTCAAAGTGAAAAAAATAAAACTTTTACATTATTTTTATATCAAAATTCAATATGAAAATATTTCAATTGGCCTATATATGATTAATGTAATAATAAATTACTAAATTTAATTCAAAATAAAAATGAAATATAATTTATTATTATAAAAAATTTAAAGTAAAATGATATTTTCAATTAAATTTTAAAATTTATTAGTATTTAACAAAAAATTATTCTTTTAAAGAAATTATCAAAAAATAATTCTAAGATAATTTTGAAAAGATTATTTAAAAAATTAAAATTATTTTTTCAAAAAAGTATTTTAATATTTTCAAAAATGTGTTTTAATGGATGTGTACAAAAGGAGATAGAAGTGCTTTTGGAGAAAATATAGTTTTAAGCAGGAAATTTGATTTACTGTAATCGATTTTATTGAAAAAACATAATATGAATTTTAATAATTTGGTTGAATCTATAATATATAATTTTTTTTATAAATAATTCACTTAAAGTTATTTGTTCAATATATTTAGGTAAAATTTTTTAGTGTGGATCAAAATAGTTTTTTAGAAAAAGTTTTCCTTTCATTCCATATATTTTTTATTTTATATTTTAACTAATTTATACTAAATAATTAATTTTATTAATATTTTATAACCATATAATTTCAGAATTTAGTTAATCTTATTCATACCCTTCATTATAAATCCATGTTCATAACTATCATATTAAATAATAATATTTTTTTAGTATGTTAGATTTTATTTAAACTCAGTGTATCTTGTATCACAAGTTAAACAAAATGTTTTTTGTAATAAAATATAAACCCAATTCTATCTGTAAATAAAAATAAAATTAATTTTCATGGTAACATAAAATATGAAAAATATTGAATATATTTGAAAATATATATTTCACCAAGTTTCAAGTTGTTACTTTTTACCCCCATTAAAATGAATTTATCCATCAAAATTTTCCACATTGGTACCAATAACTAAGGATAATTATGCCTCATTACATACTCTTGATCTCACATAGCTTACTCATGCTAGTAGTTTCACCACAAAACATCTACCAAGTGAGTTGTCCTTTTTCATTACACTATATCTACAAGATCCAGAATCTCAACAGACAATTCCTTATAAGAAATATTTTTCTCCAATGGTTTGACATCTCAGTTTAATACATGTGAAGAGTCAGGTATTAAATTATTCATGAGTGATTTTTGAAAACACCATAAAACTAAGAGATATTTAGTGGATGGTAAAAAACATAAACTACTATCAAAATATGTTCAAGTATTTTAGAGGTATGAATATACCTCTGACTTAGTTCTACATTCTCTCATCAATAGTGAAATTCATAGAATGAACTTCTCGCCAACATCAAAATCTAAAACTATTTGATGATTATTATCCCAATATTTGTGTCAACTTTTTGTGTGTGTGGATAATGGTCATAGAATCCTTTTAGAACAGTATCTCTCATCTTTTACATGATGAAATACTAAGCCTCGATATAAATAAACATAAATATATCTCTTTATATAGTATCATCGAAAATAATCATTCAAGTAGGCCAATGGTAGGGGATATTTTTTTTCTCCATCTAGTTTTGGTATGAAGCCCCATAGACATTACAAATTAAATTGGTTATCCCCCTTATTGTGAGTAATCCCTTATCCAAAAATATATGAAAAAAATGTTTCAAAATTTAATTGACATTTAATTATTTTAATATCAATGGTAAAATAAACCCTAGGGTTTCAAAAAAATTAGTGATATTTTCATAAAATGTGTTACTCCTCCAAACCAACGGGTTGTATTTTCATAAATAACTCCCAAAATATCATTAATTATGATAAAATATCAACAAATGAAATATCAAAATGGGTTTCGAAAACATTGATTTTATGATCAATAATAGACTCATAAACCCATGATATTATCCATAACTCTTATGTTAATCTTAAAAGGAGACATATATGCTTCAAAAAAGAAATAAATCCTTAGATGTTTCATGATTCATATAACCAAAATAAAATTGGTAAAAAATTTATACAACATTATTCTTAAATCCAAAAACATCAATACTTAAATCCTTCTACCCCGATGATTGACATAGAATAGTTCCTTCCTTAATCTAAAAGGTAATTCTTGGGCCAAAACATTGATTTGTACAATGCTCATGTTCCCCACACATAATATATTGAACTCCTTAACATTTTTTAACTGTATGAAATTATTTTCCACATAGATAACATCTTCCCCTCTTTTTATACATTCTTCTAGGTTCTTATTCCCACCATATTGACATGTTTAATATCAAATAATCTTTACTCTCGGTTTATTACCATAAGAAATTTCACAATACAATTCCATCTTCTTGTTATTATATATGTTAAGAATCTTATAAAATTTTACATTATTAATAATATAACATGATAGCTAAATAGAAATAATCAAAACATAATTTTATTTAGTCATCATCTAATTTGGTGTCTCATAGTAAATTAATTTTCCATTAGGTTCAATGTTACATGATTCCTTCTAGTTTAATCTATTGACTAAAACCAAAATTCATATAATGAGAAAAACTAATCGTAGTGGAAAACAAAATAATCCTGAAAAATCATTTATCAAATATCTTAATCATGAAGCCTTATTTTCTATATACGAAACCTTATGTATATAATAGTTTATTTCAAAGTCATCATTTATTTAAATCCTTTATAATGGTTTATAAATAGTTTTTTAATTTCTAAATCATATCCCTTATGAGTGTCAAATAGGTGTGATGAAAGGCCCGTTGTCATGAACCTATTGATGAATGAGTCTAGAACAATGCACTATTTTCATATTTATTACCCCTATGTACCTTTGTGCCATATTTACACCCATTTATAGTATTCAGATTGGTATTTAATTGTTTCAAAACCACTATCTCTGACCATTACCAAAATTATAGTATATTTTCTTATACTTTGACCCATACTTAGACTTAACCTTAGATACAACCATATAAATATCATTAAAAATATCTCTAGGGATCTTAATAATGTTTTATCAATCTTGTTTTTAAAGGTTATCTAAATCATTCCTATGATAACAAATACAGAGAACCAGAAATTTCATACAAAGATATTATATATTATTAGTTGAATATTAAATAACTTACAAAATAACTTGAATGAGGATTGTAATAGTTCAGTGTATTTAGAGAGTATGTATACACTCTTATAATTTGTTAAAATATATTCAAAATATCGTATAAATATCTTACCCTTTTTTACTCTACATAAACATAACTTACTTAAAATCATTATTCATAATTTAGGAAAATTAAACATAAGAAATGGTGAGCCATGATGCTCATTAATGGTAAAAAAGGAAGATACATAAGCATAAGATGATCACAATGGTATGAAACACATGATAATAAAAATTTAAAACCACACAATTCATATTTAAGATCATAATACTGAGTTGTTGCCTAAATATTGGTAGTTCATAAGATATGAATCATAAGGAAATCAAAGAACACGATCCTAGGGGGAATAGAATTGGCATAATTTTTTTCATACACGTAAAAATATACAATCACTTACACAATATTAAAGTCTCATAGCTAGTGATATAATAGTGTAATACGTGCACTTCGTAAAAGATCTTGGATTCCATGGTTTACTCCCAAGACCCTTGTAGAATATTAATTCCTTACATTAATTTTTTCACTCCCCATTCAACTCCTATATATCTCCTAGGATAAAAATAATTACCCAATGAATTTGAGGGATATATAGGTCCCAATCATAATATAAGGAAAACAATACATATATGTTCTATAAGATCATAACTCATTCATCATATCACAACTGATGAAAATAAAAGAGTTTCATAAACATTTCATCATAAGATAACTTGTAAAAAAGAAATAAGTTGCAAAATAATTTCATTATTACAAAAAACAATGAACCATGGAAATTAGTGGGTTTCATAAGAATTATCTCATAGTATAACTCATTGAAGAGAAATATTTTTTGTATACTTTGAGTAGTCATAAACATAAACCATTCAATGAAATAATATAAATGGTATATTTTAATCAAATCCATAATGAGGCATAAGTAACATCAATTGATGCGATTTTAAATAGAAAATGATTTTTAAAAATAAATGGACCATTTCTTGAAGAAAATAAATTTTCATTGAAAAAATATTTTTGAAACAAAAAAATCCAAAAACCTTTTGGAAAACATTTTCATTGAAAATTAACTTTTAAACTAATATGGGAAGCTAAAAAATAATTTAAAACATTTCATGGTGAAAATATCCTTTCTTATTTGAAATATATTTTGAAAAAAATTTAAAAATACTTTTTATTGAAAATAATCTTGAAAATTTATAAAGGAATATTCAAATAACTTAATATTTACAAAGGAGGGAATTTATGTTCATTCTGTGCATGTTAAAACAATGATGTCATTAAAATTTTTGGTAAATTACAAATGATAATTTGATGGAAAATTACATTAATATTCCTTTCAAATCATTTCAAAAAAAGACACATATGGGTAAAAATTTATTTAATAAATTAGTTTATAAATTTTAATAATATTTCTGGAAATATTATTATAAAACTAGGATTTGGATGAAAAAAAGTTTTCAGTTGAAGATAAAACTGAAATATACTTTTCGTAAAAACATGATTTTCCACTATTTGGTACATAAATAGAGTAAAATTAATGGAAAACAGGTATTCTTAGGAAATAAATATAAGATAATATAATTCATGAGTTTATTGAGAATTAGAACATAATATTTCATCATTGGAATCATAATCATGAGTAATCCCAACAAACGATGAGATCATAACAAACAAATCATACTACATTGGTAACATTTAATCATAATACTCATGAAAGATTAATATTATATAAAACATATAATATAATGATAATAAAAAAATTCAATATATTATATTTCCAAGTGGCTATATATATTCCTCATTAAGAAGATATGTTCACAACATTACATATGTCCCAAAGATGGAAAATTGTGGTAAAGATCCCTTACCTCCTAGGAATATTTTGAACCAAAAAACCCTATAAAGAGATATAATAATATGGATATATAAATACTAATAAATTTTATGATAATAAATATAAATTATTTTCATGGATATTATATAAACCACATATATGAAACAAGTGGTGAATATGGAACGTATGTAACATACATAAAAATGAGAGATAAAAATCCATTACCACTTTACTAATCCTTTAAATCATATTTCCAATTAATGAATTAAATATTTTGAAAATTTTAATATACATATAATGTGGATATTATTTATGAAACATGTCATAGTGTAATTATATACACCATCGAAAAATAATTGCGTGATGAATTTTGATTTGTCTCCAAGTAATAAAAGAGAATAGAAAATTTTTAACATAATTTTTGGATTCCTTGATTCAGGTTAAAAATTACTATGTAACAAATATAATTTTATTATACATATATTATTCCAACTATTATTTACTTATTATCATTTATTACCCATTTATTACCAATTCCTTGTTAAAATCACAATTCAGGTAGTAACTGCTTTATTTTTCATGTATTCTTTGATCTATAATTTTCAATCCTCTTACTTTGATCATGGATCCATAATATATAGAAAAATAATAATTAAATAATTATAATAATTATATTTTAATAATAATTTTAATAAAAATCATTACATATAGTTTTGATAAATGAATTATGTTATAATCAAAGAGATTGTAGGTTGTGTGTACACATGAGTAATATTTTCATTTTTCAAAGACCACCATAGAAATGGGTAATTAATATTTTATCATTATATAATGACAATTATATCAGATAACATATTATTACATTAAATATACTTATAAATATAATCCATGTTTTGTGGTGATAAAAAGTGGGAGTTTCATCTCTTCACAAAGGTGGTTTTCCACACGTACACAAACGATGTTATCATCTTTTAGTGAGTGAAAATGTGAGAAATAAAATGATATATTATCTTTTCATAATGATAAATTTTTCATGGAAAAAGTAATTATTTCATATATATTAAATATGTTCATTAAATTTATCCTTATTATCTTCCATGTAATTTGGCATTTAAAAACAAATCACATGGCTTCACAAGGCGGTAGTATTCCGCACACACAAGTGATGTTATTATATCCCTTAAAAAAGAGAAATTAAATATATATATATATATATATATTTGTGTGTGTTTTATAATGACTATATAGGTATTATTATGTTAAATATATCATATATATACTTTTGATCCATCATCATACCCAACCATGAAAGGAGGTATTGGAATAAAAATAAATGGCATTGGTGTGTAAGGTGGTATTCTATCATACATATGAAATTTGATTTCATAAACCATTTTATGGTAGTTTTTATGGTTCAAGGTTATGAATATAACATAAAATATATATATTTATTGAAGGGATATAATAAGTGGTGCACTTATAATTTTTCAAAATTAAAAAGTTGTACACAATTGTTTATAATTTAAAATGGTTAAAAATGGATCATTATAGATATTTATATATTATAGGGTCTAACTTTTTCCAGATAATAGATTTTAGACATTTTTTTTGGTCATTTAAGACCTAATATTTTCTGTTTAACCCCATGGTAAACCCATTTTACCTAAACTATGCTAAATAATATTAACAGTTTTCACTATTAATTTTGTTGAAAAATTAAGATGAACATATTAGATAATATAAATTATTTTTATTAAAAATATGGAATCCATTTTTCAAAATTTCATTAATATAAGTGAAAGAATATTATTTAAAATTTATCCTGCATAGGTGATGAGAATGCGAATTTTCACAGAGTAAAACTTCAAATGTTTACTAGGTTTTTATTTAAAAATAAAATATAAAAATGATTTCATTGACATAAATTTGATAAATAGATATATAAATAAATAATTTTAATTTAAAACCAATTTAAAATAGAATTTTACTTTATAAATAATTTAAACGAAAACGAAAATTTCCAATTAAAATAAAATATCTTTCACTATTCATCAAAAAATAATCATTTCCATAAATTATAAAAAACTTAACCATAATTAATATTGAAATTATTAAAAAGTATTCATCTTTAATAAAAAAAAATCGACTGGTTTAAAAAATTATTTTTAAATTAATTGCTCAAAAAGAAACAAAAAATCATTTTAAAAAAATACTGTTTTAAGCAAAAAATTTGATATAGTATTATCAATTTTCTTAAAAAGATATAATATAAATGTTAAAACAATTATTAAATAAACAATATATATATATATTTAAGTTAAATAATTCAAAAATGGTTATTTTTAAATCCATTTAGATTAAATTCATTTTTTCCTAAAAGTATTTTTTTTAGAAAAAAGATTTACTAAATTTATAATTACATTTTATTTTTATTTATAATTAATTAGTCACCGGAGAATTAATATTATATACATGTTTAGGCCATTTATTTTCACAATTTAGTTGATCATATTCGTACCAACCATTCTAATTTCTAGGTGATAAATATCATAATAAATAAAAAAATTATAACAAGTTCTGTTTTGTTTGAACTCGGTGGTACATGTATCTCTTGTTACACTTAGTGTTTCATGTAATCTGAGATAAAATCATTTTTTCATATAAAAAAATATTAGGAAAATTAAATTTATATGTAATAATATATTTCAGACAATCTCTAGTTGTTACAAAAACTATCACGCACTACATGTGATCTGTGGGAAATATCCCATCGTCTCACCCCTTATTACCCATTCCTAGCTAACGTAAATCTCTTCACCTCACTGTGATGCCTTTCATTTTCCAGGATTATAAAAAAATTAAAAACTCTTGAGGAATTATGCGCGGTGTGATCTAAATATGATTTGTGGGATCCCACCCAAGTTTTCCACTAAAATCCTCTATCAAATAATCTCAATATTCTCAATTTAAGAATAAAAATTCATGGAAAAAAATTATTATAATTATATCCAAAGCATTATCAAATAGTGCCCCTTTTCACAGCACATTCAAAAAACTAGATGATATTATTTCAATGAAAATTTAAAATAAATCATATTATATTTATCAAATCATGGCTCTTATACCATGTCAAATACAAAAATAATGAAAATTTAATTAAAAATGGAAATCACCGCTAGTAAAAAACGTTTATGGGATAGTAGGTTCTCTCGTACCTCAGTAATAAATAAATCTAGTGTTCACTATGAAATTTACCAATAAAAATGGATTATAGAACAGAGGAATACCCTTTTAGAGAACCCCCTATAATTTCATATAACCATGAGCCTAGGGTATAGGTCTAAGGGAACTTAGGAACACCCCATGAGTAAAACACAACAAAAAAAGAGCATGGACAAAAACTAAACCCCCTAATTGTAACATAAGGATCCCATGTACTGCCTATGTTAAATCATTTCAAAATATATTATCACATTTCATTGTACAATTTCAATAAAAAAATTTTCCTCCAAAATCATAATGTGAAATCAAATTTCCCCATTCATTTCATAATTCTATTAAAACATCATTATTTAACCAAAATAAAGAGAAAACTAATTTAAAAAAAAATATTTATGATATAATATAAAACAAATTGTGGATCTTGTTAATTATCATTTAGAAAACCATTTATAAAATAAATAAAATTTATGATTCATAAAACATAGACTTGATATTGAACCACCAATATTAAGCTGGGGTCACATGCCAATGATAATGGGGTTCATACACCAGATTTAAAGGATGAACTCAATAAATCAAGAGGAGGCCCTAAACAACGATTCACAGAATATATAAGCATTTTCTATAAGTAAAAGCTATTGGGAGATGATATATCATTACATATCATAAATATGACATGCACTACACCACAATTAATAAGATAATTGTCCTGCATAAGTTGATTTTTTTATGGATCTATAATAAATGTTGAAGTAATCCTCAAAGGAACAATATAAATGACCATCACAACATTGAACAATGTCTAATTAAATGATAAAGGGATAAGAATATATGAATTAATTATATCATAGAAAAGAGGAAACAATTAATTAAATAGGGTTTAATTCACCAATTTAAGATGATAGACAGTACCTAAGCCAACCAAAGAGAGACTATATTTTTGTTCCTAGAAAATTTTGGAAAAATAAGGTGATTACAGGTGTTAAAAAGGGGGTTTTGGAGTGTGAAAGTCCAACCATTCATAGTTTAACTCATCCTTTCCTAATCCCACCAACCTTCTAGTAGTGCCTGACAGTAATCATGTAGCACTAAAAGTCCTATCAGATGTCCAGGGGGATTCAATCGATTAACCAATGTAGTTCCTATAAGAACACCAATCTTTCAAAATACCACCAGATGGCCGGTGACTCTCACCATATGAAATTTGGACATCAATATGAATTTATTTCTTCTAACATGACACAATCTAGATAGTGGCCTTCTATGACCATTATTCAATCAACTTTACTTTCCCACTTCCCCTAATAATTCAACATCTAATTCCAAAACCACCAAAAATATATTTAGAATTCCAGAAAATAGGGAACAATTAAATTTTAAGTTCCATGGATGTAATTTTACCTCAGGTCCTATATAGGAAAAGTAGTTACCTATGAAAACTATATAGATTAAAACAAATTTTGACATTATTACTTTTCAATCATATACTGTGGGATAGAGTAGATTACCATATATAAGATATATAATAAACAAAAATCTATTTTGATACCTTTTTAAAATAAAAACTAATACTATTGGACAAAGGGATTTTTTCAACGCAATCCTATCGCAAATAGATAATTGTAGAAAGGGGTGCAAAAAATATTACCTTTGGTGAAAGGTCATTTCAAATAGATTTGATGCTTTTGGTAAAAACTATTTGTGATGGGGTGGTCACCCATCACAAATAGTTAAAAAAATTAAAAGAATAATATAATATAATATTAATATAAATGTTATCATAAGATTAATATTAGAACAATAATATTTTTTTTAAAATAATAATAATACAAATAAAATAATAATATTAGTATTCATAAAATTAATTTTATTATAAAATAATTTAATAATTTAAAATTATTATTATTAATATTAAAGAAGTAATTATATTAATATTAGGAATATAATAAGAACATTGATATTCCTAAAAATATAAAAATTTATTAATCAGAAAAATAAAAAATATAATAACAATATTAAATAAATAATAAAAACTATAATATTTGAGACAATATAAAAAATGCACAATTTAAAAATTTAAAAAGATAATATTAAAAAAATACATTTAATGTTTCATTATAAATATAATTACATCACTAAGGGGAAGGGTCGTATTGAAGTGCTGGAGGAGCTGGTGGAGGGAACTCCATCCCTAAACTACAACTCAGACGACACAAGTACACTATCTGTTCCTGCTCATGCTGATGCCAACATCGACACATCTCATCCTACATCTCCTACCACTGTTACTGCTGTTGTCGTAGGAACTCTTCCTCCTACTACTGTTGACAGTGATGCATCTCCTCATTCTCCATATGCATAGTCTCTATAAGCTCACTTTGAGCTCACAGCTTCTCCTCATACTTTTCATGAGATGTTGATGACTCTCCATGAGCTCCTCCTGAGCTAGACGTTGACATCGTAGAGGTGACAAAAACCACTAGTGTAATGTCCCGGCTCTGGGTGCCACTCAACGGGTGCCCCGAACCCGGTTCACTACATGACCTCAAGCGCATTTCCCCAAACACCAGAGGCTGCTGACTAGCAGCGAGGGCCCAAGTCTGATAGTGGGGAAACTATGCCCTCATTTGTCAAATTGTAGCGCAGCAGAATACAATATTAAACATACAACAAAAATGGAAGCAGTAATCCATACACAATTGAAATAACCAACAGTAGTGTAAATGATGATGCTACATGTCTCAAGTTCTATGAAAATGGCCAGAACATGTTATACATCAATACAGTACAACCAAAAGAAGTGTACATCAAAACAAAGCAAAAGAGGTGGCAGCGGCATCGTGAGCCTAGGCTCGGTCCCATGCCCTCCTACTCCTCAGCAAAAGTAAAGTACCTGTATTGGGACTCTTTCCCCTATCCACACCTGCGGAAACATAGTCTGTTTGGGACAAAAAGTGTGACCCAAACAGGGTGTGAGAAATATATCTCAGTAGGCACCCTCCAAAGGCCCGTGCCTAACTGCATGTAAGCTTGTATCAATAGTGTGCAGTAGTAAAATGCAATAAAGTAAGCAGGGCTCAAAAGTATCTAATTACCAGTTATATTTCCATTTTATTATCCATTTAATCCATTAAATTTAAAAAACCACCACAGTGAATATTCTAAATAACCAACTAATGTCCTCAGACATGTAAACTCCTACCCTCAGGTAAAGAGTATCCAACACAAGAATCTGCCCTCGGGCATAAAAGAGTTTGCCCTCAGGTGTAGGTAGTGTCGCCCTCAGGCATAGAATCAGCTGCTCTCAGGCACGGAAGAAGTTTCCCTCTGGCCGAAATAACTACTACCCTCGGGCTAAATAGCATAGTGCCCACATGCTAATCATAACAATGCCCTCAGTCCAAACAGGTAACCTGGCCATGCGCAACATGTCAAAATGCAGTAAAAAAGCAATTACTCTAAAGGAAATTTTACAATGACTAGATTTAAGGTTGACCCTCGGGTATCCTGGCCAAATGGCTAAACAGTGGAACACACCCCCGGGGTGGTTCCGGATCAAAGCAGCAATCCCAAACAGCAGTTTTACAAATTAATCAATTACCTTTATAGTTATAGGTAGTTAATATAGCCACGGCCTCAGCCACACGACACCCCAACATGGGTTCGTGGAACAAAAACGCACAAAACACATAGCAGTTGGAAAAATTAACACAAATCCACCTACCTTATACGCCAACGAGCGGTATACTCGGACGCGGACTTCAAAAACTCCCAAGAACGGTGAAGATCTGATGAAGAACGAAACCCAGTCAAATGTAAATAACATAAGTTAAGAGAATAATTGTTAAGCAACACTCTAGGAGTAGAGAGGGCTTACCCGTGTGGTTCCAACGAGATCGTCCAAGGCGGAAACCGACTCCAGATGAACACCCGGTGGATCTTCAAAGGTCTGACCTCCTCCTTTGGCTCCAAAATGGCTCAAATGCCTCCTCTTCCAAATGAGGAGGCTATTGCCTGTTTTAAGCCGAAAAAACAAAGTACACGGCGTGTAGTTCCAAAATTTAGGATTATTCCCCATTTTCCATATTTTCTCAAAAACACTTAATGAAAAGGGAAAAGAAGAATCCCATACCTCAAAATAAGAACCGGGTTCATACACATAGGGGTTAATCAAAATCCATACAAAAAACTCAACAATCATCAAAGGCCTACCGAGTTTCCTACCTCTATATTGACTTATCAAATCGGGGGCACTAGTCTTATCATCTATCTTGGACTGACACTCACTATGTGTTTGAGACATCGCAGCCTCATATGACTCCTTTTATTTAAATTTAAAATTAATATTATTAAAATATTATTTTTACTTAAATTAAATACTCAAAAATAAGTTACACTAACCACAATCTAATGCTGATGAGCACATCTAATCTCTACAGTTGCTGGATTGGTATAAATCCTACAATATACATCGTAATTTGTAATATCAGGAAGTGTGATTACATATATGAATACAAAATAAAACATTTACATTTAAAGTTATATAAAATATTTAATAAAATTTACATACCATTTTCACTATATTCATATTGAATGTACGACTACCAGCTCGATGTGTCACCTCCTGCCTCCCCTAATTTTTTTTAAACTACTGATGATCTACTCTGAAACTGCCTACTCAACCAGTGTATACATAATTCATCTCAAACCTAAGATGAAATATAATCGATTCAGTGGATGAAACATGAATCATCAAATTATATTACTCCTACATTCTCTATTACTTTCATTTTCAAATTGTGCAAAAAATGAGTGCAACACAGATGTATAGCTACCTGTCATGCCTTTCAGATAGACTCATGAGAGCTCTCATCAATGGGATACCATACACCCTAAAAATAATTTATTATATCATGATTTTAATTAAATAAATTTCAAAATATATATTATTTATTTACATTCCATCCAATTCTCAGACATATGGGGTTTTATATCAATGGGAATCTGATCCCATGACACCCATGCATCAAAAAAATAATTGCACAACATAGCACTCCCCTGTCCAACAACTATATTCATAAAGATGTGAAAAAATAACAAGTAATAAAACAATAAGAATATAAATAAATTAATTAAAACTAACCAAAGGTAAACATACAACATCATGTGTGGATCAAAGACAAGATGTGTACGTTGCTTGGGGATAGGGTCGGGAAACATTAGTTGGGAAAGACCACACCCTCTCTGATTTCCCCAAAACTGACAGTAGATTGAGAGTTAGATGATCTGACATCTTGCTCGCCCAAAGGTAGACCATCCTCCTACAATAGACGATATATATCCTTGTCCATATGAAACATGAAATTATTATTGTCAGAAAATAGTTGAAAAAAACTATTATATATAGATATATATTATATATGATTATAACCATAATGTAACTATGTCAATGATTATCTACATCCTTTTATTCATAGATTTCAATGTTAATGTATTCATCTTCTCATCAACATCATCGATTTCCATATCAGTTTCAGTTTCATCATCTCTTGACCTTTCAAATTCAGTTGTAACATCATTAACATCATCGTCACCATCAGATCTTAACAGTGGGGTGTCATTGTTATTTGTGTCTCTTCATGAAAAATATGGATGCAGATCTGTCTGTTGAAAATTTTCAATTCCTTTCACTTCCATAGAACCACATTCACTTTAGTAAATATATTCTCTTGAGATTTAATTTTTATTATGCTCCACCAATCACCCAACTCCCTTGAAGGAGCACTGTAATTTGCATAATAAATTTTATGTTCCATATGAGCCTATAAAAAATGGTTCAGATACTTCAAGAGACTTTTATATTTAATATCAATGATTCCATGGATCATATGGACACACAAACCTCTCTTGTTATCCAACCACTAACATTTAAACATCATTAGGTAATGTTGTCCCAGATAACACAGTTCAATTATTTCTTCTAGCATGCTGTAAATGTCATCTTCAGTTTCTCTATGATGAGATACTCTCAAGAAAACACCACTATTCATTTTTTTTATTCCAAATATGAACATGTATTAAATTGAAAACCACTCACCACATATACATTAAAATAATTAACTATTTATTATGGTGGGTTACTCTATACACACAATGGATTATGAAATTTATCAGCATGTTGAGATACCTAAAAATTTGTATAAGAAATATCAATATAAAAAGTATTAAATTTATTTTTTATGTGAAATAAAAAATAATTTATGTTTCCAGCTTTTGAATCGAGTAAGAATTTTTTTGATGACGTTCTTCAAGAGAACCCACCATAATTTTTGGAAACTATTTCATTATTATGATTATTTTATAACTTACAAATAGAATGAGATTAATATGCTATTACAAAAATTATAGAATAATTTATAGGAGAAATCACAGTACAAATGGTTTCATTTATTCACATTTTAGAAGATTATATATATGATCTCTCTAATGATCGTCATTTGAAATCCATCATTCATGAACTCCATCGAATCCTAGTTCAGGCTGATTGAAAAATGATAATTAATTGCTTCTGTAATCGCCAATATTTCCCTCATTATGGCTCATGCAGTTGTGTTTTTAGGGATATTCATATTGAATGTAATGAGAGAAGAAAAAAGAAATTTCTTCCTTCAAATAAGCTTATGTGATTATTCCTTTAAATGATGATATGTTACGTTCATTTTTTTTTCAAATTCTACATGCATATCTTAAATTATTGTATCCATCAGAACTATATCGAGATGCCACATATTTTTTCATGCGGAAAATGTAATATCAAATGTGTTGGACTCACCAGTTTTGATAATCCTAAATCATGTTTTGATAATCCCAAATCATGTTTTATTTATGTGATAATTATGTTTATCTTATAAGTTAATCATTTTTGTGAAAATAATGTTTATATCTAAGTGATAACTATGTACATTTAATCTCACTACTCTCTTTTTTAAAGCTCACAGTGCAAAATTTCTCCAAGTAAAAAGGTCACGGATGCAAAGGTCACGGATGCAAAGTCACCGATGAAAAGGTCACTGATGCAAAGGTCCCTGATGAAAAGGTCACAGATTCAATGTTCAGTGATGCCAAGGTCACTGATGAAAAGTTCACCGATTCCAAGGTCACTGATGCAAAGGTCACGGATACAAAGGTCACTGATGCAAAGGTCACAGATGCAAAGGTCAGCGATGCAAAGGTGACCGATGAAATGGTCACCGATGCAAAGGTCACTGATGAAAAGGTCACCAATGCAAGTTCACCAATCCAAATGTCACCAATGCAAAGGTCATTGATGAAAGGTCATCGATGAAAAGGTCACCGATGTAAAGGTCACCGATGTAGAGGTCACCGATGCAAAGGTCACTGATGCAAAGTTCACCAATGCAAGGTCACCGATGCAAGGCTACTATTGTGAAAGTTACTGATGGAGAGCTATCGATGGAAGGTTACCATTGGGATGGTTACTAATAGAGAGTTATTGATGTGCACTTACTGTTGAATCCTACCATTGTAAAGGCTACCATTACCAGTCTACCATACTCTTCTACTCCATACTTTTCCAAATTCATATGATTTTTCTAACGGTCATATTTGCTAACATTAATTCTTCTGACATTAATTAATAATAATTGTAGACATACCGACAGACCATATCTGGGGACAGTACGAGGTACGAGAAAGATCGCACGTGATGATCAAATTCTTATTGTCAGACCTCGAGTATAAATGAGAAGACCAAAGAAGAAAAGTGTTTGTGGATGATGATGAGAAGAAAAGCGCTTTTGAGAATATGGAGATACTTACACCCTAGATCAAAGACGAACCATTCAGCACCTACACTATGAACCCACGAGCATCACGAAGAACATTTATGACAAGCTCACTTTTGCCTTTTGTGCTTCATCAACTCTCGATCAACACAAGAAACAAAACTCTCAGTTCAAAAAATCTTGAACCTGGAGTTGCGACACTCTGTTTTGGAGACAAATTTCATAGAAAGGCTCGAACATCAAATTCTTCACTTCAAGGAGCCACGAGATGAACTTAAAACACATTGAGTCTTCTAAAAATCAATCTCATAGTATTTTCTCTAATATGTTATTTTATTTTACATTTTTGAGTAGTGTTTGTTTGTGTCATACACACTATCTCATGTGCTTACACTGGAGGATTCAAATATCCTAACATCATACTTCTCTTACACCTTGTTTTCCGATGTATAACTATAGAAGAGACTATGTGTGGTTTGTATAGTATATCATTCCAACGAAGTACTATGGTAGAGGGTGTGAACCCTGGACAGTTTTTGAAAACTATTGCAAATATTGATACATGCTGTGTATCAAGTTTATTGTTAGTATAAAATGCTTGGTGACAGGTGATCACCAAGTGGAGAGGATTAATTCTAGGCTTGAGACTAAACCTCTTGTTTAACTTTTCAGTTCACTATATTTTGTTATACATTGTTTTATCTATTTTTCTGCTGCTTATAATTGCTAAAACATAAAACCGTTTTTCATTCACTTTGATTGTTAGTTTTGGTGAGTGTGTGTATGTGTTTAATTTAGTAAAGTTGTTTCAAAAGATGAAGAAGTGTTTTATACTAATTCAACTGAGGACTAATCACCCTTTGAGAAACATATTGAAAAACTAAGCATTTATATTTATACTACCTTAATTAACTGGGTTGTTTCAAAATTTGGGGGATCTTTATAAAAAATCTTTTAATAGAAATTTTAAGCAGGAACTCAATTCAACCCCACTCATGAGATTCTACTCCAAAAAAAAATTTAGAATCAGTGGATTAAGTTTAGTTTAGTTTTTTTACTTCTACTTGAACTTTTTTGAAATTCAAAAAATTATTTAACTATGATTTTAGTTGTATCGTAAAGATCTTAAATTTTCTGTCATATATAAATTTTCAGTTATTTACAATTCTAAGTAAAAATGGATAACCGAGTTGAAGGTGATGCTACTAATAATCCACCTTTCTTTAATGGAAATAACTATGCTCAGTTGAAATAAAAAATGAAAATGTATCTAAAGATCATAAGACCAGAAATCTAGGACAAAATTTAAGAACAAAATTTATTACATATTACTATTAGGGACACATGATCTATGTTGAATAAAGATACATATAACAATGACTATAATGAAATGAATTCTTTGTACTATTCTCTAGGTGATGAAGAATTCAATAGAATATCTTGTTGTAAAACTGCATATACAATTTTGGATAATTTATCTATTTCTCATGAGGGAACAACCAATTTTAAAGAAATGAGATTAAATAATTATACTATTAAAAATGAAAATTTTATGATTAATCCTGATGAAATTATATTTGAAATGTTTCATAGGTTCAATGAAATAGTGAATACCATGATTCTTCTTGGAAAACTAGTGGACAATAAGGATCAGATTATGATATTTCTTTGATGCCTACCTGGAATATAGAGAGGAACCTCTGTTTCTTTCAGAGAATTCTATGGCATAGTCAAGCTACCAGTGAAGGAACTAATTCAAAAGATTATGATGTATTAAGAAGAGCTTAAGGTAAATCAAGAAGCAGATGAAGAACCTTTAAGGAAGTCTATAGCATTAGAGAATTTTACCTTAAATAAAAATGACAAAGAAAAAGTTTAAGATCTTGTAGATACGTCCACCAGTGAAGACTCAGACTCTGACAGTGAAGATTAGATAGGTCATCTTGCTAGGAGATTCTAAATGTTCTACCAGAAGAAGAAGTTATTTATAAATTCAAACTATAAAAGAAGGTATGATAATAAAGGACAATGGAAAAAAGGACAGAAAATGGAATGATTACACAAATAATATATTATATTATGAGTGTAAATGAAAAGGTCATTCGAAATATGACTTCCCTATGATGAAATTTAAGAAGAAGTATGAAGACAAGGGAAATAGACATAAAAATTATATAAAAGATACTTTGAGTGCCTCAAAAGATAGTTCAAGTGAATCTGAAACTTCTGATATTGAAAAGAAAAAATAATCAAACATGTGTTCCAAGATAGAAACATCCAAGGTAACAACCAATTCTCTTGTACATAATGCTTACTATTCATGGAATGAAGCTGAATTAAACAATGATGAAAATATGACTAAGGATGAACTATTTGAATAATTTGGAATGCTTGAGGGAATCGTTAATGAGCTCAAGGATAAATATAAATTATTGAAAATAAAACATGCATTAAAGGCCTATTATAAGTATGATTTGAATATTGAAAAAGAAAAATGTGGTAAGTTATTAAAATGACATAATGAACTTAAATTATCCAATGATCAATTAAAAATGGATATTGAGAAGTTGTATACAGGTAGAGATACCTTGACTCAGTTACTAAGAAAACAAATTGATCCAAAATAAAAAACTATTCTAGGATATCAGCCAGGATAGAGAAGAATTGTTAAGAATAAATTTGTTCCAACATTTGGACAGTTCACTGCTAGTTTAAGTCATGTATAATCTTTTGAAAAACAATTCTCTAAAGTAACTAACAAAGTTTTCATGTTTCAAAACATGTCTGTTGATTATAGGAAAACTATGAGACAATTATGGGTTCCAAATGTTTTACTTGTTATCCTCTCTAGACCCAAAAACTTCTGGGTACCAAAGTTACCCTACACTTAATCTATTTTGCAAGAAACCTCTTTAAAGAGCTCCAGTAAAACTCTATGGTACTTGGACAGTGGATGTTCAAGACACATGATAGGATACTACTCGTGCTTCAAGAGCCTAATTAAATTTGATGGTGGACATGTTACGTTTGGTGATAATGCAAAAGGGATGATCGTCAGCTTTGTCCAATTTGGTAACTCTAATACTATATTAGTTTCAAAAGTATTTTTTTGACGGGTTAAAGTAAAATTTACTACGTATCTCTCAGTTATGTGATGATGGTTTTAATGTTAAATTTAAAAATGATACCTACAGCGTTTTTTAATTATAAAAATGATTTAATATTCACTTCTCTTAAAAATGAAAATGTATATCTTGTTGATTTAAATTATTTAGCTAAGAAATTTTTTTTATGTTTAATTGCTTTTAATAAGGAATCATGGTTTTGGAATAAAAGATTAGGACACTACAATGTGCACTCACTTAGAAAACTAACTAGGAAAGGTTTAGTTAGAGACTTACCTAAATTATAATTCCCACATAACAAAGTTTGTAATCCTTGTCAAAGGGAAAACAACACAATGTTTCTTTCAAACTAAAGAAAGAAGATTCTACTTCTCAACCACTTGAGTTGGTTCACATGGATTTGTTTGAACCATCTAGAGTTTCATGTTTAAATGGGAATCAATATTTTTATGTTCTTGTAGGCGATTTGTCTAGATATAATTGGGTATACCTTCTTGATCACAAAAGTGAATCATGTTCTTACTTATTTGAATATTCCAGGTTTTTATAAAATATTAGTGGACATATAATTAAGACTTTGAGAAGTGATCCTGGCTTTGAGTTTAAAAATCAGGAATTTGAATCCCTTTTCTCACATAATGGATATACTCACAATTTATCTGATCCTAGAACTCCCCAAAAGAATTGAGTTGTAGAAAGAAGAAATAGGAAACTTCAAGAGATTTCCTAGATTATGCTTAATTATTATAATCTAAATATCTATTTTTTGACTAAAGTTGTTAATACATCTTATTAAATTATCAATAGAGTCTTGATTAGACCTATTCTTAAGAATACCCCTTACGAGCTCTAGAATAATAGGAATCCTAAGGTTAATTACTTTTGAGTTTTGGTTGCAAATTATTCATCCTTAACACTAAGGACAATCTTTACAGGTTAGCTTCCAAAAGTGATGAAGGAATTTTCCTACATTACTCAATCACTAGTAAAGATTATAGAATATTCAATAAGAGATCCAAATTTGTGGAAGTATCAGTTCATTTCAAATTTAATCAGACTGATCCACATGAACCCAAAACCTCAGTTGGACTCCTTGAGTAAGATATGTCAATTCTGGACCTTAATAATAAAGATAGTGAGCCCTTAGTGAAAACAACCAGTTCTGAAATTTCTCCAAAATTTGTGCATGGTTAATCTGGACATATAGACATTAATGAGTAGTCTAGTTAAACTCTTTTAGAGGAATTAAAACACTCAAGAATATTACTTTAGATGATGTAGTAGGTGATTTAAATAGAGGAACACACACTATATCTTCTCTAAGAAACGAGGTTTAATATCAATCCTTTCTTTCATAGCTTGAACCTAAATATATTGATGATGTAATCAATGATAAATTCTGGGTGATAGCTGTGCAAGAATATTTGAATTAGTTTCAAAGAAAAAAAAATGGGAATAAGAAGAAAGACATAAAGACACGTTGACCATAGGCACTAAATGGTTGTTTAGAAATAAAGTTGATAGATCTGGAAAAATAGTTAAAAAAAGCTGGACTAGTTGCACAAGGATATAATCAAGAAGAAGGAATAGATTATAGGGAAAATATTTCACTTGTATCTAGAATAGAAGCCATTAGGATACAACTTTCTTATATATATCATCATAATTTCAAAATTTATCAAATGTATATCAAAAGTGCATTTTTAAAAGGGTATGTAGTTGAAAATTTATTTGTTGAACAACCCCCTGGTTTTACAAATCCCTATTTTTCAAGTCATGTTTTTAAACATTCTAATGATTTATATCTTCTAAAAATGCTCCAAGAGCTTGGTATGACAGACTTAGTTCTTTCTTTATTTCAAAAGGTTTTACTAAAGGAATAGTGGATCCTACTCTTTTTATTAAAAGGATTTCCAAATATGTTTTAATAGTATAGATTTATGTAGATTACATTTTTTTGGATCATCTAAAAATTCTTTATGTACTGATTTTTCAAAAATGATTCAATATGAAGGTGAAATGACTTAAATGGGGGAACATAAAGTTATCCTTGGATTTCAAATTTTTTGAAAATAAAAATTTTATTGTTTCAAATAATAATAAAAATACCAAGTATCTTTTGAAATGTTTTGGTCTGGACTACAATAAAGGTATTCATACACCTATGAGTACCACATGTAAGTTTGATGCTGATGAAACTAATAAAACAGTTGATCAAACCAATTACAGGTGTATGATTGGAAGTATGCTCTATCGTACTGATAGTAGAACTAATATTATGTTCAGTGTATACATGTGTGCTCTCTTTCAATCCAATACTAAAGAGTCTCATTTAACTACTATTAAAATGATTTTTAAATATATCAAGTGTACTACAAACAGAAGAATGTTTTATCCAAGTGTACAATCATTTGATTTAATAAGTTTTTCAGATGATGTCTTTTCTAGTTTCAAGTTAGATAGAAAGAGATTATATGAATCATGTCACATTCTAGGAAAGTCACTAGTATCATGGTGTAGTATGAAACATAATTATGTTGCATTATCTACTGTCGAAGATAAATATATAGTTGTTGGGAGTTATTGTGCTCAAATTCTATAGATGAAACACACATTACTAAACTATGGTTATCAATTCAAACATGTGTCTATAATGTGTGATAATAAAAGTGCTATTAAAATCTCTAAAAATAAAGTATCTCATACTAGGACAAAGCACATTGATGTGAGACATCACTTCTTGAGAGATCATTATCAAAGAGGTGATATCACTCTTAAATTCATTGGTACTGAACACCAACTAGCTGATATATTCATAAATCCTTTGAATTCTGAGAGGTTAAATTATATCAAACATGAGTTATGTATGATAAACTGTTAACTGTTAGAAACCTCACCAATAGGAACCTCACTGATAGAAACATCACCCTTGGAAACTTAATGTTGCACCTCACCATTGGAAACCAATCCTTTAGAAACATCACTGTTAGGAACCTCATTGATAGAAACCTCACCGTTAGAGACCTCACCCTTGGAACCTCAATGTTGGACCTCGCCGTTGGAACCTCACCATAGCACCTCAACTTCGAACCTCACCATTGGGCCTCATCATTCGAAACCACACCATAAAGAACCTCACTGATAGAAACCTCACCATTGGAACCTCACCGTTGGACCTCACCCTCGGAACCTCACTGTTGGACCTCACCGTTTGGAACCTCCCAGTTAGGAACCTCACCGATAGAAACATCACCATTGGAACCTCACTATTGGACCTCACCATTAAGAACCTTACCATTAGGAACCCCACAGATAGAAACCTCACCATTGAAACCTTATCGTTGGAACCCCACCATTGGGACCTCACCGTTGACTTCTCACCGATAGTCAATGTTTTCCGGGACTTCACGTTTTCATTATTTGAAAAGTTGACACTTTTTTTGTTCTACTTATTTATTTTACATGATTTGTTTTTTGATCCCTAAATGATAAAATCAAATGATCATACGACATTTTGATCCACCTCAAATTCTCTCTCGAATTTATTTTCTCTCCCTAACCTCTGAACCTAACCATCTTCCGAAACCCTTGAAACTCTTTAGAATGCATGGAATGAGTGAAGTGATTGTCTTCCAGTGATGAAGGGGATTCACCAAATCCCAAGATACGTTGAGATTAGTCAAGTAGTGTATGCAAGATAGTGGAAATGTCGATCAACCCTGATCTGTAGAAGAGGGAAATTTTAGTTCAAAAGGAGATCAATTCAGAATGGTTGTTGATGAGAAGATCTTTAGTGTTGAAGGCACCTGAAACTCAAGGCTGAGTTGAACACTTTACAAATGACAATGGACCCTATTACCCGAAGATAGTGAAGGAGTATTATGAGTTTTTGACATTTGAACAAGCTGAGGATGAGAACAGAATGTCTTCAAGTGTAAATGGTGTAATTGTAACCTTTTCCTCTATTGAGTGGGATGAGTGTTTAAGAGTACCACATGAATGGATTTATGATTACTACTCAGGATTAGTGCCTCCCACTACTGAGTTATTCTATTATAAATAATCCTTAGACGAACTAACATGGAGTTGGATCCCTAAGGAAGTCATTGTTGTTGAAACGGAAGGAGAAGACAAGATGTTGTTTATGTTTTTCCAACATGTCTTGTGTCCCAGTAGAGGGGACTTTGCTTCATTGAAATTTCAAGATGTATTTCTTTTAAATATGTTGAAGCATGGACATATGATAAATTTATATAGGCTACTTATTATTTAATTAGAAGATATGAAAAATCCCATTTCAAAATCCAATGCATTATTTCATGATATATTGATATCCATAATGCAGAATGTAAATGGAGTTTCTAGAGAAAAGGAGGAAACAGTTGTAGTAACGAATAATTTATGCATTAAAAATGTAATTTTCAAATTGATGAAAACATATTGGAACCCATGTAAAAGAAGATGGGTACATGATGAAGCTAAGATATATGAGTAATTCAACCATGTCACTCATCCTATTAAGCCTAAGGATAATAGAGAGATCCTCGTCTAAATCATGGTGAAGTAGAGACTTCATATTTAGATGAAGAAGGGGATGTTGTAGATGTGAAATAAAGGGAGGACTTTCCTATAGATGATAAAAGTGATCCTGACCCTCCCTCTAATCCTCATGATAATACAATATCCATTGGTGATCCTAGACCACCAAGAGATTTCCTATAAGGGAGATTGTTCTAAGGGACAATGATTATGAAGAGACTAGTGTGGAAGAAGGGGCAAAAAATGTGTTAAGGGACATTATAGGGACCTCAAATGAGGATGAGGACAACGAATATAGTCATGCTGACTATGAGACTGCTACTGATGTAAGTGAAGAAGAATGTATGAGTCTTAGTCCTCTGATAGGACATACAGAAATGGTTTAAAGTGTAGATGAAAAGATTTCTAATTCAATTGATGCTAGAATTGTTTTGGAAGTAGTTGATGATTCAGTACAAGAAGCGTTAGTGGACTCTCCTGTTGATGAAGTTGATCAAGGAGGTATGGAAAAGATGGATATGGTTGATCATAAGAATGCTCCAAGTGAGGGGGAAGAACCTATTTCCATAGGTTCAGTTTTTTTAGCTTTGGGAATAGAGGATTGGTCAGAAGACCCTTGATTTTTGGTCTTAGGCTTAGATTATGGAGACTCTGATGATGACCAGCCTATTAGAAGAACTCCAATTCCTATTATTTTAGAAACCACTATTGTGAAGCTTGCTGATTTTTTGCCTCATGAATATGTGAATAAGGATGATTTGGAATTAATGAAATCAAATCAGAAGAGAAACGTTGATGAATGATTTTCTGGGTTAGAGAGGGCTATGACTCACAATCAAGAAGTTGTCACTTCTATAGTGCAAAGGCTAGTTTCTGCCTCTCACTCAATCTTGATAGAGGAGGTAAAGGATTTTCAAAATCATATCAAAAGTTTGGAAGATTCTGTGGAATATGTGAAATAGTCTATTTCCAGTTTAGATACATATATGGATTTAAGGGCTCAAGTGGACATAGAGCTTAGATATTTTAAATGTTTGGTTCAGCAAATGGTCACTGTGTTTGATAACTTTAATAAGTCTATGGAGACACATGTGAGTGGCCAAGAAGATGATGTGAAGAGACTAATCAGTGGGCTGAATAAATCTTTTAAGGAGACGGTGGCTTTCACTATAACACCTATGTGTGCATATGATTCATCTTCAGCCTCTCCTCTTGTTGATCTAAATGCCTTCACGATGGTTGTTAGAGAAGAAGTTGAGATGTTCTCTAGTACTAGTACCTCAGATCCTTAGTCCGTGACTCAGGTTATTTCCACTACCAGAGAAATTCATAATATTGTGGGAAATTATTTAAGGGAAGCTACTCAAGATCATAAGGCCTTCAAAGAACAAGTTGATTTCCACTACAAAATGGTATACACTAAGAATCAAATGGATTGTCACTTCAAGTTTCTGTTGGGGAACATGAGGATTCAACCTGTCACTCAAGCCATTATGGATTAGGTTAGCTGTCTTAGAGAGTTGAGTCTTTCCTTGGAGAAATTTATATAGAATAAGGATGATTTTATTTCAGCCATGGAGAGAGGAGGAAGTATTATTATAGATTTCAGAAGTCTTCTTTTTCCCTTCCTCCACGTGGACTTCACTTCCATCATTGTTTTTCTAGCATTTCCTTCTACCTCAGGTGCCTCACGATATTCCAGTTCTTCTCCATTGATGACTTCTTCACAAGCCATCAAAAGCTTAATACCCACCATTACTAAGAGATCTACTCACTACAGGTCTACTGATGATTCTATTATAGCTCCTCCTACCCTGTTGACTGCCATCCCTAGACCTATCCCTCAATATTCTGACCCTGCTTCCTCCACATCCAAAGAAAAATATCACATGGACATCGATGATGTGGATTGAATATAGGTGGTATTAGTTTATAGGGTTATTTGTAACATTTTATATATTATATTATTGACATCTTTAATGGAAAATACTCTTTTGCCACTTGTTTGACATTCTTTGTTAATCACAAATGGGGAGAAACAAGTCAGGTTTATGTTTTAAGCTACCTAAACTTAAACAAGGATACATTTTTTAGTTGAATGAACTATTTTCATATATATACTATCTAAATTTTTTCCATAATAAACATGATTCAAATATTTCTATACACACCTCTGAAGATATTAGAAAATGTTCATAACCCTAATTCAGAAAATACTAATATAATTTGTGATTATCAAAAAGGGGGATATTATTGGACTCACCTTTTTTAATAATCCCAAATAATTTTATGATAATCCCAAATCATGTTTTATTTATGTTATAATTATGTTTCTCTTTGAAGTTAATCATTTATGTGAAAATCATGTTTATATCAAGGTGATAACTATGTATGTTTAATCTCACTGCTCTCTTGTTTAAAGCTCACGGTGCAAAATTTCTCCAAGTAAAAAGGCCACCGATGTAAAGGTCACCGATGAAAAGGACACTAATGAAAAGTTCACCCATGAAAAGTTCACTAATGAAAAGGTCACAGATGAAAAGATCACTGATGCAAAGGTCACTGATCTAAAGGTCACCGATAAAAAGGTCACCGATGAAAAGGTCGCTGATGAAAAGGTCACCGATGCAGAGGTAACCGATGCATATTTCACTAATGCAAAGGTCACTGATGCAAAGGTCACAGATGAAAAGGTCACTGATGCATGGTTGCTGATGAAAAGGTCATCGATGAAAAGGTCACCGATGTAAAGGTAAGCAATGCAAAGGTCACCGATGCAGAGGTCACCGATGATAAGGTCACCGAAGCAAGGTCACCGTTCCAAAAGTCACGGATGCAAAGGTCACTGATGCAAAGTTAATCGACGCAAAGGTCAACGATGCAAGGTCATCGATGCAAGGTCACCGATGCAAGGTCACCAATGCATGGCTACTATTTTGAAAGTTACTGATGGGGTGTTATCAATGGAAGGTTACCATTGGGAAGGTTACTGATGGAAGGTTACCATTGGGAAGGTTACTGATGGAATGTTATGGATGTTCACTTAATGTTGAAGCATACCATTATGAATGCTGCCGTTAGTAGTCTACTATACTCTTCTACTCTATACTTTGTCAAATTATTAATATTATTCTAACGATAATATTTTCTAACATTAATGATTCTGAAATTTGTTAATGTTGATTGTAGATATATCGAGACACCGTATCTGGGGATAGTATGAGGTAAGATAAAGACTGCATGTGGTGTACTTATTACTATTTTCAGACCTCGAGTATCAAAGAGAAGACCAAAGAAGACAAGTGGATGTGGATGATGATGACAAGAAAAGTGTGTCTATTCGTATAAAAATACTTACTCGCTAGATCAAAGATGAACCATTCAACACCTACAATGTGAACCTTCAAGAATCAAAAAGATAATTTGGGAAAAGCTCAGTTTTTTCATCCATGATTCATCAACTCTCGAACAACAGAACATGCAGAACTCTTAGTTCATAAAAGCTAGAACCTATATTTGCGACACTCTGTTTTGGAGACAACATTCAGAGAAGGGCTCTAACATTAAATTATTCACTTCAAGGAGCCAAGAGCTGAAATTCAAACACATAGAGTCTTCTAAAACTCAATCTCATCATATTTTCTCTACTGTGTTCTTTTATTTTACATTAATGGGAACTGTGTGTTTGTTTCATACACACTGTCTCCTGTGCTTGAACTGGAGGATACAAAAATCCTCACATCAAACATATCTTACACCTTGTTTCCCCACGTATAACTGTGGAAGAGAACTTGTGTTGTATGTGATGTATATCATTCCCACACAGAACTGTGATAGAGGATTTGAACACTGGACAGTTGGCAAAAACTGTTTTAATGCCTGATACAGTCTATGTATTAAGTTTATTGTTAATATAAACTACTTGGCGGAAGGTGATCACCAAGTGGAGAGGATTAAGTCTCAGCTTGAGATTGAACCTCTTTTTTAGATTTTCAGTGCACTATATTTTGTTATACTCTATTTTATCTATTTATTAGAAACCTATAATTGCTAAAACATAAAACTATTTTTCATTCAATTTTATAGTTAGTTTTGGTGAGTGTGTGTATGTGTTTAATTTGGTAAACTTTTTTCAAAAGATGAAGATGTGTTTTACACTAATTCAACTGAGGACTAATCACCATTTTGAGAAACCTATTGACCAACTAGAAGTTTACATATCTACTACCCTAGTGGTCCGTTTCAAAATTTGGGGGATCTTTATAATAAAGTTTTTAACAGAAATTTTATGTAGGAACTCAATTCACCCTCCTCTTGAGATTCCACTATGACCAATAACATGTTCCATTGAGTCAAAGAAACATGGCAGGAATATTTTTTATAGTTTACATAAACATAAAATGACATATTATTGGAGTTTTCATAATGATTCATATTCTATTGTTGATGTAGCGAAGTCTTGAAAAAAATATGAAATGTCTGTTAGTGCATCCCATGTCATAGGATTTAACAAATCACTTAATCCAATAAGCAGAAATGATTCCATTAAAACATCACACCCATGAATTTTCCATAAGGTAATATGAATATTTGTGAAACATCATCCCAAATTGGATGTATAAACATATAGATATCTCAAATATACAATCCAATAAAAAAATAATTTCCTCTCTTTGGGCAGTGTATAAGATGATTTTGCGTTCCTTAACTTCTATGATATGACATTTTGAAATAGACCATACATTAGTCACTAGCAAATTTGGGCAAGATCTAATCGCACCTTTACATTATCTTTAGTCTTACCTGGTGTATCCAGATTTGGTTTAAATAAATCTTCAAAATAGTTATTCTCACTATGTATCACATACAACATGTGACAAACCAAAAAATATGACCAATATAAAAAATCCCAAAAGAATCTCCATTTATCTATTTATTATATTTTCCAAACCCATCAATTTTCAGTTGGTTTATTGTTGGTCCAAATGTGTTGGAAGGTAATGAAGAGGTAGTTGATTTTTACTCTAGGGATGATATAATTATTGGAGGCCCATATTTTCTAACTTTTTTGGAACTGATATTTATTTCTTCGAAAAGGATGATCAGTTTGTATAAATCTATGACGACAGTTGAAAAAGTAAAGGTTTTTTCATTTACAATCATAAATTATTTGTTGTCTCTTATACAGTACGAACATGATTTTGTTCCATGTGTAACCTAGCCATATAACATGCCATATGCTGGGAAGTCACTAATTGTCCACATCAATGCAGCTTTCAGTAGTATTTATTATTTCACAGAAACATCATATGTACTGACACCATTACTCCATAATTAATTTAACTCACCAATTAATGGTTTCAAATAGACATCAATATTTTTTTTAGTGAACTTGAATTAATAAGGTTAAAAAGATATATGGCTCCTTCATCAAAATTCATATAGGTAAATTGTAGGGAGTTATAAAGACATTCCAACTTGAATACTTACTATCATAAGAACAAAATTGGAAGAAACCTTTAGTAGAAATACCTAATTGGACGTTTCTGGATTATAAAACAAAAGACATAGGTAGTTGGTCAAAAATATTTCATGAATCGCCATCAGATGATTGATTTAAGCTTTAACCGGTTGAAATGTTGGTTTTGTTCTATGATATCAATAAAACATTGTTCTGAGTCATATATCAACGTTTCAAACTGGGTGTGAATGGGAAATATATCAATTTTTTACATGAATATATACAGACTTCCTTGGTTGAGATTTTTTATAACTTGATTTTCCATAGGTTGGACAAGTATCAAATGACTCATTTTTACCATAATAAAAGATGCATTCATTTGAACATGCATGATTATTTTGATAACAAAGACCAAGATTACAAACTAGTCTCTTTCTCTCATAGAAATTTTTAGGCAACACATTTCCTTCAGGTAGCAGTATTTTTCACAAAGATAATATCTGATCAAAACAACTATTGAACATTCCATTATCTAATTTAATTGCTATAAATTTATAAATAGATTCAAAATTTCTTATCATGTAACCAGTATATGAGGAATCCTTAGTGGACCTCAGAAATTCATATAAATGATATCTTTCCAAATGAGGAGTTAAATCAATATCATCACGAGTTTCAGTTATTCGAATAAATGGACATACCACATCATGTAAAAATATTTTGAAACCATGCTAGATTTAGAACCAAATTATTAGTAACTTTTCTGGAACTTCATTCACCATGTTGATACCAAAAAACATAATTTGGTTGAAAAAAATTCAAAAAATTACCTTCAATGTTATCAAATGTGTGATGCATCCTCAGAGAACATTTTTTACAAGGACACTTAATTTTCCCTTCTGAAACAAATTTTGGATTCGATGATGCAAATGATAAAAATCATGAAGACCCTCAATATATAAATGATTTAAACCTAAACCATTTTGATTATTGCATTGATTAATCCAAGCATGATCATCTAATAATTAATGTTTTCGACTTTCAGGTTTCACATTTTTATAAAAAAATATGAAATAATTTGTTATTTTGTATAATTATATATAAGATAAACACTATCGAGAAAAGAGAAGAAAATTAAATTCTCTTTTATAGAAATTTATAATAATTTATATTCTTTTATTTTTATTTATACCAATTTTTAAGCTTTTAAACTAATCTACACTCATTTATAAAAATTTATACTAATTACAACTAATTAATACTAATTTCAACAATTATTTACTAATTATTGTTAATTACCTATGGAACAATTTCCAATTGATTGGTGGTAACTCTTTTTCCCAACTACTCACCCCATTGCAACTTTCTATGACTCAAATCACTAGGAAAAGTACACTCCGAAAAACGAATAACCATTTTGGTATGTAGGAGGATGGAAAGCAGGGAGGCCTTTCCACACTTCTCTCCATGCCGGTGCATATAAAAATGGATATTCGAACGTCGGAGCAAACTTTTTATAGTGATTTCAGGCACAGAATGTTGCAAGGGGATGATTCATCGGGAAAAGGGCCTCTTTTGTCTAATATCTCTCCACCTTGCAACTCTCTTCAACTTAAATCACTATGAAAAATCATCTTTGACACATGTTGGAGTGTATTTTCCATATTTATTTCATTGGGAGAAATACGCAAGGAGTTGAGGCGTCGATCAAAAGGAATGATGCCAATCCGCTAGAAATTTTGATAGTTTATCAATGTAATTGAATTTATTATGATTTATTACTAATTAATCCTAATTATTACTAATTGTTTCCAATTATTACTAATTATTACCAATTATTACTATTTTTACTAATTTTTCCTAATTTTTACTAATCAGTACAAATTATTTCTAATTAATTCTTAATATTTCTAATTAATCAAAGTATTACTAATTAATCATAATTATTACAACTTAATCCTAATTATTACTAATTAATCATAATTATTACTAATTAATCCTAATTATTACTAATTAATCAAAATAATTTCTAATCAACACAACTTATTACTAATTATTACAAATCATTTCTAATTATTAAAATTTATTTTTAATTATTACTATTTATCCTAATTATCCCTAATTAATTATAATTATTTTTAAATAAACCTAATTATTACTAATTATGATTAATTAGTTCTCATTATTGCAATTTCTTATTAATTATTACTAATTATGTATAATTATAATTAATTAATCATAATTATTAATAATTATTACAATTTTTTTTAAAAATTTTAAAACTTATTTCTAATTGTTACTCATCATTTTTAGTTATTATTAATTATTACTAATATTTAATAATTTTTACTAATTTTTACAAATTATTTCTAATTAATCCTAATTATTACTAATTATTTATAATTAACTGTAATTATTTCAAAGTAATCTTAATTGTTAATAATTATTCCAAATTATTTCTAATTAATCAAAAATATTACTAATTAATCCAAATTATTTCTAATTAATCCAAATTATTACTAATTAATCCTAATTATTACTTATTAATACTAATTACTACTAATTAATCCTAGTTATTAGTAATTAATCTTAATTTATTTCTAATTATTAAAATTTATATCTCATTATTAAAATTTATTTCTAAATATTACTAATTATTGATTATTAACCTAAAATATTTCTAATTATTAAAATTTATTTCTAATTATTTATAATCGTTTCTAATAATTTCAAATTATTAAAAGTTATTTCTAATTATTACAAATTATTTTAAATTATAACAAATTTTTAAAAATTATTACTAATTATGACAAATTATTTCTAATTAATCATAATAATTACTAATTAATCCTAATTATAACCAATTAATCATAATTATTATTAATTATTACTAATTATTACAAATTATTACTATTTATTACTATTTATTACTGATTATTGATAATTATTACTAATTTTTTTATTTATAATTATTACTAATTATAATAAATTATTTCAAATCAATCCTAATTATTACTAATTAATCCTTGTTACTACTAATTAAGCCTAATTATTCTTTATAAATTAAATTATTACTAATTATTACAGTATTTTACTAATTATAACAATTTAATACTAATTGATGATAATTAGTACTAATCATTACTAATTATTAATAATTATTTATAATTATTACTATTTATTGATAATTATTACTAATTAACACTAATTATTGATAATTATTACTAATTAATATTCATTATTTCTAATTATTAGTATTTATTACTAATTATTTTTAATTATTCAATTTTTTTTTCTAATTATTACCAAATTGTTTACCAATTATTTTACATTATTACAAATTATTAAAATTTATTACTAACTATTACAATTTATTACAGTTTATTACAAATAATTACAATTTATTGCAAATTACTACAATTTATTCATAACTATTACAATTTATTACTAATTATAACTAATTATTAGAAATTATTACTAATTAATACTAGTTAATAATAATTTCTACTAATTACTAATAATTACTAATAATTAATACTAATTAATACTAATTACATCAAATTAAAACTAATAAATAATGATAACAACAAATTACTACTAATTACTATTAATTATTACAAATTACTACTAATTATTCATAATTATTACTAATTAATCCTAATTAATCTCAAATATTACTAATTATTTATAACTAATCATATTTTTTTTAATTATTATTATTTATTAATAATGATTACTAATTATTACATTTTATTACAAATTATTATAATTTATTACTAATTATTACTAATTATTTAAATTTATTACTAATTATTTCAATTTATTAGTAATTAACACTTAGACACAATTATTCATAAAAATAAATAATGAAAAAATATTATCACGACCCGTCCCCCGGGGTCCGTATCGTGACTACCCCAAGCCCGCCTTCCATAGGCCAGGGGCTGGCGACTAGCACTAGATGCGTAAATCCTTAAACTGGAAAGGCATTGCCTTTATAACTGTAAACAAACACAATAGAGAACACAACAGGAAGCAAAACACTAAGTAAAACTGTATACAAAAGAAGTGCTGGAAAATAAAAGGGGCCAAAAATACAAGCCCAATAGGAAAGTACAAGTACAATAGAATAGAAGTAAAACAACTACTGGGTTGTTCTCTGGGAGGCATCTTGAATGAAACAGATGTGACATGGTCAAAATATTATACCTTGGGAGATGACCTGGTTGAGTTGACTTAAAGAAAAATTTTGGAAACATGCAAGCAATCAGTGTTTTCGTGCACTGAATCAAAAATCAGAAGTGAGGGTCCTGGTGTATGGATACGTCGACTGCCCGCACCAACACTAAACTCCCTAAACATAAAACCACACTTAGTACCCTTAACACTATTGCTTCACAGAAAACAACGATTAGAGTTCTATGTTCTATAATAGAACTGACTCATTTGATACCAATTTGTCACGACCCGTCCCCCGGGGCCCATATCGTAACTACCCCAAGCCCGCCTTTCATAGGCCAGAGGCTAGTGACTAGAACCAAAGGCTTAAATTCATAAACTGGGAATACATTGCCATTATAATTGTAAACAAACACATAAGAGTACACAACTGAAAGAAAAAAACTAAGTAAAACTGTATACAAAAGAAGTTATGGAAAGTAAAAGGGGCTGGAAATACAATCCCAACTGTAAAGTACAACTACAACTGAAATGAAAATAGAACTGAAGAAAAGAAAAATAGCTACTAGGTCATCCTCGGGGGTTCCTACCTGAAGGGTAGGTATAGACTGCCTCCTCAGCACTCCACGTCCGTCCGTCTCCTCTGTGTATCATCACACCGAGTGGTCCACCTCCATGTACCGTCCAGTCCTGCTACTCTATGCCTCAATAAGCACTGTTTTTAGTTTGCAACCAACCCAACGAGGTGCGGGCAAAGCCCGTGCAGGGGTGAGTATAACGATACTCAGTAGGGACCCCGATACCCTCAAGGTCTCACAAAATCCAACAAGGATAAATCAAAAAGTATGAAATCAACGGATAACTATTACTTAGGTATATGCCCATACATATACCTTGGTTATCTAGTGACCCATCTCAATCATGATGAAAACACAAAAGTCATTGACTCAGCTCAAACCATGATTTTATTCTAGGGGTAGTGTCATGTAACAAACCCAGTCACACTGTCGAAACCTCAGCTGCTGGAGAACTCCTCCCTTATCGTGTAAATTGGACCTGCCGTGCTCACACAGAGGCGCTTCAAAATAAACTTGGATTGCGGAGTTACTTTTCCTGTCGAGTATCGTGGGTCTACCACACTCACACAGAGGCACTTCCTACCGTGGGTCTACCGCGCTCACACAGAGGGCTTCTCCCTCGTAGCCCACTGAGGTACTTCTCATGTCGTGTACCGTGGGTCTGCCGCACTAACACAGAGGCGGTCCCCTCCGCGGGTCTGTCGCGCTCACACAGATTGGCTCCCCACTGGGCTTGTTGAAACACTCCGAGTCAAATCGGTTAGCAATCGTCAGGTCTCAGCCAACAACTAGGTCTATATGCTATACTCGCTTGTCTCCAGGAGGATCAATTCCATAAGCTACTAGTTGATGCTCCATCTTTCATGAAGTCCCACGTAGAAGAATCTCAAAGGTCTGCCATGTCATAGGTGTCTCAACGCAATAGACGAAGCATCAATCGGACGCCCAGTTTGTGAGTTATTATCCTTTTAGTCTCGGGGGCCTAGTTGGATTCGTGCATGATCCAACCTGACCATATCTCAACATTACCCCGAACTCTAGTGGGGTATACTCAAAGGGACCGTCACACTCTAAGAAAACCAATGCCACTTACAGTTTGTCAAACGGTCGTCTGGTGCCAAAGATATGACCAAAGAAATTAAAGGGTCAGTAGTTGGCTCAGGTCCATTCTGACCTCGTCGGACCGACTCAACCCAACCCAGTCTAGGACGAACTTGTCTGGGTCGGCCTAGTCAGACCTGTTGGGTCTGGCCCAACCCATTGTGCAGGCCAACCTGTTAGGTTTGGCCCGAACCACTGGGCCCAGCCCAGCAAGCCACGTGGGTGGATCAGCCCAGAGTGTCACGAGGGCGCGGCCCGATGCGGTGGGCGCGACCGTGCTAGTTCAGCTATGGCGCCATGAGGGGGTCGAGACACCAACTTGACCGGTAGGCCGTGAGGAGGCCGGGACACCAGCTCAGCGGGGTGTCCGTGAGGGGGCCGGGACACCGGCTTGGCTGGGTGGCCACGAGGGGGCGGGGAAACCGGCTCAGCCGTGTGCCCGCGAGGGGGCCGAGACATCGGCTCGGCTGCATGGCCATGAGGGGCCGGATCGGTCAGGCACACAGGGCGCATGGGGACCGGTAGGCGGGCCGGTTCAAGGAGGCGTGCGGGGCACGTGCGGAAGTCGGCAGGCGGGCCGACAACGTTTGACCGGGCAGGGCGCGACCTGGTGGGCCAGTGGCCTGGACGTGGCCTGGCTGGCCAGTTCGGCGTGGCTCGGGCCGACGTGGTCCGATGGTGTTTGGCCAGGACCACCGGAGCGCCACGGGGGCTGCAGGGTTCGTGGAGGCCGTGGCTAGCGCGGCCTTTGTCGTCACCGCCTTCATCATTCTTTCACCTCATCGCCATGTCGATGTTCATTATAAACAGGATCAGCAGAGGGGTCGGGCCATGTTGGCTTGGCCCACACCCTCCGCATTTAGGGTGGTAACAATTGGTTCATCAAAGAAGTACGATGATCTACAATTTTTTTAAAATTTCCGCATCGATTCCTTTCCAACTGAAGACGAGAAAGGGAAAGGGATAATACACAAATGAAACACCCCAACTTTCCCTATGTTTGATGATGTTGGCATGAGGAGAAGGTTGTCGATTCGTTTACGGCGTTGCAGAAGGAAGACATCTCACGATGGTTTTGGAAGACTCTCCACGTCGGTAGGATTCGAGGGAGGAATTCTGAGGAAGAATTCGAAGAAAGTCATTGGCATTTTTTGTGTTCTTCATTCTTTGTTGGGAGAAGCATTATCTGTTGGAAGAAATTTTCTCCCAATCTTTCCTCTTACCAAGTTCCACCAAAATGAAAAGTGAAAATAATCTTAGATTGAGTCAGCTAATATTACGTTGGCACAACAATTAAAAAATGAGAAATAAATTATATAGGCTCCCCTAATTAATCCACGAGAGGTTGTCACATTAATTAAAGGGGTTGGCTCAATTTAATTAAGTGGGAAGGCGGAGAGGCTCCAACGGTGGTAGCAATATTAAGTGGGGAGTTCAAGGGTTCTCCCAACATAATTAAGAGTTTCAAGGGGTTAAAAGTCGGGTGGTCCCCACATCATATATCCTCCCATGTGAGGTTGAGTTCAGGTGGGCCCCACCACCATAACCTGTCATGGGAGGTTAAGGTGTGGTGTCCCCCACCTCTAACCTCCTCTTGGAGGATTTAACCTCCACACACCCAAAGGTGGCTCAAATAAAATAAAGTTGTTTCGCACTTTATTTTATTATTTTTTTTAAAAAAAATCCAGAAACTATCTTTTATTCTCGGCCAACTACCATCGAGGTGAATGTTTTCATAATCAAATACCGGTGTTGCGAGTTCAACAGTGCCCTCAAATTTCAATTCCGTCCACCAGTTCAAAATCTAAAAAAACCCGCTCGTACATTTACTGAACGTACCTAAACAAAACTTTTGAAATTGATTTTGGGCACACTGGGCCTCGAAATCACGCGCCATCAATTTTCGCTGATTCGTAAAATTCCCATGTATTTAAGAAAAAAAGTTTCCAAAAAATTTCAGGGTCCTTTAAAATATCTAATTATAATTTAATTAAATTAAAAGTAAATAAAAAAATTATAAACAATTTAAAATAAAATGAAAAAATAAAAACTAAAAAAATCAATAAATACATTGAAATTGAGGCTTTCAGAATATAAAAGTTGGAGATTATTCTCAGATTTAAAAGTATAAACTATTAAAAATTTTAGATGAAATTTTTCTAGAAGAGGTAGAGATAGAAGTTGAGAAATGATTAGAATGAGGGGAAAACAGATGTGGGTATATATATGTTACATTATTTGCGACAGGATTTTTTGTGATGGGTTTACTGTCGCAAATAGTTGATTTTGTGACGGGGCCCATCAAAGATGTCCTCTACCCGCATTAATTACAGTGGGTTGTTTAAATGTTATTTGTAACAGGCCCTGTAGAAAATGAGTACCTGCCGACCGAGCATTTGCAACGGGAAAAGTATCCTGTCAGAAATACTAAAAATCACCGCCGGACATTTGTAATAGGAATAGTAACCCATCACAAATGACCTTACCCATGGTTTGGAACATAGTTCATTCCAAACCTTTTAAAAAGAGTCCTTACACCCTTGTCACAAATAACTCTTATTTGAAATGGGACAATTTTCATTTTGCAAATAAGCACTTTCGACAGGTTATTTATAATAGGCCCCTGATCTGTCGCAAATAACCCATCGCAAATGACATTTTTCCCATAGTGTAAGGAGAATATGAGGATATATAAAACATGATATAATCATATATTTTTTCCCTATTCTTTTCATAATCATGTACCCTGATCTGGGTTACCATATTACCTCTGGTGTGATTCTCTACATGCCATAGGCTACTGACTAGATGTTATGATCAGATAATAATTCATTGGGAGACTATACCCACTGTACCATCTTGTTCAATAATAGATAAATATCTAAATCCCTAACACATATAATCACATAAAAGTTTAATATGTAATTATTGATTAATTCAAAACATAATAAATGATCAATTCAATGATATAACAAAATAACTTCATAATTCCATATTGTCGTACATGAGATAGGGAATCCCCAATTGGCTAATGAAACACCATACGTCAAAAAATTAAAAATGTTATGGAGAAAATTATATTGAAATACCTATACATCACATTTTTTACTATCTCATCTACCATGTCGATCTACTCCAACTCTATATCGATACAAGGTCTCATGTGTGGACCTACATGCAATATTTAGAAGTTGAACATCAATAGTAGTGCCCATGTAGGGTGTGAGTATATTATATAGTAGAACCATACTATTGATTTCCCTAAAATAGTATATTTTATATACAAGTGAATAAATATTATTATATAAAATTTCATTACACATATTACACAGAAATCCTATCATGTCATCAGGTGCCTTCTAATATTTCAGGAAGCTCGAACCTTCTATGAGATCCAAATTTGTTATTGATGTTGGATTATTTTTCAATAAATAAAAAATGTAATGTGTAGTTGAAGAAGATTTGAATTAGGGAATCAGAACTGAAGAACGTCTATAAGATGGTATTCTAGAATAAAATATATTGAATAAACTAAAATTTATGTTCTTGGAATATTTGAGGAGTATGTGATTATTTAATGTTCTGAAAATTGTTCTTTGATGGTCTATATTTCGAAGGTGGAAAATTGAGATGTTTTATTTCTGGAAAAGGAAGTATTAAAGATAAGTCCTAAAGATTAATTAAGAATTTTTTTATGTTCAAAATTTTAATATAATATGGTGAGATTTTTTTTTGGGATAATCATAAGTTTTAATCTCTGATGCACTACTGAAGCTGTTATAAATTTTGAAAACTAAGTGATGTAAGAGGATTTAAGAATTATGATAAGTCATCCAATTCCCGAGGTCTCTATATACATGAAATGATTTTTTAGATTTAACAAATAATATATTATTTGGGTTTTATTGAATATATGTAAATTATAGTAAAATAATATTAAATATTTCATAAGTAAGGAATTTGATGAAGGGGACAACAAAATTTTACTATCTTGGATGTTTATCTGTGTACATATCATATTTTGTCAAGGAGTAATATACATTTTGAAGGAGTATATAAAATTTTGGAAGATGGGTAAATTAAAAAGTTTTGAGGGTCCCTATATATGTGAAAAAATTTCAAATATTTATATAATATTTATAAGAGATGGTGTAATGAATCAAATGAAAATCACTTCCCATAATTCTTATAGTTTAATTTTAATGTGTAATATTTTTGAACTAAAATCATTCATGGGAAGAATATTCTTTAATATTAACTATCCACCATTTTTCCAAATAAAAATCCTTAAAATAGAATATTCCAATAGTGTATAAAGATTTTCAGTGATACGTAATATTTTTCATAACTTTTATGAGATTATTAAGGTTTTTATATTGATATGTAATATCTTGATGTTCATAAAATAATTGGAAAAATAGTTCTTATTTTTTCTCTATGGAATATAAATTTCATCGAAAATGTACCCGATATATTTATAATAGGGTGATGTAATGTAATGTTATACACTTGTCTACTAGAAGAACCAGAATATCTACTGTGTTGTGAAATAATATTTCACGACGTGATATCTACATATAGGATATGAGTAATCATATTAGTCAAGAATTATTATAATATTTGTATTGAAAATTTAGAATTGATAGTACAAAACATGACTAAAGTGTCTTGAATATTTTATATGTTTTAATGGAAAAATAATTGTGATATTTGAGGAAGATCGTGATGAAGAAAAATATAGTATTCAAATAAAATTGATAAATATAATATAAATTTAGGGGATTTGATTTAGAAAAATAAAATCCTGGTTTTAAATATTATGGGAATATTATTCACAAAATTTAGTAAATATATTTTCATAGAGAATAAGAAAAAATATTGAATATCATGAGACAAATTTCATGGAATATCCATATTCAATAATATGGGTAAATATCTTACATGATTATTGTGTGAGTTAATAACAAGGGTATAATAAGAATAGAAAAATGATAATAGGTGTTTGAGACTTCTGTTATATAAATATGTGTCATGATCAAAAAGATTAGTGAGGAATAGAATTGAATATTTGGTTTTGTTTAGAAGGAGTAGAGAGCCTGTATAATATATTTGGTTTACATACCAAAAATTAAATTTTGATCAAATTCCAAGAATATATGATATAAAATTATGAAAAAGAGAATGAAAATATAGATAATTACCTTATATTTTATATATTTCATGATTGATGAAGGTTATAAGAGTATATGTGCAACACTATTATTTATGGAAGTCTAATAAAGAGTGAAATGAGATAATTCTAGTGTGTAATTTTCTTTAGCTGGAGAATAAATTTCACTACTATTTGAATTTAAATGTCATAGATTAAATCCTCTCATAATGTGGATACTCTCGTCTAACTTTTTAAGAAGACATAATACCTAACTCTTTATAAATATATAGTCTCATCTTTCATGGATAAAAAGAGGGGAAGGAATGTGGAAGGAAACCAAGAATGAACCTTGATTTTCAAATTAACTACAGTAATTCATTATATATACACCATAGACGGATCATCAAGTCTAGAAACTAATAAATACATCACTAAAGTATTATATAGAGGGTAATAAGGGGGGCTCCCTTTGGGTGAGGAGTGTCTAATAACGAAAACATGTAAAGTAAGTGATCTTTGGACAGGATTATTACAACATATTTCTTTTATATAATTTACTTAATAATTTATTAAATAGAGATAAACATAATAAAATAATATAAAATCAATAGGAATTGTGTATTTTAGAAATTAAAAACATAGAAAAATATCATAACATTGGGATACAATGAAATTAATTAAAAACTAAAAAACATGCCCTTAAATTCTATTGATTTTGTGATACTGTATGAGATAACATATGGATATACATAGAATGTTATGACCTACAAAATCATAGTAAGAGAATAGTCAAAGAATCACATTAAGTGAAGTAGTATATGTGATTCAAGGGGTATAACATTGTTTCAAAAAAATTGATAATCATAATCAAATAATGATATAAGATGATAACATCAAGGCATCCTAGGAATGTGAAAATGACATAAAACATGAAATAATAAGTATAATTCAACGGTAACTACCAATATATAATAATATAATGTGCTAAGGATGACCGCATGTGAACTATAGTCAGTACTAAAAGAGATAAAAACAATTACAAATGTATTAGAGGGATATATAATTCTAGGTTAATGCATCATAAACATATATGTGCATACTTTTCTTGGCAACATAGATAATAAAATATAAGAACATATTTCCAAAATTTTTAACCCACAACAAATGATTGTGTGTTATATACAAGTATTTCCCCAATATAATTAGAATTTATACATCTAGGTGAATACCCTATTTTGAAATGTATATGGGTAATCACAACAAAAATTTTTTGGCATGGAAAATCATAAGATAATCTTCAAATTATAATGGAAGTACATAATGTATCATAGAAGGTATTAATGGGATTTAATTTGGTGTATCCAGTTATTTGGTCATCATAATAATAGTTAAGGTAGGTGTAAAAATACAATATAACCTGAATATTTTAAAATCAAATGCTTAAATAAAAATAAAGTACTTAAATGAAGAGGAAGAGGGAGATAATCCTTTACTTGAAATGTTACATATAAATTTAGGATCAAAATATGAATGTAGATTTTCAATTACAAGAGAGGGGGTGAATTTTATGTTTAAAAACATTTGTTTTTAACCTTAAGGAAAACTATGTTTAACAAGGTTAAACAAGGAAAATTCAAAAGAACTCTTTTATTTCTAAAAACGTGCTAGATTCCTGAAATGTGGTTCTAGAAATAAAAACATAAGGAAAGTTTACAAGGAAAATATTCTATCTTTAAGTGTTTATAATCTTACTTATTATATTATAAAAAAGAACAAGAAATAATAATAAGGATAAACTTTCTTCATTTATCAAAATACAATGGAAATAAATGTGAAACAAAACAAGTAACAAGTATGAAATATTTTAACCCAAAGAGTATGGTATCCAATAACCTGGATAAAGGTCCCTCGATTTATACATTCAAAAATGTCTATCTTACCCACACCAGGGTAAGACCTAGATAGGAGTATTGTAATCTATCTTTCTATCCCTATAATACCTAGAACGTTAAGGTAGTCGGAAGCTCTATCATTCTATCCTTGGAAGTCCTTGAACTTTAAGGTTGTCAGAACCTCTGTCTTCCTTTCCCCAGAAGTCTCTGATTGTATTTAGCAATAATCAGAGTCGTACAAAGCATGATGAACAAGATGTTCAGTAGGCACAAGGAATGAGAGTCTATCTCTCTAGAAATCACTTCAACAACATGCAATTTTTAGAGTGATGGAACTATATAGATCTTGATCAAATGAGATATTATTTATAGGAACTTCTACAATGGTCAGCTCCCTCCCCCAAAATCATATTTTTCAGTAAATTTTGGAGGGACCTGTACACATGTAACTCAAATAACAGTTTGATAAAAATAGAATATACAACATCATTTTATAAAAATAAAAAATGTAAGAAAAATAATGATTCTTAACCCAAACTAACTTTCAAAATATAAGGGAAAATAATGTTCAAAATTTTACCAAATAAACATTTGGGGACTACAGATCATGGATATTCAAATTCTATTTTCCAATGATTTCCTAACCTGAATTCTCAGGAATTCGATGTCTGAATTCTGTGGAATTCAATGTCTGAATTCTATGAAATTCAAAGTCAGTATTCTATGCAATTAGGATTCTTATTTCTGAGGAATTCAGATTCTAAATTCCGAGGAATTTAGAGTCTGAATTATATGGAATTAGGAGTTTGATATTAAAAGAATTCAGAATATTAATTTCAAAGTATTCTAAGTCTAAATTTTAGAGAATGAAAGTCTGATTCTCAATGAATTCGAAATTTGAATTTTAGAGAATTCAGTGTCTGAATTTCAGAGAATTCAGAGTCTGAATTTTAGAGAATTCAGAGTTTGATTTTCAGAGAATTCAGAGTCTGATTTTCAAAGAATTCAGCGTTTGAATTTCATAGAATTCAGAGTCTGAAAACAAAATATTTTATAACCATGTATTTATAGGATTCTGAGGTTTTAGATGAGAAACTTAATTTTACTCTTTGGAATAAAAGGAGTTATATTTAGAGAAACTATAATATGAACAATGAAAACATCGGTAAGGATAAATTTCCTTAGGGAATGAAAATTTTTATTATTAAGATAATTCTTATAGAAAATATAATTTCCCCTAATATAGAGTTTTGTGATTTTCAAAACAAAGAGGAATAGAAAAGTCTTAAGGAAACCTTATTAACTCAACAATCTCCCCCTTTTTGAAAAAACATAACATCTTTACGAAAAATAATATTAAGACTTAGAGTTTTTCTTTATGGACTTGAAAATAAAAACTTATCTCTCTTTACTTATGAATCATGGTGAATACGACTAACTCCCCTTTAGGTTTCGAAATCCCTAATGATCATTTTCGTGAATTCCTTAAAAATATTTTTCCATTTCTTGTATAAGTAAATCTTCTTTGATGAAAATGTCTCTTTGATAGACTCTCTATTACTTAGGAAATTCACTTCTTTACATAGGATTATTTTTATCGTTCCTTTCTCCTCATTTGTGATTTTCAAAAAGGAATAAAGAGAATGAGAAAAAAATATGCTACCCTAAAAAATTAGTACTATACAACAAAAAATATGAAGGACAATGAATATTTCATTATGACTGAAAGAATTTGTACAAGGAAGAAAAATAAAATATAAGATCAAATTGTGGGTAAATTTATTCTTCTTTCTCATTCGACATTAACTTATTTACAATGGTTTTCAGATTCATTATCTTTTTGTGATCTTATTCCACACACTTGTGCAGCTAATATTTATCTTCATTTTTCTTTTCTAAGGCTTTGATCTATTCTTCCCGAACCTTAAGAATATCTGCATGAGCCTTCAAGATGTATTCTTGCTTGATGATATTCTCTTAACACTCAATTCTGAGATCCCTTTCCTTATTCTAATTCATTTCTACTGAATTAATCTTCCCATTAATGTCCTTGACTTCTTTCTTCTGAGTTGTCTGTTCGAGAGTCATCTTTTCCTCAAAACTCTTAATAAGATCGGTAAACTTCACATCTTCAGTGTCGAAAGAATCTTTCACATTATCTTGAAATTCATCAAAGACTCTCAAGTCATCGATTATCTTCCTTAACCAAATTGTAATCTTCTAGAATTATCTTTTATGAGCTTCATAACCAATAAATAAATATTCGAAATCAGCATCATGTCTGACAAACTTATCTATAAGCATGGAAACTGAATCTGATTTCTGGTTTATTAAATGATAAAGCATTTGGAATCTTGAGTTTATACTTGGGAATAAGGGAATGATGACCACCATCATCTTCAAATATTGTACCATAAAATCATGTCCAAGAGAGGATGATTCAGAATCACAGTTTTTGGTTGGTGAGTATTCTTTTTATATCTCTTCAACTTTCCTCTTTGATTAAGCACCAACATCTTTATTTTTCACCACAAATTTCTGAGATGCATCAACCAACACCAACTTTCCCTTATCAACTCTCAGAACAATATCTTCTGCTTTGGGTTATTCATGTTCATTATCTGATAAATGAAAAAAAAAATTCTTCCTCAATGTTTTCTCTCTTTGCACCTGCCACAAATTCTTCTGGATGAATAGAGACATGGAAGATACTTTCTTCTTTAGATAGTTTATTCACTTCTTCCGGTCCATTTTTTTTGCATGATGTGTCAAGTTTTAAAGATTCTACTTTAGAAGCTCGAATTGATAGTTTATCAGAAGGAATCTCCTTATCAAAATAGTTCTCTACTTGCCTTAAAATTCCATTGGTATCACCACTTCATTCTTCTTCTTCTTCTTCCACTTCTTCCTGTTAAACTATTTCTTCTTCTCATTCTAGTTCCTGAATCACCGACTTATTTCCCAGAGTTACAGGAAGTGATTCTTGAAAAAAGGATTATAGTACCTGAATTTGTTCAGAGGATTTCCCAGAAGCCTTAAAAATGTATTGAACTAACTCAGTATTAAACATTTTCTTCCACTTCTTCTTTTCATTCTCTTGCTTCTCAAGATTCTCAGCAGCCTTCAACTTCAATGATTTTCCACTATAGGGTCTAGGAAAAAACAATTCTCCCCTTCCTTCTTATTCTTTTTGTCTTCTCTCCACATAGCAACGACTTCATCAAGATAAGTCTTTTTCTACTTTCTATTAGGTGGTTCTAATTTAGTTTCCTTGGTCGTAGGAGTTTTTTCTTTCTCTTTGGGTTCCTTCACCTTCCTCTTCTTTCCAACCTTCTTAGATTTCACAACCACTTTCACTTTCTTTGATAGATATTTGATTTCAACTTTAGTAAAATCATAGAATTATCTTGATTCAAAAAAAAAACCAATATTAATTCTCCTTAGAGTATAATCACTCAGCAACATTACTTTGAAATTCTTTGGGTTAGAACTACAAGGGATTTTGAACGACTCAAGACAAAGAACTAAAATCTTTGGGAGAATATCTAGATTCATGATGATTTGAGACTTCAAATTTCTATTCTTGATATTCTCAATTGTTATTAAGATATATTTCACCAAATACATCTTCCTAAGGTTTACCAGAAAATCCGAAATATAGATTTCAGTTTTCTTTAGAGTATCCTTATCCCCTTTTCTCATAATAATAAAACCTTGAACCCATAATTCAAGAATCTTGAAGATTGTAGATAGATGAATAGACTTTAGAGTCTTAAATTATTTCAAGACAAGGCACTCTAAATCCTTTTCCTTATTAAACGAACAAGATACATCCGATAATTTATGGGTGAAAAAATCTACTTCACCTTTATATGGAATTACAATTAATCTTGAACTCTTATTGTAGGAAAGGGAGTAGGTATTTCTATAACTCTTGAAGGAATACATGTCTCTCCGTTCTTCATTGATGAAACTTACTGATTCATAGAATTCAATCAACATCTTTGGATAAACCAGATCATGTGCATTCAGTTTAGATACACATAGGCTTTCCCATCCATTCACCTTGATATTCCTTGAAATGATAGAATAATACTTAGAAAAGAATTTTGGATCAACTAACATTTCTATATACATCTGTCATTCAGGGATTGCCTTTACAAAATACATTTTTTAAGAAGAATCTTGCACAAAAATTTGTAATTAAGGAAAACATGAATATTCAGAATGACCTTATATAGAGAAGAAATATTTCAACACGCTAGAGATTTGAAGGTCGATGTGGGACAATAGTCGGGGGTCCTTATATAGGTGTTTGAGGTGACGGTTCACCTTCCTTGATTGATCCAGTAGTTTATAAACTCTTGATTAGATTTGACAGTTGAGATGATATCTGAAGAAGGAATTTGGTATGTTCTGATCTTTTTAGGTTTTTAAAATAATAATCCAGATTTAAGGAATAGTGAATCCAAAAAAATTCAATAAAATGAAAATAACAACATGTAAACATATGATAAAAAAATTTAAGAAAGGAATCATAACTTTTGAATTTCTAAGAAAATTCTCCGTATTGAGGAAAATTATTCTTGAATAAATTTAGATTATGAATATTTTTTTGTTAAGATAATTTTGTTTACAAAAAATTTGATTACAAAGACTTTTATTATAAAAATGTTGACTAAAAAATTTTTATTACAAAAATTTTGATCTTGGAAAATTTTGATTATGAAAATTTTGATTACAAAAAAAAATTTATTACAAAAATAAAAAAAATTGATTATGAAAATAAATTGACTAACATGAAAATGTACTCCCCCTATAGAAAGGAGTTTCTTACTGTAAGTATATAGGTTTCAACAATAAGTTAATAGAAAAGATTACCGTACGATTATCATTTCTAACTACTGTTTAATGTATTCAAATGTATTAGTGGGTAATGAATTTGTGAAAATATCAGTAATTTGATATTACATTTCGATAAATTTAAGGATGATATCTAATTTTTTTATCCCTAATATATATGTGTTCTGAGTGAGAGTGATGTGAAGGGATTTTACATAAGGAAATAGCACTTGTATTATCACACAATATATGTTCCTTTGTAAAACACATACCATAGTCTATGAGTGTGTGTTGCATCCACAACACTTGGGCACAACAACTTCCAACTACTACATATTCAGCTACATTAGTGGAAAGTGAAACTGAGTGTTGATTTTTTCATGACCAAGAAACTAATGAATCTCTTAAAGAATGACAAGTTCACGATGTAATTTACCAATCCATTCTATACCCACCAAATTTAGCATTTGAAAACTTTTTGAAACAAAATCATTTCCAGAAGTACAAAAGAGTCCTAAATCCATGAATCCCTTTAAGTAGCGAAAAATTATTTTCACGGCCTTTAAATGATATTCCTTTGGATTGGATTGATATCTATCACATAAGAATACTGAAAACATTAAGTCTTGATTACTAGCTCTCAAGTATAGTAGGCTTCCTCTCATACATCTAAAAGATGTTTGATCTACTAGTTTCCCAGCTTCATCAAGATCAAAATAATTTGAGGTACCAATGGGAGTACAAATACTCTTAGTGTTTTTGTATCCATAATTTTAGAAGTTCCTTAATATACATATGTTGGGATATATAAGTTCCTTCTGGTTTTTGAGAAATTATAAAACCTTGAAAAAATGTTAACTCACCCATCATACTCATATCAAACTCATATTTCATTAAATTTGAAAATTAATTAGTTAAATATTGCTGAGTTGAACCAAATATAATTTCATTGACATAAATTTTAACAATTAGAACATTTTTATTATCGTTCTTTATAAAGAGGGATGGATCATCATTTCCATTATCATAATGTTTTGTAACAAAAATACTATAAGTCTATCATACCATGCTCTATAGGATAGTTTGTGTCCATATAATGTTGTGGTAAGTTTGAAAACATGTTCAGAATGTTTTGTGTCTTAAATAACAGAAGGTTGTTAAACAAAAAACTCACCTCGAACATATCAATTAATGAAAGAATGTTTAACATCCATTTGAAAATGTTTAATGATTAAATTTTTTGCATAGGAATGTAGAATACTAAAAGATTCAAATCTAGATACTGAATCAAAGGTTTATTCATAATATATTCTTTCTTGTTGATCATAGCCTTTAGTAACTAATCTAGATTTATTTTATACTATGATTCCATTTTCATCACACTTATTTTTGAAGATCCATTTTACTTCAATAATAGAAGCTTCCTTTTGTCTCTTAACCAAGGTCCAACCATTATTTCATTCAAATTAATTTATCTGGTCTTGCATGGATTTAATCCAATAATCATCACTTAAAGATTTATCAGTTCTTTTTTGTTCTAATTGAGAAAGGAATGCTTGATATTCTACTTACTTTCATAAGAAACTTCTGGTCCTTATACGCTTATTTACATCAGAAATGATACTATCACTGGGATTATTCTTAAGAAAAAACTTATTTGGGTTTTTTAAAACATGTTCATTAAAATATGGTAGGAACTTTTCTGGGGTAAATGCTTCAGAAACATATTCTTGAACATTTTCCTTATCAAAAGGATTTTTTTATCAAGGGTTGATAATTAATTTTTGAAAACTATTTTGAAGATGTAGGTTGAGGTTTTTTAAAAACAATAGTATCTATTTAATCAAATATAACATGTACTATTTTTTAAACAGAGCAAGTATTTCTATTAAAAACTTTATAAGCCTAAGAAGTTGTGAAGTAACCTTGGAAAATTCCTTTATCAGATTTGGGTGTGAATTTATGTAAATTATCTTTAGTATTAAAAATTAATACTTTGAAACCAATTACATTGAAATAAGAAAGTCTAGGTTTTCTACCATTCCACAATTCGTAAGGGGTTTTGTTAAGAAAAAGGTCTAATCAAAAGTCAATTTATAGTATAACAAGTAGTACCTACAACTTCTACCCAAAAATGTTTAGCTATCGAATATTCACTCAACATAGTTCTTGTTATCTCTTGAAGAATTAAATTTCTTATATCAACAACACCATTATTTTGAGGAGTTTTTGGTGCTGAGAATTTATGAGTAATTCCCTTTTTACTACAAAAAGTTTTGAAATCAGAATTTTGAAATTCTGCTCCATGATCACTATAAATATTTATCAATGAAATATTTTTATCATTTTTCACTTGGGATATAAAAATCATGAAATAACCAAAATATTTATATTTCATTACTATAAAATAGAGCCATGTGAATCTCGTGTAATCATTGACTAAGAAAAATACATAAAATTTTCTTCCAATGATACCAATTTGTGTTGGACCGAAAAGATCAATATGTACTATCTATAATTTATCTGTAGTTGAGACTTCACTAATTTATTTATAACTTGATTTATGATTGTTGTCATATTGATAAGGATGGCGAACTTTTTATGAATCGTATCTAAGCTCTGGTAGACCCTTAACAAGTCTTTTCTTAGAGAGTTTTCATTTGTTTATAAGATTACAATGTCCTAATATTCTATGCCAAAACCACGATTTATCTTCCATTGCGCTAAGACAAGGTATATATTAGCTCTTAATGTATTTTATGATTATTGTGTATACATTCTATTACCTATGGGCAGAAAGATAAAACTCTTCGTTGGAATTGTGTGCTATTAACTTATCATTCATAAAATTCACAAGGTAACATTAATCACATAATTGAATTATGCTAATGAGGTTATTCTTAAGACCTTTAACAAATAAAACATTTTAAATGAATGTTTTTTCAATAATAACAATGTTACCTATACCAGTAATTTCTCCCGGAGCATTATCTTGGAATGTTACTTTTCCTCCTTCGGGCTTCATAATATTTTTAAAGAAATTTCTGTTACCAGTCATATTACAAGAACATCTACTGTCTATGTAACATGTATTGTTGTTGGTTCTATCTTTATTTTCCTAGAAATAAGATTTTTAGACTTTCGAAATCTAAATTTTATTGGATTCAGAAATTTCAGAAATCAAGATTTTAGGAATCAACATTTTCTTAGGGAAATAAGATTTATAAAAACCTAAAAACTGATCATTGTTTAAAGAACAAATGTTTCCCAATATCCACCAGAAATACATTTATACATAATGGATTACTTTGAGAAAAAAAATAGTTATTAATAAAAACTAGCTTAGAATTAGTATAACCAAATCCAGAACTATTTCCTAGGGGTTGAATTTGGGAATACATTTTTTCAATGTTTTCCTTACTATAGGTAAAGTTTTAAAATCACTTCCTCAAGGATAATATTTCTAAATTTATTTTAATAACCAAGTTTTATCCCCAAAAAATAGTTATAGAACTAGATTTAGTCTCTAAAATATTTTTATTTAAAATTACATTTTTAAGATCATTAAGAAAGATTATCCTTTTTAGAATTTACTTCCTCAAGGTTTTTGGAAATTCTTTTAAAATAAAAAATTTTCTTATCAAGATATTTAGAAATAACATATACTTATTTAGTTTAAATAGAAATTCTAGAATTTTTCTTATCAATATTTTTCTTGAGTTTAAAATTATCATTCTCAAGAAGTTTAGAAAACTGAGATACTTCTTCATAAGTAGGTAATAGATTATATTCATTAAAAAAATATTCTTTATCTAAAGACTTATAGTATTTATCATCATTATAATTTTCATTCAAGGATACTTTTGTGATAGATTCAACATTTTGTACCTTGGCCATTAGACAATGATTTACAATAGGTAGTCTGGATAGTTGACCAAGATTCTTCTAATCTAAAGATTCATACATTGAGGAGTCATTAGAAGAGTCACCACCACTTTCACTCTAGGTTTCATTGTATTTAAAATGTCCCTTAGCTTCAGCATTGTAGTACTTTTTTATATCCTTCTCAGAATGATTTTCCTTTCTTTCCTTTTTCTTATGCATAGGCCAATCTGGCCCTATATTCCCTTCCCTTTTTCATTCATAACAAGTGACATCTTAATCTTTCATGTCTTTCCTTTATTTCTTCTTATATATATACTGAAAGTCTTTGTTTCCAAATATAAGTATCATCCTTCAAGCAATATTTGAATGCAAATTCTCAGAATATTCACTTTCACTTGATTCAGATAAACCAGTTACTTTCTTTGACTTGGATCTTGTAAACCATTCAAGATTATTGGCTTTAGTAGTAGTAAAGGCCACACTTCTATTAGAATTTTTCTTAATATTCATATTAGCATACCTTTTCATTTGTGTCTCATGTTGAAGAAGAGTTACAAAAATATCATCAAGAGTAATTTTAGATTCTTTCCTATTCTCATCAACAGTTGTTCTCTTAGATTCCCACTCATTTGGCTTGATATCTATGATCTTGTCCCCATGTGCATCATCATATAAAAATTTCACACCCATATATTGTATACTATTAACCATATTCATAAACCTTTGATGTACCTTGCATACTGGCTCTCCATAAAAAAAATCCATGATATTATTCTCTAATCATAGCTCTTCTAGTTTCTATAACATTAGATGTACCAAAATGAGTAACCTCCAATTTCTTCTAAATACAGTTAGTAGCTTCACAAGAATAAATATGACTATATATATTCCTGGTCATGGAACAAAACAATGTATTGTGTACCGTGTAGTTTAGTTGATATTCTGACTTTTCTTGATTAGTGAAATTTCTGACTTCTTTATCGGGAATATTGTAATCTCCTATAAGCAGAACAAAATTTTCTACTCCGATATTAATAACAAAATCCATTATATAATCTCTCAAATATTCAAAATCATTTACATAAAATATAGGTGTTCTAGATTTGTTTATATTGTCAATTGAACTAGCATTCATTCCTTCCATCAAAATGAAAATATCTTTCCACAAAAACATGTTAATAGAGAAAGTTTGTAAACAAGGATAATAATTTATAAGCAAGTAAAATAATCAGAACAATGAAAAATAGATCAAGAAAACTTATATGTGAATATAAGTACTTTAAAAAAATTATATGTGAATATAAGTATTTCATAAACCTCCTTGGATACCAATTGGAGGATCGAAATATGAATATAGATGCTCAATTACAAGATGGGGTGAATTGTAAGTTTAAAAACATTCATTTTTAACCGTAAGGAAAACTATGTTTAATAAGGTTAAACATGGTAAATTTACAAGACCACTTTTAGTTCTACAAGCTTGCTTGGTTCCAGAAATGTGGTTCTAGAAATGAAACATAAGGAAAGTTTACAAGGAAAAGATTATATCTTAAAGAGTATAGAATATTACTTATATGAGAATACAAAAAAAGAAAGTATTATAATTTTATAATTCCTTCCTTTATCAAAATACAGTGGAAATAAGCTTGAAACAAAACAAGTAAAAAGTATGAAACATATTAACCCAAATAGTCGGGTATCCAACAACCTTGGATAAAGGTCCCTTGATTTATACATTAAAGAAAATTTGTCTTACCTACACCAGGGTAATCCCTCAATGGGAGTATCAGAATCTGTCTTTCTATCCCCACAATCCCTCAAACATTATGGTAGTCAGAACCTCTATCTTCTTATCCACGTAAGTCCTTGAACATTAAAGGTAGTCTGCACCTCTATCTTTCTATCCCCATAAGTCCTCGATAGTACACAATAACAATCAGAGTCACATGAAGCAAGCTGAACAAGATGTTCAGTATGCACAAGGCATGAGAGTCTCTCTCTATAAATCACTTTAGCATCATGAAATTTTTAGAGTGATGGAACTATATAGAGCTCATTCAAATGAGATCCTATTTATAGTCACTTCTCTAATGTTTATCTCCCTATTCCAACGATCATATTTTTCTTTTAATATCTGAGGGGCCTATACACATTTCACTCAAAAAATGGTTAGTTAGAAGTAGAATATATGACATAATTTCATAACTATAAAAAATTTAAGAAAAATAAGGTTACTAAACCAAATATAACATTTAGAGTCTAAGAAAAAATAAAGTTCAGAATTTAACCAAATAAACTTCCAGAGACTATTGATCATGGATATTCATATTCATTTTTTCAAAGAATTCAGAACCAGAATTTTGAGGAATTCAAGGTCTAAATTCTATTGAATTTATATTCTAAATTCTAAAGAATTCGGAGTCTGCGTTCTTTGGATTTCAGAGTCTGAATTCTAAGGAAATTAGAGTCTAAATTATGAGGAATTCAGGGTCGAAATTATGAGGAATTCGGAGTTTGAATTATGAGGAATTAGGAGTCTGAATTCTGAGGAATTCAGAGTCGAAATTCAATGGAATTCAGAGTCTGTATTTTAAAGAATTTTGGGTCTGATTTTCATATAATTCCGTGTCCGAATTTCAGAGAATTCAGAGTATACATTTAAAATAATTTGAAGAATGGATTTCAAGTAATTTTGAGTCTGAAATCCAGAGAATTAGGCGTCTCAATTTCAGAGAATTAAAAGTCTGATTTTTAGTGAATTAAGAGTCTGAATTTCATAGAATTAGGAGTCTGATAATTAAAGAATTCAGAGTCTAAATTTCAGAAAATTTGGATTCTAATACAAAAATACTTTATAACCAAATATTTATAGGATTCAAAGGTTTTAGATGTGAAACCTAATTTTACCCTTAAAAATAAAAATAGTTATATTTAAAGAAATTATAAAATGAACAATGAAAACATAGGTAAGGATAAATTTACTTAGGGAAGGAAATTTTTTCTTATTACAATAATTCTTAGGGAAAATATAATTGTCCTTAAGATAGTGTGTTTGTGATTTTCAAAACATAGAGTAATGTAAAAGTCATAAGGAAAGATTATTGACTCAATAATTAATACATGGGATGATCTTATTAAAATATTGGGAACACCTTGGTTGGTATTTAAAGTATAATAGGGAGTAGAAATTCATTCTCAATTATTTTTGAGTGAAGAGGAATGAGGGGTTTGGAGGGTATTTATACCCAAATATAAGGGAATTATTTATAAATTAAAAAAAATGATTTAGAGTGTAAGTGAAAAAATAATCTAAACCACAAAATGTAATAGTTTTTTTCCTAGGGTTACTTTTAAAAAGGAGTGGGTTTCATTATTTTATTATGTTAATAATTTTAATCATTAAAATAATACCATTCATTTTGTGAATGTGATTCATGTTCACAAATGAATTAAAATCTTAAAATATAGTATTGGTTTAGGAGGATTCATCAAATGATTATAAAAATAATCAAATAAAATAAAAAATTCATTATTTTAGAGGAAAAACATATATATGGTCTTGAATATATTGTATAGTATTAATTTTATCCCTTTTCAGTTATTATGATTTCGTAATGTATAACATATAATAATACTGTATTTATGTTTTACCCAAAAATATGAAATCCCCATAAAATTATGAAAAATTCAGAATGATATAATTTCAACATGATAATTTAAAAAAAGGATATTTATTTTTCCAATAAAATTTTATAAATTTATAAATTTATAGATATAAATAGAGCTAATATCTATTGAACAAAAGTATTTTTTAAGACACTAACAAATTTCTAACCCATATAAAAATTACATAGGACTATATTAAAATATATTACCATATATATTCCAAAAATATTATTTATAAATAATACTTCAATAAAATTAAATTTATTTGAAATCTATTTTATTTATCAAAAAGGTTGTTTTAATTGAAGTTATATATTTCCCAAAATTTCATTTTCCATTTCTTTATATCAGAAGCTAATTTTTATCAAACATACTATGTAATCATTTATATATGTAACATAATAATGAAAAGGGGTAAATATAATATCTATTTAATTAAAAAAAACACAAATAAATTCATACTACTATTATATAGATATATAACCATTTGTTACACCAATGTACACCCTAAGGGTAATGTGGGTTATAGTAATCCATTATTTGGGTGATCTGATAAACATGGATTGGTAGAAGATTACTATAATCTTGAACATATCCCATAAATGGTCACACTTGAGTTTTAATTATTGATTGTAAACTTGGGTTCCGTCAAGAGAATATCACATCGATTCCATATCCAATAGAAGTTCTCACAAATAGGTTTCATAGGGTACAATCATACTGGTCGAGGACATCACATCTTCCTTTTTTCAATTGTACTTCATTATAACCATTGATATATTTCAATAATAATGGTAACTATAGAGCATTTATATTAACATGTGTTATAATTATTTATACACTTTTGATCCTGAGAGTTAAATTAAGGATATATTTTATTATGATCCCAAATAAAAAATAAAATATAGTGAATGTGTTTTCTATAACCACATTACTTAATGAGTAATTTATTTATTTATAATGGAATTTAATTTATAGAAATTTGTGTTGTTACATTCTTCCCCCTTCATAAATTTCATAAAAAAATCATTTCCTAGACAAAAATATATGTGTGTACTTCTATTTTATGACCTCTTATAGTTTCGCTATAGTACTATGACTAGGTTAGTTGTGCTATTTCACAAAAAAAATTCTTTCCCATCTAAGATCTTCATTCACCTCTACTCATAAGATACATCATTCTCCAAAGGTACTCTTATAGATTTAGTACATAAGAGGTGTCTGGTATGTACTTTCTTAAGAGAGTACATTGGACACATCTTATACTTGAGATGAGTTAGGTGTGATTTATATTCTATAAGACACAACCCCAATGAGATCAAGGGTATAAAATGGGTAAGTTATCTTGGAATAATATTTCCATTCCCCAAAAACCTCATAACATTATTCCAATGTAATATATTAAGGAACACCTTATCTCTGAACTAAAACTCTAGGACTTATTAACCATTGCATGTGTAAAATTATTGTTGACTTTTCATGATTTTCACATGAAACAGAACCGTTTTAACATTATTCATATTATATTATCTAATTCTATGTCCGATCAAATTACACTCTCTAAATTCATCCCAACATGTTGGGGTCTGAAACCTCTTCTCATAAAGATCCTCATAAAGTGACATTTGAATTCTAGAATGAAAACATTACTTTATATGAGAAATACACAAGGGGGTGTTTTGATCCCTAAATCCTTGTAAATATATTGATGATGATCTCAACATATCTTCTAGTATTTAATAATTCTATAGGAATAGAAATCCTTTTTTGGGTGATAAGCAGCGTTGAAACACATATTTGTATCCATTTCTTTCTAGATAATTCCCTTGTGTTTCATGGTAAACCTCTTATCTTGATCAGATACATTAGAGTATGGTAATCCATTCAATTTTACATCTTCTCAAATATATATCTCATATATAGTTTTCAATAGAAAAATATTTATTAATAGAAGTAAAAATTAATAACTTTTTAAAGAGATCAACTACATCCCAAATGGTGTTATGGCCTTTAGATATCTTGAGATTCCTATGAAAAAATACATGGTTATGTTTTCTAATATTCCTAATTAATTGGAAAATTATTTTATCATACACTTAGTATTCTTCTATTCATCCTTGACTTGTTATAATACTAAGAATCAAGGTATAAATTCTTCAATCACCCTATTTATTTGATCATACCAGAAAATTACATTAGATCTCTATGCATTATTGTTCTTCCTGGGTGACTATAAAAGGATAAGCTATGTACATCATCCATAGATTCCCACTTCATTTAATATTTTTATAAGACACACATCTCGGTTTTGAACCTTATAGATCCAAATTTAGTAAAGTTGTACACTGAAATATTAACCACATTTCTCTATAACTCCTCATCATATTTTTACGCATCCTTGTTCTTATCAGGAATGAATAATTGAGTGGTTATATGAATAAGGTAAGAAGAAGTTTATTTCATGATTCACTTGTCCATACTTTTCATGTATATGAATATTAGATCCCATGTAATCATTATCATGGATGGGGTTGTTGGGTCTTTTCATATCACAGTATGTGTATCCTTATTTTCCACCACATAATGTAAATGGATTGAAGAATCATAATTCTTGATCAACTATAACCACCTTCATAGGAAAATATTGATCCATTTTTGTAGGAATATACACTTGGGGACCATATGATCAATATATATGTCACACTTCTCCCCATAAATATAATTTCTCTAAATCATTAATGTAAATATCATACATATAATTATATATCATGTGATAGGTAGTTCTACTAATGGATAATTAATTGGTGAGAGGAATATGTGATCGATTTTTTGTTTTTCATGAATACACAACCCAAATATTTTTTGGGATGAATTTTTGTAGATAACATATCATTTCCCATGGATGGGTAAAGCGGGAAAAAGTACAATGAGTAGCCTCTTCTGTAATAGTTTAAATCTCTCATGACATTCATAGATCCAAAAAAACATTATTATCTCCAATATTAGCTTGGTTAGTGGGTTTTATAATTTGGATAATTTTTTATAAAATCATCAATAAAATTCCCCATGAATATTACTTATTAATCGAAAATTATCATTTACTATAATACTCATATAACTATCCTTTATTCTAGTTATTTTGTAAAATATTAAAATTATTCTCATGTTCCTCCTTTAGATTCTAATATATAAGAATATCATCTATAAATACTACCATAGATCTATCATGTTGATATATATGACAATGATAATTAAGTCTATATAGATAGGCGGATCATTATTGTGTCCAAATGGATTCACTATGACCTTATAATTCCATATACCTTGTAAGAAAGTTAGTTTCATGGTTATCCCCTATATTCACATTTACATGAAAATATCCCAAATAAAGATTCACTATAGAGAAGTAATTTGATCCAAATAGATGATAAAAAAATTCATCAATCCATGGATGTTGATACATGTTCATTAATTTGATCTTATCGAGAACATGATAATCAATGTAGAGGCACAATGGATTATCCTTCTTATCAAAAAAGAATAGGTGCACCCCATGGTAAAAAACTTGGGAATATAAACCCTTTATTCAGATTCTATTTTAGTTTCTAATTCATTACATCATGTTTAACAATGGACATCATATATAGAGTCTGGGATATTGGAAATTCTCAAACTACAATTTGTATTTAGAACTAAATATCTTGGTTATGATGATAACTAATAAATTATTAATGGAATGCATTATCATATTCTCTTATAATGGTCATGTCATCAAAGATTATATTTTCCCTTTTCTCAATAATTTTAGCTTTATATGCTTTCATATAAGGCAATAATATCCATGATTGAGATGATAATTCCAAAGGAAATCAATCCTCCTCCACACATATGTTTAGAATTGTAAGGAGATTCTCAAAATTAAGGATGACACCATTTTCCATGAAATTGGGTTTTTCTCTAAAAAGTAATGTCATCCCATACACTATATAGCATAAAATTGTACTAAAGAATGTATCACAATGTTTTTTGGAAAATTTAACTTGAAAATATTGATATGGGAGAATATATTTACATTGGTTGAAATAATTTCCCTATTCATTTTCATTAATAACATGACTGAAATGTTTTTAGGTGGTCTTTTAATAGTTATACAAAATTTATATTAAAATAAAGAATGCATAGAACTATAAATAAAATTCTATGTTCCATATTTACTAATGAATAACTAGCATACAAATTACCACATTGTGGTTAGGATCCACCTCAATAGTTGAGATGACATAGGCTTTCACTTTCTCTCTAGGAATAAGATATTATTGTCACTATTTATCATAAAAAAACCTTCTCATTGTAACTTGGTTTGCATAGTGTCCTTGTTTTTATAGTTTAAGCATTGGAAAATAGGCTAAGGTTTCACTACAAATTTCATTTCTTCCATTATAACACATGGTTTCTCTCATCAATATTATCTATCCAAGTCCATTCCTTTTAACACCTAAAGCATTTCCACACCCCCTACAAGAAATTTCTAGGATTATTCTTCCCTCGATGTTGATAGGTATAATGATGGAATTTCATACCACAATGATATTTTTCTATTGATCCCCTGTAATTAGTGTCCATTTTTTGATTCCTTTCTCTATACCAATGAAAACCATGAGGCTTATTAGTTCATATTTAGTTTTTCTAGACACATAATTGAATTTCTTCATATCTATTTAATTATCAAATCATAAAATAATTTTCTAGATTCTTAATTTTCCCACTAAAGAAGTGGTCAACCTTACATATAGGTTTAATAATAAGGAAATTTGAATATCATGAATGTCTAATAAAGTTGGACTTGTACACACTAACAGATTCATTATCCACTTTTCTTGAATCCAAGGAACTGCCAATAAATTTTAATTTAGAGAGTGAAGGTAAAATATTTACTGAAAAACATTTTCATGAATTCTTTCGACACTATTAGTTTGATTTCATTAATTGGATTCATATTCTTGATCAATGTCCACCATCTAACATCTCTCCCTCTATGTGATAATAATCCAACGTGACTTTTCTTGGTTTGGTAATTGATGGAAAAACATATTTGTTCAATGGATTTAATACATTTTATTATGATTAAGGGATTAGAATATCCTCTAAAATTCAATGTCTTCATTCATATAAAGGTTTAAATTTCAAAACTCTCTTTCCTATGTGCATGGGGGTATTCTTATTGATTCCATTTTTTGTTCAAAACATGAGTTAAATGAGTTTCTTTTGTTATGAAATTCTAAAATCCATATCCAATAAGTTTGGGAATCTCATTTAAGAAATCATAACATTACCCATCACTCTTATTATCAACATGATTCCTCTAATTTCAAGCCACTGACCGAAATAAAGGAAAAATGGTTATCAGAATCTTAAAAATAGTTAACATATAAAAGTTCAATTATGAACATTTAAGGGATAATACATAAATTTAATGTACTATTTTATATATGAATTTATAGGTTTCAATATTTTTTATCCCTATAAAACAATCAATTTTTGATCCCTTTACAATGGTTTGGAAAAAACAGATTATTAAATAATTGATATTTTTTAGGAGTGAATGGCCTAGTGTGTTATCAAAGGACACATTAGAAGGCACCAGTTATAGGTTGAGTTATATACAACAATCCATTTCATAGTTATCTATTATAGGTACATTTATTCTACAAACACACCCACATTTTAGTATTAGAAAATGATATATTTCATAAAAATACTAAGCACTCTATATTTTAAAAAATTCAGAAAACTTTCATATTTTTAATCTAACCCCTATGTCTTTCATTGTGGTTTTGAAATCTTAATCCCTAAAAATAACTATACCTTTATCTGATACCAAAAATAAAAACCAATATCTTTAAATACTTTATTTCTTGATTTATAATATAGAGATACATATAATAGAAAATGAGAAAATTTAGAGGTGTAGTACCTTTGAGAAATTAGAAACATAGAACAATAGAATAAAATAATTATACAATTATATTATTTAAAAACTCCATTACATGCCCTTAAATTTCATTGATCTTAAAATTATACATGATAAGACCTAGAGACACACATAAGAAAAGGGTGAGATATAATTCCAAATAAAATAATAATTAGAAAATAAAATAAATTTAGTGGTACATGTGAGTCAAGAGGAATATAATAATTACATAAAATTGTGAGGATCATACTCATTGATTTCAAATACTGAAAAAATATGATAACCTCAATGAATCATATGAATGTGGAAATAACATAAAACATGTCATCATAAGAATAGGGTAAGGGAAGAAACTGATACATCATAAAAAAGTGATCTTAGGCCAGATACATTTGAACCATGCATAGTTTCTCAGGATATAGAAATATTTCTCAATTATTTAGAAGCATATATAATTCTAGGACTATCTATCATAAAAATATCATTTATATGAATTCATGGGCCACATAGGTCATGCAAGGTAATAAAATCATCCATCAATTTTAATCCAATTATTAATGATTGTGGGTTGCATAAATATACTTCCAAAATAAATAATGGATTGTTACATATAGGTGATGTACCTTGAGTGGAAATTTGGATGATTATTCCCAACACAAATGTTTGTTATGAAATATCATACGATAATTTTGGTTGTATAACAGGTTTAAATAAAGGTTCATAGATCAAATTAATGAGAGTGAAATGTGTTCTATAAATACATGGGAAACAGAGGTATACTATATGGACTTGTTAAAACAAATTAAAACATAAATAACTGAAAAAATGATAATAAAAGAATGTACTTGAATAAAGACAAGGAGGAAGTGAATCACCAAATTGAATGGTTTCTTATAAAAGTGTGGGGTGAGATTCTTATGTTCATGGGTAAAATGTGGTTGGGATTTAAATACTGATAGTGATATAATATTTTCAATCAATTTAGATTTAATTAAGATTGATGGGAGGTTCATTACGTATTTCTAGAAAAAGAGAGGGGACTTCTTTATTACTTTTTAAATATAGGTTTTAGACCCTAAGTAAAAAAATAATCAAAAAAACATTCCCATCGTATTAAAAATGGTTTCTAAAAGATAAGAGTCTTTTAAAATATTTCACGGGGTGAAAAAAATTAAAATAATACAATTCACGATTTTAAATTGAGTCATATTTATAAATAACTATTTAGAAAACCTCGAAATATAATATATATATATATATTTTAATCGTTATATGTTTGTAAAAATAATAAAATAACTTACATATTATTTTAAATTTTAAACCAATTTTCGATAACTGGTTCATTTTATAGTATTTATTACATCACATTTGGTCTATTATGATGTCATAATAAATATGGTATATTTATACAGTATATAATTTTTACCCAAAAAATTGACTTTATCATAAATTTATGAAAAAAGATACCGTTGGATAATTTCAATTTGATTCTTTAAAACGATATTTATTTAATGAAAATAATTTTATAAAAATTGAAATTTATACTTTTATATAATAATAATTAAATATTGAAAAATAACATTTTTTAAGACACAAACAAATTTCTAACCCATAAAAAACGTGGATCATTGTTAAATTATACTAAAATTGATTTTTAAATAAATATTATTTAATGATAATAATTCTTGAGAATATCATTCATTTCAATGACCAAGGATTTATCAAAGAATTTACTAATTAAAAGATCATATTTCCTAAAAATGATTTTTTTCATCAAATTAATATCTAATTTTATTCAATCACATTATATAGTCATGTATATATATAAATTAATAATGAAAAGGTTTCAATATAATTATTATTTTATTAAAAGAAAAATTTATAAATTTATATTACTTGGGTCTAGATATATAACAACTTATTAAACTAGTGCACCCCATAAGTGTATAGTGTACTATATTAGTACTTTCATGGGATGGTTTTGTGAATATTTTTTTGTGGTGATCCCTACAATCTTGAAATTATTCCATTAATAGTTTTTCTTGAGTTTATGTTTTTCAATCATGGATTGGGTTTAGTTAATAGAAATTCCCTGGGTTTCCATCTCCCATGGATCATCTGACAAATTGTCTTAATTAGTTATGATCCTATTGATTGAGGCCATTGTTTCTTCTTTCTATGAAAATTACCACTTATTATAAATTATTTTTAATGTTCACTATAAAATAACCATATTAACAAAAATTATAATTATTAATGGTATTTTAACCATGATAGTCAAATTATGGATATATTTTATAATGGTCCAAAATAAAAAATGAAATATAGTGCATTTTGTTTCATAAATACATTACATAATATGGAATTTGTTCATTCAGTGTGTAATTTAATTCATAAAATTTCGGGTCATTATAAGTATATGGACAAGAATAAACATATATCCATAAGAGAATAGAATTGATGGATTTTAGTTTATTATTACATCATCATGTTTATGTCCCTTTAATTATCCATTAGTGATGAACAGAGTAAAATCCTAACGTTTTATGTAATTTTTAAAATTCCTGTATATTATTGTATATTTTGATAAGAAAACTCCCAAGATGAATATCTATTAAAATATTTATTATTAATATGGTAAAATGATCATAAAGTAAGAAAATTTGTATAGATGGATATGTTTAAATTGGGAAACACCATGATACCCCCCCCGCAGGGTGTCATAAGTTGAAATAATTATTATGAGTGAAAAAATGAAACACCATGATCTTTTAAAATATGAATATCATATTTGGTAGCATATATGACACAAACAAATAAGAGTATATGGGAATATAAAATACCAACACTTTCAAATATATTTACCATTTAAATAAATTCAATTTATAATATAGATTACAATGTATGAAACATTGAGTTAGGATTACATTACAGTCCCTAATGACATTCTTTGATGGCTTATGTTACACAAAAAATGATTCAAGAAAAATAATATTAATATAATTATTCAAAATAAAAATTATCTCATATTAATTAAATTGTATTTCATGATTATTATTAACTAACATAGGAAAATCTATGGTCGAATTTATTAATAGTTTGGAAGAAAAGAAAATAAAAACCAATTGAATATAAAAAATATTTTTTTTTGAAAATAATTTGTTTTATCATAATATATTAAATTAATTACTTTTATTATATAATGATAATGAAAAAGAATTTTAATCATACAATGGAATATATAGATATAATATTAAGTCAAATATAATTATATGTATAATAAGATGTATTTTTTTAAGGTGGTTTTCTAACCTTTTAATAGGTTAGTTGTTTTAAAAATAAACTTTGACACTTTTGTAAATTTTATTTGAAAAAATAATCATTAATTATAAAATCATAAAGTAAAAATTATCTTAGGGTGAATTTGTTTAAATTTTTTTCAGAGGTTTCAATTTTTATTAATGGTGAAAAATATTGAATTTTAATTGAAAACGAACTCTTTGTCAAAATATTTTATAATGGTCAATTATATAACAAATTTTTTTTAAAGGAAAAATAGCTCAATTATACACCGATTAATTCAATTTAGATCATTGGAATCATTTTTTTTATTGAATTTATATTTAAAAATGTTGTAAACTTTTGAACATTTTAACTTTAAAACCCACAATCTCTTTGCATCTACAAGAATAATTTTAAATTAAATTATTTAACTTTTTTTATTTGATTTTGGAAAAGTGGATTCCATATTTTCAATCAAAATAATTTAAATTTTCTATTTATCCCTACTTAAATTTTTACCAATGTGATTAGTGAAAACAGTTAAAATTAACTATTGTGATTAAGGTAAAAACGAGTTTATATAGCGGTGAAACATAGAATATAAGGTCAAAAAATGACACAAAACTTGTCCAAACCCCATTATATTGAAATATTATGACATTAACCCTTTATTTATATAATTTTTTGGAAATATTAAAGCATTTTTATGTAAAAACAAAGCTATACAAAACATCTTTTCAAAAATGTCATGTGTGTCCTCTCCCATATTATAAAATTACACACCCTCTCCACCTCTCCTAAAACCTTTAAAAAACTTTGGACCAGTAAAAAAATGATATAACTCCAAAAATTAATTCACCTTATTTTATTATCCTTGTTTTTTGTATAAATCAATCCTTGAAATGTTTAAATACAAACATATGAAGGATACCTAAAAGAGAGGTGCTGTTTTTTTAATTTTTTTTATTTTGTTTCTTTCTCCACCTCATTAAATTATTTTTATAACATGATAATATAGTAAACATAGTATATTAAATACTGTAATTTTTTTTAATTTTAATTATATGACTGATACCTTCACCCAATTAAATCAAATCGTTTTTGAAATCATCATTCGCGTGCACAGAGGACTATCGCCTCATGAACTTATGTTGTATGTTTTACAATTATGCCTTTAATGGTTGGTAATAAGGATTTATTTATTGATTATATTTAATATTTATGATATTTAAGGTTTATTTATTCCTTTTTAATTATTATATAATAAATAAATTCATGATTTCTATTTTATGGGAAACTGATAACATCGCTTCTGTGTACGCCAGACTATCACCTCACGAAGCAGTTTTATTTGTTCAAACATTACCTTGAAATAATTAATGTTTGTATAAAAAAATATGTAATATATATAAATAATTATACTTTAATGATAATATGTATCAACTATTTAATTTTCTCTCTTTCAATATGATATGAAAATGGAAACAACATTCACGCCTATGTACAACCTACTGTATTCATGAACAGTGTAATTCATTTCATATAAATATATTTTATGGATTACTCTAAATACATATATAATGAATTTATATGATATTAAAATCATGTTTTAAATTATGGATAATATTGAATAATTATCAAAGTAAGAGGAAAAAAATAACATGCCAAAATAAACTAGAAAAAAAAAATTAACACCTAGAACAACGAAAATAATGAATGGTTATTAATAAACGAATGATAAGATGTCATAAAATAATTATATATGATATCTCAAATATTAATATGTTTCTTTTATAAGTTAATAATATTCTTCAAACAATTATACAGTGGGTTTAGAAGCGTTCAACAAAAAGGAAGTGTAAGGTATCAGATATCATCTCAATTCCATTTCATTGAGGCATATTGTAATGTTTTGAACATAATTACTTTTATATGTCATATATACTTCCCCATTGACAAGTAATATCTTGAATAATTAATTTATCAAGTTATTTTAATAATCAATTTGAATTATTTCATTTAAAGTGATTTTAGCTTTGAATTACCAAAAAGTAATGAAATTTCATAACTTAATTTTGTTTTATTGGGTTATATTACTTCTTTATTGTCATTTATATTATATGATTTTGTTTATAATGTTTTTTTAATATATATTTTTTTATTTCAAAAGTTTTTATCTGGATTTATATGTATTACACAATATTGATTCATTGAATAAATCTCACATTAATACTATGATTATTTTAAGGGATTATTTCACAATCACTTTCTAATGAAGATTACTTACTCTTGAATTTCCTTTAAAGGAAATCATATGAACATTATTTAATAATAAATTTAATTTTATTCTACTATCATTATTAAATATATATTTTAAATTATATGAACATTTCTCACTCTTTGTTACATATAGTTATTCAGAATATGTTTTCAAAAAATATGACTTCATTTCTCTCTTCTTTTGGAAATGTGTTTTATTAAAAAACATTATTTTAAAAAGAAAGTTTAAAAATTTATTTATTTAATATTTTCAAAATAATTTAATAAAATATATTTTTACTAATTTCTTCCTTTTTATTTTTTTATTAAAAATAGATCTTTTTTTCTATTTCCAATCATAGAACGTTTTTAACCACTTTACTATAAAAAAGTAATGTTCTTTACAGCATGTACGAAATTACATACCGACATGATTGTAATTTTATTTAAGATTATTTAGATTTTTGTGAGGATATCATTTAAATAAAATGTTTTCAAATTTAATTTTCAAGAAAATTTAAATTCAATATTTTTTAAAATGAAAAAGATATTTTCCTCAAGAATACTTTTTAAAAATATTTTTATAATATTTCAATTCATCAATGACAACAAAACATAATTCTTTATCTAATGGGAATTTTTTCATACCATCTGTATTCTTCTTCTGGATGGTTTAGGATTATTTTTACAAAGCATTTAATTGTAATTAACTTCCTTATTTAATTTTGAAATTTTTACTTTCTTGTGATCATTAGATATTAAATTTCCCATAAATATCAAAATTAGTTTTCATGGATATGCTGGCTGTTTAAACTATATCCAATTTTTAAATATGGGTTTTTACATTGAAATATATTTATTATATGGTGGATATGTTTATAAATTTGTATTCTTTACTCAATATGGATATTTGATGATACGTGACATTGTTTATGAATTAAAGAAATTATTCAATAAATGGTGAATACCATAAACATTAAAATATGGGTGGGAAAAATTAATGATAGCCCATCGATCCATCAGATGTCTCATGGGGTGAATATGTTGGATAAACATTGTTAAATAGGTTTATACCCATCAATTTTAATTTTTTGTGAGAATAGATCTTGATGGTCAAGGTATCTTGTGCCACAGGAATATGAAATCTACAATATAATATTTTCCTTCATTCAGATTTAATTTATTACTATTTAATAGTTTTTCACTATGTTTTTATCTCTGGATGAATTTCATTTTATCTTCATTTATTTAATGTCTTGTGTTTTCAATTATTTAAATTTCCCTATTCATTTTTCCTTATCCAGTTACTTAAATTTCATATGTGCTCATTTATTGGCCTTTCCATAATTATTTTTTATGAATTAATTTAAATTGCTTGAGTGATCAGTTATTTATCATACCATGATGATTATTCTTATTGACTCATGACAGCTTCCAATGTACTTAACTGTTAATTAGAATTTGATCTGACCCATAATTTTTAATTTTTCTTGGATTCCATGAATAATACTAAGATTTATATGAAAGGATATTCTAGATGGAATAGAGTTATTTTAAAAAACCAAATATGATGTAATTTTTTTAATATATTGTAATAAAAGATTGACATATATATCTACTTACCAAGTCAATTAAATTAATCTGTCCTTTGGGATCTAATTCTTGTATCTATGCTAATGTAATGGTTACAGGCATGAGTTCCGAGATTTTGGTGTTATGGTCACTATAGTTTGAATAAAAATAGGATTAGTAGAAACCTTGTTATCGTGATTTAGGTAAACATAGATTATTTAATATAACCCTAAGATATAAATTGAATATAATTATAGAACAAAATCCTAAAGTTTTATTAATCTAGATATTATGTGTTTGTTCCTTGAAATAATTCCTTTTATAGATAATACAATAGGATGTGGTTCTAGATTAAATATACCTAGTGTTAATAACTCTAAAGAGGGAGTTTTGGGCTTGACCTGAATGTATACTGGTATAGGAAAACGGGCCGTACTATGCGCTTGGTTTGACACTCGCAGGGGGCATGCTTTGGATAATTCACAGTTTCTTTACAAAAAATTATAATGGATTTTAATATATAATGACAATTACTGAAAAAGGATAAAAACATGATCAAGGGAAGACCTATGTGGAAATAAAACATAAGAACTATTTAAGTATTTTTATTCATGAAGTAAATTGTTGAAGTGTTTTAGAAATATTATTTTTGTTACAAGAATAATGAAATGTCTAAGGATTCTATTAATTATTATAAACAATTATGTATTATTTAATATAAGATTTATGGTTTCCAGATTGGGTTAATGAGTTAAAGATTTAAAATATGATTTATGATATAGAAAAATATATAAGGTTTTTTGTAATTATATTCTACCAATATTAAGTTAATTTTGATGAAATTATTGCGAAGTATTTTTTTAGTTAAATATGTCTTTGATGAATAATTAAATTAAATTTTCTTGAAATGAGTTTAATAGTATTGATAAACATTAATGTTGATATTATTATTAATGACATAGTAATAACACTCAGGGGCCTTGTTAGGGGGAGGTCATTTCAATTCCATTCTTGACCCGATGGAAAAGAAAGGTGGAGGGATTTATCCCTTGAAGGATAGTCAGGATTTTGTGCACTTTACATCCCAAAATTTCCTTCTTGACTTGGGGTTCTCAGGTGAAAAGTTCACATGGTTTAATAACCAAAAAGGATTACATCGGGTGTGGAGCTAGCTTGACCACTATTTTGCTAACCTCCAGTTTATTTCTACATTCTTGAATACCAATGAGGCACACTTGGTGCGTGCATTCTCTGATCACTGTTCTCTCCTAGTCAACATGCAATATAGTTGCTTTTAGAATGACCATTTCCTTTACTCAAGTCGATGGGAGGTTGATTTGGATTTCTCTTTTGTTGCTCAGTCTTCCTTGGAAAAAAAGAATTCATTTTGGCTTTTGGGTTGGGTTTCACCATAAACTCTGACGGTTGAAGGACGATCTTTGCATTTAGGCCAATTCCAGGACGTCCATATTTCTTAATCTTGATTGCCTCAAAGATGAGATTGAATAGGCTGAAGCGGTTCTTGCAGAGTAGTGGGATGATATTGTTCTCATCATGCTGTTTGGCATGAAGAATCAGCTAGTAGATCTTCTCTTGGAACAAGATAGAGTTTCCCGAGATAGATACTGAGTGAAGTGGCTTAAATAATGAGATATGAACTCTGCCTTATTCCATGCTTTCTTTAGGGAAAAGAAACGGTGGCATGCTCCCAATATTCTTTTGGACAATGTTTCTTTTACCAACAACCCCCAGGTTGTTGGAGGTATGACCTTGTTGCATTTTCAATCTCTTATTGAGGATCATAACCCTTGTATGTAGGGTGGTTATCCTAGTGACCATAGTGCACTATTCGATTTCATATCTTAGGTGGTTTCTTCTAGTACTAATTCTACCTTTGAGAGGCTTCTTGATTAGTAGGAGGTTTGGGGGGATGTGTCTTCTCTTAACCATGGGAGTGCCCCTTGTCTGGATAGCTTTTTAGATCTTCCTATATCACGTTTTAGTCTCTCTTAAAGGTGGAATTTGTGGATATGATCCAAGATTTTTCCGAGGAGGGGGATTACCTAGAGTGGAATGTGCTACCACACTTATCCTCATACCCAATGTCAAATACCCCACTTCTTTAAAACAATTTAGGAATATCAGCATGTGAAACTTTAGTTATAAAGTCCTTGCGGCTGTGATCAATCCGAGGCTCGCAGGTTTTCTAAACTCTTGGGTTTCAGATGAGCAATGAGATTTTTTACACGGTCATTCTAATGAAATAGGCATTGTCTTGGCCCACAAATGAATAGTGATAGGCATAAAAATTATCAGGATCAAACATTACAATTCAACTCGACATGGATAAAGCATGTGAAAGGGTTGAGTGGAGTTACATCATCAGAGTCATGCAATGTATGGGCTTCTCTAAGAAGGTGGTTGATATTTTCTTCAGGTTTATTGGATCTCTGTGGTTTTTTATCATCGTTTCTGGTAAAAACTAAGGCTACTTCAAATATGCTTGTGGTCTCTAATAGGGAGATACCCTCTCCCCCAGAATTTTTATCATGATTCATGATGCATTTATCTAGTACCATAATAGAAACTATCATGATGTAATTGTTTGGCCCTTCAGGTGCGGATTGAACCTCAATGGGATTTCACTTTATTTTTTCTAACGATCTTCTCATTTTTACCGATAGTGTAATAAGAAACAATCTGGATCATATCTAGATTCTGGAAACTTTTTGTACATGGAGTGGGTAGATCAATAACTATGGAAAGAGTTTTATTTTTATCTCTAAATGATGTTTCAAAAGAAGAGGAAATAAAATTGAAGAAAGGATCGGGATATCTAGAAGAGAGTTTCCCATTGAGTACATAGGGGTCCTTATTTTCCCAGGAAGAATTCATATTCATCACTTTTATGGAATTGTTGACAAGATTTCTACTCTTATTCTCAACAAGAAAAATCAGTTTCTCTCATTCGAAGGCTGCCTTACCCTTGTCAACAGTGTTTTACCCTCAATTCCTATGCATGTTCTTGCGGCCACTACTATACCCAACACAGTCATTTGCACCATTTAGAGTATCATAACAAGTTTTATTTGGGATGCACAGGTGTAGGGGAGATGTCACTGGGCTTCATGGGATAGAATGGTACGGGCTGCTGAGGAAGGTGGTATCAATATCAAGAATTTCAGGGAAACCATGTCTTTTCTCCAAGCCAAGCTGTCCTAGGATGTGATAGAAGGGAATTCTCTTTAGACCAGTTTCATGAGGTGCAAGTACAACCCTTTCTTGGAATCCTCTGATGGTAGATGTACCAAGTTATGGGTGTTTATTCGTCGACACTTTCTCGACCTTAATCATCACTTGAAATGTATTTTGGGCATCAGTGTGATTAGCTTCTGGAATGATAACTAGGTAGGGTCTGCTCTTAGTTTTCCTAGCTATTTAGTGCCTAAAATCACGTTTTCTACGACGATCAATTTCCCTACCTTTACTCAGGCTTTTCTCAACCCTCAAGAGTTGGAGTTTCTTCAAGGTATTTCCTACTCTTCTGAACCAGACCAGTTGGTGTTTACGAGATCTTCTTCTGGTATGATCTCTTAGAAATCAAATCATCTCTCTATGCACACAGGAGCTACTACAGATATTTGGGGAGCTGTCTTACAGTGTGTGTACTTGCCTGCTAAATACAACTTTCTATTTTGGTGTCTTTGAAATCATTCTTTACCCACGGATGAGGGGTGATATGCAAAGGGGTCTCTCTCGCTTCCCACTCTAACTACTATCGTATCCCTCAAGGTGAGTGCAGTGAGAATCTGCTCTTCCTCAGTAACTAGGCGCTCACCATCTATCAGCATCTAGGATGCATCGCTGGAAGAATGCTTCAGGGGCTTTCGAGTGATTCTTTCCTATCTTATTGGTTTCTTGTCATAGATGATCTTTCCCAAGAAAGGATTCCCTGGGCGACCCTCTTTATTGCTTGGTGTTGGATTATATGGTTTTCTTGGAATAAGGCCTGATGTGAGGGATCTGCTAGCTCTAGTTTAGATGTTATTCTCCGGGCAAGGGCTCTATCCATGGAACTTTCACCATTACATAGGTAGTGGAAGCTCTCTCCCTCTCTTTGATAGATGTTGGCGGGTTCTAGCATTTACGTACTGAAACCAGCGAAACTCTCCCATGTATTTTGGGTGAGGTAGACTTCTCCTCCGCGAGGCCTCCTTCTGAACATTGATCGCTCATGCAAAGATAGCACCATTCATGGTGTCGGGGTTGGGAGGGATGTGATTGGATCGGTGTATCTGGCTTAGTGTTTTTTCATCGGGCCAGGTGACTGCCTTAAAGCCAAATCTATTACCTTGCTTAGTGGATTATCAGTGAGTCAAACTCATGGCTTTTCTCTTTCTAGATCAGAATCTGATCCATTAATTCTCATTAACTCAATCAAAGAAGTATGCTCAATTCTCTGGTCCATCATATATAACGTTCTTAAATGAAGAGAGTTTCTTGTCAATGACATCAAGTTTACAATTACATGGAAAGAAGGCAACATGTTTGCGGATTTCTTGGCCTCCCAGGAATCACCCGATTCATTGAGTATCTTTTTTTCTAATATTAGTTCCCTTACAAATTCATTTGTTAATCTTGTTCGGTCTGACGCTTTGGTTTTGATCTTTTTTAGACCTCTTTGATCTGTACGACCCTTGGGTCCTCTCTCTATTTTTGAAATAAAATTCCTGACTATGGATGGATGGAAATTGTAATAAAAGTCATATAAGATTATTATCAATTAAAAAATTAGATTTTATGAAAACCATAGTAAATTTTTTTATTTAATTATTAATTATATTTCATGGATGTATATTAAATTTTACATAACTTTATAAGAATTATATTGTTTATAAAAATTAAAACCTGCATGAAGGGTGATAAATCGTCACATCTGTAAAGGATGTTGGGATTAAAAAATTACTTAAGGTCTATAAGGGTATTAGACATACCACTTACCTACATATTTTCCAAGTTTTTATTGAATTTTTTTAATTAATTAATTTAAGGAATAAATAATAGTGATGGACCTGTAGTACTAAATTTTAGGTTATAGATAAATTTATAAACCATGTTAGTTTTGTAAAATATCAAGAGACAATCATAAATACCTTTTTAATGGTATAATGATCCATTAAAAGTAAATTTTAGTACTTCAGGCATAAAATTTCATTTTTGAATGTTCATTTATGTGAGTTAGGGTTGAATTGGATATTGATCGAAGAAAATAAATATTTAAATTGTTTTTATGAAATAGAATCATTTCAATTATATGTCTTTATATTTCTCGAGAGTTATTTAATTATTCAACTCTAGATAAAAGGGTATTTAGACAAAAATGTTTTCCTAATACTATTTTTCTCAAACCAATGGACTTTTAAATCATTATAGATCTATGGGTTTGAGCCAAAAACATTAAATTTATCACTCCATTTTTTTTATCAATGTCCTCAACCACTCTCAATAAATATTTATAATATTCCTCATTGTTCATATCTTCACTTTTCACCAATTTTCTCTTACATAGAAACCTATTTATGTGATTATTCAATGTTACATTTTTACATCCAATTCTCTCTTATTTAGAATAAATTTTATTAACTCCTTGATGGTGCGTGGTTTTTGGAAATTGTATTTCTAAATGAAAAACCCTATATTACCATGATCAAGTTTAAATTGTAAGGAAGAAATTTATTTAAGGTGGGAGAATATAACCCCCCAAAATTTTAAAACATGAATATCATATTCAATAGGATGTATGATGCACAAAAAAAGACAATAAGAGAATATAATATCCTAATAAATTAAAGGATATATATAATATTAAATAAATTTAATCTATTATATATATTTTAATGCACACAAAATTTATTTTAGATTGCATTAACAAAACAATGACTTTTTTCGATAGCTTGCATTACACGCAAAAATGAGTTTTACCAAATACCCTTAATATCATCATTTAAAAATAAAATTATCTCATATCCCTTAAAATAGAGGTTGTGAATAGCTTCAATTATCATATGAAAATATATGGCTGAATTCATTTCCAATTAATTAGAAATTAATATGAAAACCAATTTAATATAAAAGAAATGTTTTTATAAAAAAACTATTTTTATGCGCCATAGGGGAATTATATTAAAACAATTAATTAATTAATATTATTTTATAATATTATTGAAATTTATAAATTGATTTTACATTCATCCAATTTATTTTATATTCATAATATAAGAACAAAACCAATTTTATGCATAAAAATATAGAATTTTTTAAAAGGAGTATTGTGACCTTTTACTAAAGCACATACTTTTAAACTAAAATTTGAATATAATATAAATTTTATTTGAAAAAATAAAATTCTTTTTTGAAGTATCAATTTAAAAATTATCTTCAGGTAAATAATTATTATTTTTAATAAAAGTTTCAGTTTTTTTGAATAGTATATAATAATGATTTTTAATTAAAACAGACATTTCATCTAAATAATTTATATTGTTAGATTTTATTTTAAATTGTGTTTAAAGAGAAATTGGATGAATTGTAATTCTATTAATTAAGTTTATGTCATTTTAATCATTTTTATATTTAATTTATTTATAAAAATATTGTAAACTTTTGAACATTATTATTTTTGAATCCCTCATTCTCATTTCATTAGTGGGAAAATTGTAAAATGAAATTTTGTTAATTCTCATATTTGAATTTTGAAAAATGGATTTCATATTTGTAATATTCATAAGTTATAATTTCTTATAAGTATAAATTAAATTTTCACAAAATTGATTTATGAAAATAGTTTATATTAAGTATAGTTGTTGTGGAAAAAATGAGTTAACATATGGGTTAAACATAGATTATAAGGTTTAATGATGATACAATAGTTGTCCAACACCCATTAGATGGCCATATTACACCCTTAACCATTCATGGATCAAATTTGGTCCATTATTTATGCTTTTTTAGGTGAAAATTTTGGTACACCTAAAATATTTCAAAGAAATGTCAATTCTGTCTCCTCCGCCACTTATAAATAGTCGTAGCCTCTAATCTTCTCTTCGCACATTTCAAACCGCATTAGTTCAACCATGTTCCACCCGAATCACTCACCAATATCCCTACCATCATCCTAAAATCCTTATAGATTACAATAAATATACATGTACTGAATATATATGTTATTTAAGTCATGGTTTGAATTTAGGATATTATTAAATAATCATCCATGTAAGAGGAACAAAAAATAACAAGCCCAAACATACTCGAAAACAAGGCAATGAACACCCAAAACAAAGAAAATAATGAAGGGTTATTAAAAAATAGATGAAAATATATTATAAACGAATCATATAGGATTTCAAACATATTAATATTTTTATTTTATAACTTAATAACATTTTTAAAACCATTATATTGGAGAATAAATAGTGTTCAACCATAAAAAGGTGTATAGTAAGGGACTTCATATTAATTTCATTTCATTGAGGAATATTGTAATGTTATATACCTAGTTACTTTTATATGGTTTATATACATAACCATTGAAATTTAATTTCATGAATATATCATTCATCATGGTATTTTACGTTTTAATTTGAATTATTTTATCTAATGGGATTTGAGCTTAATATGACCTGGTAGAAAAGAAATTTCATAACATAATTTCTTTTCATTGGGTTGTATTACTTCATAATTTTCATAAATATTAAATAATTATGTGTATAATGAATTATTACAATATAGTATTTTATTTTCACTTATATTATATGGATATACAGCTAACACACATAATAGATTCATTGCCAAATTCAATCTTCAACAATATGATCATTTTAAATGATTATTTCACAATATCATTCTAATCGATAATTTTTACTCACGAATTTCCATAAAAAGAAATTATATGACCATTGTTTGATAATATAATTATTTTTTTTCTCAACTGGTTATTAATGATCTTTTTCATGTGATAGTAAAATTTTCAATGCTTTAGTACTTATAATTATCGAGAAGATGTTTTAATAAAATCCAACATCATTTATCTTTTCAGTCAAATTTCTTTTTTCATAAATAACCAGGTTTTTAAAAAAATCAAAACCTTTTTTAACCTTCCAAATTATTTATTAAAATAAAACTTTTCCCATTTTTTCTTTTTTACGAAATGTTTTCAAAGGAATATTTTTTTTTAACATTACAAACAAGAAACGTTAATAACTTTTACTATGTAAAAGGAATGTTCATTACAACATGTATAGAATTATGTTTTTATAAGACACTAATTTATTTGAATATTATTTTTCCTTTTTTATGAGGATATTTTTTAAGGAAAATTTTTTAAAAATTATTTTCAATGAAAAAGATTTTCAGAACAAATATTAAAATGAAATGTATATTTTTTACAAGTAAATTTTTTGAACTATTTTTTATAATATTGATATTCATCACAGACAAAATCACTTTATTATTACTCCAATGTTAATTTTATTATATGATCATTAATCTTCCTATAGATGGTTTTTGATAATTTTGAGAATGTATTGTACTCAAATTCACTTGATTGTTTCATTTTAAAATATTATCATTCATTTGATAATTAGATATAGAATTTCCACTAAATATCAATTTTATTTATCATAGATATGCTTATTTTTTAAATAGTATCCCATTTTTACATATTTTTTTTAATTTTAATGTTGTTTCATTGGCTTGGGAAATGTTGATAAATCTGTATAATTTAATCAATATGGATATTTGGTGATAAGGCACATTTTTTATGAATGAAATAAATTATTTGATATATTATGTATTATTTAGACCAACAGACATAGGTGGATCATGGTTATTAATATCCCCTTGATGCACTGATAGTATAAAGGGATGAATCAGTTGGATAACCTCAATTAAATAGGTTTCCACCCATCAGGTTTAATCAGTCTTGAAAATATATATTGAAAGTAAAGGTTTTATGTTACTAGGAAACATTATATCCAATATTCAAGCATTTCCATCAGTCATAGTTTAGTTATAAAAATCCATGAAATTTTCATGTTGATATTATTTCTCGATGCATTTTATTTTCTTTTCATTGATTAAATAGAGTTTCATTTTAGTTATTTACATTCATATTGATTTTAATTTATCCTAATATTTAAATTCAATGAATTATCATTTATTTACCTTTCCATATTGATTTTTCTTTATCGAGATAGATAAATGGATTATGTTCTCATTTATTTACAATTATATGTTAATTATTCTTATTAATTCATCATATCTTCTGTTGTACTTATCCCTTATAGGGAATTTGAGATCACCCTTATTTTTTTCCTTTCTAAAGATTCTATTAATTGTAGTAATAAATATTTTCAAGGATATTATAGATAAAATAAATTTATTCTCAAAAAATTATGTTGTAATATTTCTATACATTTTTAGTATAATACTCATGTACATATCTAATTTTCCAAGACTACAAAGTTGTTTGGTCATATGGGACCCGAATATTGTATCTATATCAGTGTAATTGTACCATTCATTGGATTTGGGTTTTAGGGGTTGAGGTCATTATAGAAAATATTTTAAAATGGTGTTAACATTGAGAATTTTTATTAAATTGATTGTGAAAATTGATTCCATTATGAATCCACAATGTTTTAGCTTTGTTAATTTTTATTGGATTTGGGAAGGTAATTTTTATGTTTTAATAGGATTGTGTGAATAAATAAATGGATTATATTCAATGAGATTCTAACTTGACTACAAATAATGAAATAATTGGAGATGTTGAAATAGAAAATATATTAAAAATATCATTATCCAATTAGTTATATATAAAAAACATTTATATTATACTTTCTATGAGATATTAAATCTATTTAAAGAAGTGTATGTGGAAGATTATTGGAAGAAAATAAGGTTTTCAAGCCTAACAGGAGAGGATATTTCAAATATAGTCATGATGAGAAATAGTAAAAAAACGTGGAGGAGGTTTCATTATTGAAAAAGGAAAAATTGTAAAATAATAAGAAGATGACAAATAATAAAATAGACTATATAATTCAAGTGAAATCTTTGATTCATTTCTTGAATTTGATTTTATTAATGTCTTGGATTTTACATGAAAATCTAAAACTTTTTAATCACCCATTGATATAGACCAGAGTGTGGATTATAATAAAAACATGGAAACATTATCAAGCTTCTAAATTAGAGTTTTTTAATATAGTAATAAATATGGGACCTAATACTCACAATAAAAGGATGATCAACTGGTAATCATCTATGGAGTGAATTATTAATTAATAATAGAATTTTATATGGAGAATAAAGGGATTGAGATAGTTTAGGGGGCCTCTAATATATATAAATGAATATGGGTACAAATGTTAAGGCCCAAATTGAACAATATGAGTTTCAATAATAAGAATTTGTAAACAAGTAGCCATAAATAAAGAGTTATAATATAGTATTGAACCTCTAAAGACACAACATGAATAAAAGAGAAATTATTCAAAGGAATAAGACTAAATGATAAAGTTGATGATTTCAAAATTAATGGGGAATAATGAAAATTCTAAATATATTGAATAAAAGATTATATTCTCAAGGGGGATATAGAATATAGTAAATCCCTTAATAGAAGTCTCAATATGTAAATAATATCACATTCAAAATTTTGAATACAAAAATAGCGGGAATATAATTATTAATCATTGTATTTAAGGTTCTAAAAATATTTTAGATAAAATATTCATCTTCCATGGAATAGTGGTACACCTTAATAGTGTGTTCCTATAATCCCATCGGCTCAATGGTGGAATAATTTCAACCACCCCAACATCACAACCAATAATGCTTTATATGATGTATGTGTTTTATGGAAGATTCTTTACAAGTTATAATCATTGAAATTGTAAAAACCATTATAAAATTAGAGGCTTTGGTGATTACAATAGGAGAAATATCATTCTCATGTTAAGGGGTGGTATTGAACAAAACAATAAAAATTAATTTCACTCATAAATGAATTGACATTTTTAGATTATTGTGAAGAAATTATTAAAAAGTGGCAGCCTTAAGTACCATTGTTTAATTATTCCAAATTATCACTAAGGATATAAATGAACATATATTATCAATAATAAAAATTTAATTACTCACACTAACCTTACTAGATAGAAAATAAGTAAAAATGGTAATGATAAAGAACGAATAGGTTTACCACAATGTTGTTAGGGTGGGTGTCCAAGAAAGACCATCATTTTCAATAATGAAGGATTATATTCCAATTAAATGAAAAGTGGAATTATTTTAAAAGGAAAATAAATCAAGAATAAATAAAATATAATATAATACAACTAGATATATAATAAGAACTTCATGAGTAATTATTATGTGGGTTATCCATGCAACTATATAGCATTAGAGGAATACAGATAGAGTTGTTCTTGTATTAAAAGAATAATAATAGAACACAATTCATAAAAGATGGATTTATGAAGAAAAATTATAGAAGTTATACTATTATATTTATTAGAAATTTATCCCACGACAAAAAATGTAAATCAACCTAGGGAGATCATTCATAATGGAATTTTTGTAAGTGGTATTTCACGGACAAACATAAGAAAGGAATAGAAAAAAGTGGGAAGAAAATGGTAGGTTTACCCTAACTAAACACACTCATAAATATGAGGGTTCCTAAATTAACCCTCTCCCCATTTATTGACATTTTTATAACTATTTTTCAGATATATTAATAATTAAGAGTGTGATATAATATATGTGGTGTTTACATCAATATAAGACATGTGTATGAGTTAGTAGTTGCGCATGTGATGTCGGAATATTATTCAAATATGAGGATGGAATTGTTTGTATTAATTAAAATTAGGTAAAATAAATTATAGATTATTTTATAGATATTGTTTTGCTTTTTTAGTTGTGGAAATAAATAAATTTTGTTTTCTGAGTAGAATTCAAATGTTTCATTCTACAATGTAGAAGTTAAAATTAAGTAGATGTTGGTCTAGAGTTTAAGTGGGGTCAAAAAAAAATTAAATCTGTAGTGGTGTAAATAAAAAAAAATTATCTATATTTTTTATCAATCCACATTTAAAATATTATATGACCACTAAAAGAAAAAAAATAACGATCTAGAGAAGAATCAACAAACATCATGAAAACATGTTCTTTTATTTTTTTTACTAATAATGATGTATCAATGGATTGTATTATTGGATACGAAGAAGTTGTTGTATGAAAATTTTAAAACCAATAAATTGTTTCCCATGATAAAAATTATATCAATACTAGTAATCAATGGATGAAGTCGTTTACTAGGAGTATTTTACGAGAAATGAGAGGAAATTTAACCTCACCTGAAGATAAGAAACCCCATGGATAATGAATTATAATAAATATAAATCTTGAACACTAGTTTATTACAAAAGTGTAATATTTATTTTTTCAACAAATGTTATTTCTAACAAACTTGGTACTTTATTCTTTTAAATGATAATGGGTTGGGGTACATTTTATTGAGATCATGAGAAGATATGTTGATGAAAGTATTATCTCATCCTACAATAATATATGGAGTTAGTTGAGTTGCATATAATTTCATGAGGATGTTGAATTAAACTCTTATTACCTACATTGAGTTATAACTTAATAGGATTATATAATTTATCAATGACTCGATACCATGTCATAAAACTACATTCTAAAAATCATTGGGTAGAATAAATCTATAAATCATGGCATGGAGCTAGGAAAAGAATCAAAAAATTTAATTGTATTTATTCAAAAAGTGGTGTTAACAAGTTGAAACAAGGATGAAGTGTAAATCTGTTATTTTTATCTAACTCTACATACCAAAAATTGGTAAATTATTTAAATGAAAAATTTAAATGTTTTTTATAATAAAATATTAAATTTGGTCTATAATGTCAACATATTAAGTGTAAGGGTAGATTTTGAATAATTGGAAATATCCCAATGTGTTAAAAAAATTACTGTGATTGATAGATCCCAAAATTATGAATTTAAACTAGTGGTTTCTTGTGCGTTATAAAGTGGTAATAGTTTTATAATTTATTTGGAGGTGTCTAGTGTCAAATGGTATGAGATATAATTTCATTGAGAAGGGGGTGGAAAATACCTATTTATTTTGATCAATAAATATTTATTTTCCCTCAAGATGACCTTTTTAAAAAATATTGTGAATATCTGGAGAATGATATGTATTTAAAAATGGGGAGTAGTGATTACAATGTACACCAATGGAATTCTATGAGAAATGGGGAGATAATAAAATGGAAAATATAGATTAGAATCACCTTTTCATTTTTTTTAATGGGGGTGGAAACCATGGGATAATAAGATCCATATTATTGGAGTTATTTTATGTATGATGGATTTGGGATATCTACAGTAATAAAAACCAATGGTCATTAATATTTGAACCAACAGTATACTTGGATCTGGATTTTTTCATTCACTAAATAATGAATAGTGTATATGAGAATGTTATTAATTATATAATTAGAACTAACGGAAATCTAGAATATTGTATTGAAAAATATTCTATATAGAATGAACATGAATTTATGATACTATAAGACGTGATAAGGAGTTAGTGAACATTGAATGATCTAGAAGCTGAAAGTTCCAAAGGTGGCCAGTCAAGTGGTTGTTATATAAATTCCAGTTCAGAAGCTAATTCATGAATATGAAGATGAAGATGAATTATTTTAATTCCAAATGTTGTATTCAAGAATGTGAGAATAATTTTTTGAATAATATGAAGTTAGTATCCTAAATTTAATCTTGATGTTTTTGAATATTAAGAAGATAAGGAGTTGTAAGGGGATAATAAATTGGTTGTGTCCTCCAATTATTGAGGATTTTCCCTACATGCATGAGGTTTTTAGAGTTTGTATATATTATATCATTTAGATATTATAATTTATTTGGAAAAGTAATGGAATTTATATAAAATTTTTGATACGTAATGAATTTTTTGAATGGAATACTAAAAAATATCTTTCTTGGAGGTTTCCTTCTACTCATAACATATTTGGATAGTTTGTAATACAAATTTTTTCGATGTTTATGAAATTAAAAAAGATTTTGAAATTAAAAAATCTTGAAGTTCCTTATGTGTGTAATATGTTGTAGGAATTTCATAAGATATTTGGAAGAGACACCAAAATGCATTAAAGATATTTATCTCCCCTAAATTTCTATGGTTTTACTTACTATTATTATATTTTTTAGGTAAGTGAAATTTTGAAAAGGAAATAACCATCCAAGAATATATAATATCCTCTAATTTACCAAATTATATTTAGTAATATTCCTAAAATGAAAATTTTCTGTATATTTTTTTGTTTTTTCTGTAATGCGTATGCTTTTTCAAAACCATCCAATACTTTGGAAGGTTATTATGTTCATATATAATATCCATAAATTTACTAAAAAGTAGAAAATGTAGTAGGTATGTTTTTTTAATGAAAAATAAGGTTTATAAAAAAAAATTATTGGGTTGTATAAGATATTGGGAATCAACATATGGTTTTTCACTTACTTATTAAAAGAATAAAAATATCTACAATTTCATGACTTGAAATCTCACACTATGATGTCTATATGAATGAAATGTGTTATCAAACCATCTTCAAAAAGATATAATATTTATTAACCATAATGTTTTATTGTTACCACTATTAAAGTAAAATAAATTTTCTTCAAAATGAGATGGGTGATTAAAGGATAAATAATTGTGAGGTTTGAGGAAGATATCAATAAAGAAGAATGTAAAATTTAGAGAACCCTAAATAATGGACAAATAATTCATGTGATTTGATTTAGAAGAGGCAAATAATTATTTTAATTAATACAAGAATGTTATTTATTTAATTCAATGAGTATATTTTTGAAGAGAATAATAAATTAATGAATGTTGATATAATGTTGTATATTTCATAGAGTTTACTTATAAAAAATATAGAAAAATATCTCATGTAATTATTGAGGAAATATATAAGAAGATGAGACTAGTATGAGAAAAAAATAAGTGATTCCACCAAAACTAGTATAAAAAATATTTTTTTCTATTAAGAAGATATGGGAGGAACAAAATTGAATTTCTGGTTTCAGTGGGGATAAAGGAGTAACGAGCCTTCACAATAATAAATATATGGTTTGTATATAGAATAAGAATTATTTAAAACATTAAAAAATTCAATTACTGAATAATAAAATGGCATGGAATCCGTATTTGATTACCATGGGTCTTTTCTTGTTCTTGACACAAGATGTTTTTAAGTGTATAAGTGATACATAACCATATTTGGAAGTCTAAGAAGTAGTGAAATGACTTAATTCCTTTGTGGAATTATTTTTCATCTAAACTCAGAAAAAAAAGACACAAGACCCAAATCTCTACAAATAGGTGGTGTTACCCAGAATAGAGAATAAGTGTGTGGTGAACATGGAAGAATATTATGCATTAAAATTATTTTTAATATTCATTGTAGTCATGATTTCTATATTGATCATGGATAAACCCTCATGACTATAATATTACCCAAGATCCACCAATGTAGTGGATGGAGGATGATAAGATGGTGTTCCCCTTTGATGTGGTGTGACTAAACCCTAAAATTTATAAAGTAAATGATCATTCTTATGAAGTGACCCGAAAAAACATGTTCCCACCTAAGTAGTTCAGCAGTGGATTCTAGTATATTAACAAATAATCATGATTATGCTCCATAGATTATAACTTATTAGTGAACAAATTAAATCCATTATTTCTTCTATGTGTTTGAATTTACTATATATCAATGTATGTTTTGATGAAAATGCTTACAAGAGAGAAGGTTGAAAACAAGCTTTTGTTAACACTAAAAATAAATCCTAATTGGAAAAACAATTGAATAACATGATAATTGTAAATTTGAAAAAACCTTGATTCACCCCCACCAATTTCAATATGTTTTAATAAAATAAGATTATCATTCCTATGTATAATGGTGGGTATGGTTATAAAAATGTATTATCTTGTGAATAAATTAAGACCACCATGAAAAGGCTATCCATCTACTAGGATAGAGTTTCTCAGATAGGTTAGAAATATTCATTCTTCAATTTCATTTCATAACATAGATAAAACCATCACTCTATGGATGGTCCAAAGTTTGATACTTCTACCTTTATGGGTCTTCAGTGCACTCATAGAATTCTAATATTATACGAATGGTAGTGCCCCCATTAAATGGTTTTCTCAATAGTGGGATAGAGTTTCCCAAATTCATCAATAATGTTCCCAAACAAATATCATCTAATAATAAGAGTTAAAATGTCCTGAAATGGTTTTATATATAATGGTATATAGTTTCCCATGTGTGTCAACAGTGCACCCTCCAAAGTCTCATCTAACATACATTTTAGTAATTCCACAAAATAGTTTACCTCCTATTGGGACAATGTTTTCATAATATATATGGGATCTCCAAGAAATGTTTGGCCCCAATAAAAATGCTATGATTAATTCAACATACATATATCAAACTATTTGGAATATTGAAATGGTTTTGGTTTTATAATATTCCCACCCATAAGGCCAGAAAATATATTCTTCGATATGACCTCAGTTCTTACTGGTTAGGATAATATATGATTATTCTTAGAGATAGCCTCAATATCTAGATGATAAGTACATAAACCCACATTTAATAATATATTGTAGGTGGGGTCCTCATAATAGTCGTACAAAATCAATGCCACCTCCTCCCATGTGGAGAACCAAATATATCACAATAATATAAAATGTTAATATTACAAATCAATGACACAATGTGGAATAACATGGGTACACCACCAAGACCTTTCAAAACTTCAATAAAATCACTTATATCAAGAATAATAAATAACATATCATGATTCTTGGACATACATAGAAAAAATAGTACACATACCTATCGTCTTATATATGGAATATGTTCCTAGGGTGCAATTAATAAATTCTATATATAGGGAGACATAATTTCTAACTGATATATTTGGTCTTCTACCATTGGTAGGCTATTATTCATAATACCTTATGGACACCCTCACCCATAATTCATCACATATTATAGTAACACAATTCACTTCATAAGTATTGTAATAATCCTCATGAACCATTACTAACCATCACATACTCTATCCCCTTAGTAAAATCACTCGTTGGGGACTTTTATAAGTATTTCATACAAAAATCTCTCTTCACCAATTAGGAAAATTTGAATTTTCACATATTAACATATCCTAGATAATATATATTGTGAGAACCTCAAACTAATTGATAGAACATCGTCACATGACACCCTAATAGGTCACCCAAATCATTATTCATCTTAGCACACCCTCAAGGGGACCCTTTTTTCTCTTTAGATTATTCCATTATATTGTTGTAATCACTAATCATAACTAAAAAAATTGAAAATAATGAGTGATATGTCATTAATGGTTATCCAGAGTCTTAATCACTATCTCATGAACACCCAATCCCCATAAACAAGAAGTACAATTCTCCACACCCTCTTACAAAATATCACCATTATACAACATCACTGAACACATATTAAATATAGATAAAATATAGGGACCACCAAAATCAAATTATATAGATTTTACTAATCAATTATATTGGATTTACACTTGTTTTGTAAATAAAAAAAATAGAACCAAATTAGATATTTTTATAAGATATGTACATAAAACTACAAATTAGAAAGTGCATAAAGTTGGACTTAACAAATGTAAGTCAGATCAACTAATGAATTGAGATTTCATGAAAAAAATTATTTGTAAAACCAAAATCATGGATGAGAATAATGGATAATGGAAAACTTATTCATGATATACATTTTAAAAAGGATGAGGTATAATAATAATTTATGAACAAAAGTTACTAAAATGCATCTTATCTGAAATAAGGATTATAGGAACCACTAGAACATAGGTCCTCCCCACCAAACTCGTTGAAGTTTATTCTAAAGGTATACTAGAGACACCATAACTATAGTATCATCCCAATAAGGTTTTAGTGGATTCTATGGAATCCAAAATATTCTGTTTTTAACCACACTCTATAGAAATTTTCTATTCATTAGTTTCTCATAAATCCCTTCACCTCAAAACCATATATTTAACATAAAAAAATTATAAAAATATTCCTCACATAAATTAATAGTAATTTTTTTAAATGAATAAAGCTTAATTCCACTATTTGTTTTGTTTCGTCCATATTCATTGACATATTCCATTACAGGTCATTACAACCTCCACACCATACCACCCCAATCATCAAAATGATTTACTGAGCACCACTAAATACAATTTGATTAACAATACCACGTTTATACAACACCCTTTGATCATATTACACAAACATTTTTTTTAAAAAATTTATCAATTCTGAAATAAATTTTTTCATGTTTAACTCAATACAAAAAATCTGACAAATAATCCCTCATATTAGTTTCCTATCAATTCATCCTTGGAATGTATATTATGACACCAATGGTTCTTTTCTATCATAACGATGTCAAAAATAATGAAAATCATTAAATAAAACACTTCCCAACGTATGACACATAGTAATGATGTTCCCAAATTTCTATAATAATATTTCATTCTCATATTTATGGCCTTTAATCACCTAATCATACAAATAAAAAAATGAACTAACTTCTAACTAAAATAGAATCCATCACATGAAACATGTATTTGCACACATATAACACAACTCCCTAAGTGTTACCTAAAATATGTTATCTTAAGTTTCAAATTGGAACTATCATTAAATCACATTTGAGTTAGTTACTAAATATATTAAAATTACATGAGCATTATAAATAATGATCTCAATTTGAATATCATCAATAAATTAGATATATTCTCAGAATATCTAGTGGCATAAAAAATATATCGAAAAAATTATAACACTATAGGTTATAATCCTATCAAATTACATAAAATTCTATAAATCAATAATTGAATCACGTGTTTATTTTTAGTCTATGTATAAATTCTTCTCTTGAAACCAAAATCAATGAGAATACTCAAATATACAGGTATGGATGTTCTTGAAACATCTCACTTGATATTTTCTACAATACACACACAAAAAATGGTAATGTTCTAAAATAATATTTGGTTTACTCCCCACCATATAATTGTACATATATCTTATTTTCCAATCCCCAACCTACCTGATCTCTATCTTTACATAAACATCATCATCCATGAAACGTATTTTTCAAAACCAAACTAACACATTCAATAGACACCATATAATTACCAAAATCCTTACAAAATAAAATTACAATTCCAATTAAGGATAAATACAACCTTCCACCATAACACCCATCCCACAATAGATATTAACAAGATAGATAATATAGGAAACCAAAAAGTATCATTTTAAAACCATATATTCACATATATATGTATTTGTTTAAACTATACCAAAATAATTGAAAACATCCAATCACTATCATGATCCCTATATTCAAGGATACTATGAATATAACACCATGTAATTTAAGGCACATATAAAACATCCTTAAGTTATCTATCTATCTATACTTATGGAATTCATTAGATTCTCTATAACATTGTAATAATAAATATAACTTATTTTCACACTATAATGAATCCAAGGAAAACATTACTTTCAGTCAGTGAGATTTATAACACCATTATTGGCTAGAAAAATCTCTAAAACCCTACTTCTAAACATATAGTCTTTATCTTATACCTAACCATTACCTTACATTATATAGTTTTAGAAGGTAGGAGGATATTTAACCCCATCATAAATTCCTACATGATTATCTTGGGATAGGTGTCATGGAATATTTATACAATATATACTCATAATGGATCATCAATTTGATTATGAAAATTTTTATCCTTCATGAACTTATTTACTCAAAAATATGATAAAACGTGTAAAATAATGAATATGATATTCTAAATTCAATATTAAATTTTTCCAGTGTAATATAGTTTTAAAAGATGATTGATAAAATGTTTACCTTTTGTGACATGGGTATTATAATGGTAGGTTTGATCTATCCTTGGAAAGAATATGAATCACTTTCAGAGTGGGTTAAATAGAATGCATCATGGTATATGTTGAAAAAAAATCAAAGACTGATATATTTATTATTCTATGTTCCAAGACTCCAAAAAATTAAATTTGGTTTATTTTTATAATTCCTCTTATAAAAAATTTATTTTCAAAATAAAATGATAAAAAAAATTAATATGGAATCCAATTGTGAAAATATATGATGGAAGGTAATATCATCCAATTGATTATCAATAATTGAAGAAAATTGATTAATAATTTCTTATATTTTGAAATTTGGGTATAAATATTAGAACATGACTATTCATTAATAGAATGGATCCATATTATATAAATAGTATAAAAAATAGGTCATTCCATGTTTTATTAGTAATTGATAAGTTTTCTTATAATTATTATGTGGATTGGAAACATATCAAATTGATTTTAATGAATTATGGACCAAAAAATATTGGGATACAATATTTATTATTACTTATCACCATAAATTGAAGACATGAAAATCAAATGGGAACAAGTTATTAAAGAATATTATTTATATAAAATGAATATTTTCAATTTCTTATCATTATTATATTCAATATAATAGAAAAAACAATATATAAATAATTTCCAGATAAAATTTTAAGGATAATAAAGATTTTGAAATTTTTTTAGAATGGAATTCATATTATTAATATCAACATGGGAGAAAAATAGTGTACATTGTTTATAAAAAGATGTTATAGGTGGATAACTCTTATTTAATACTACAAAAGGAATTAAATAGATCATATGAATTTGGTATGGCTCCAAATCCTTTTTCAACTAATTAGTATTTTGAAGATAATGAAGCATTGATTTCAAATTTGGAGAGACATAATGTTTTTCTAATGAATAAATTATAAGCAATAAAAAATAGATATTTGATTATCATTCAAATTATAAGAATCATCAGGTTGAATATAACAATAATTTTAAATGTGTTGAGAAGAATATATATGAAATTTTTTTGGAACGTTGTTAGATATTAAAATAAAATACCAATGATGGTTTAAATTCTAGAATTGACTTACTATCAATGGGATTATTCATCGAATTATCTCCCATATCTAAATGAAAATGAATACACCTGACTCTTTCTTTTCAAACTGTAATAGACCAAAATTTTATAAATAAAATTCCCCATATGATTTAATTAAATATATTATTATGTAATATGGTCATAAAAACACATGTAGTTAGTTGGTTTTGTTATATACAATTGTATTTAAAAGTTTGTTAAGTATCATTACCCTTTACAGTATGAAAATTTAATAATGATTATATGATTAGTATAAATATATGAATTAATATAATCTAATCGATACATAAAAAGGATGTGATGGCCTCAAATAGTAGGATTGTACCCTATGAATCCCATTTATTGCAGCTTCTATGGAATATAACATTAATATGATTTTCCCTTAACTAATCCTAAGAAATGATACAACAACTTAAGCATGAATGAAATCATTTATCAGAGAATTTCCAGATCATCTAGATCACGACCCAAACCATATACGTTGAACCACCCCATAAAATTTTCACCACCACACACCTTACTATGATGGTTTTTTTGAAATATTAAATAGATATGTATCAAGAACCTCGTAATATGAGTATGTGAATTATATAATAATGAATATAAATTCATTCTATTATTTTTACTTTATAAATGATTTTTATTTCAATAAAATAAAACAAAAATTGGATTTTGGGGAAATATTCAAATTATATTTAGAAATTTACATTGATTAATTAATTTATTTATTTTATCAAAAAAATATTTTCATAAAATATTAATATCAAATATTTTTTATTAAATATAAATCATTATATAATTTTTATGACTTCCAATGTAATTTTTATATGGCTTAGAAAAATGTTATCATAAAAAATACCCCAACATTTTTCAATAAATGTAGATTCTTATTTTAAAAGTGATAATATATATATTAAGAAAATTATATTTATAAAATGAAAAAAATTTGGAATGATAATGTTTAAATTATCCAACGGTGAATTTTTCAAATTTTTTTAGACAGTGGAACATTTGTTTAAAAATTAAATTCTGTAAAAATATATGTTGTGTATTAGGACGCCATAAAGAACTAAAAGTGATGTAATAAATACTATAAAATGAAACCATGACCGAATATATGTTTTACATTTAAAAAAAATGTGATTTTATGTGATTTTATTATTTTTATAAATCTATTACGAATCCTCCAAATCCCTTAATATATTTTATGTTTTTAAAATCATTTCATAAAGAGTATGAGTCGCCTCCACATAATAAAGGGTATTATTTTTTTATGTTCAATCCTTTGACTTATATAATAATTTAAACCACTCCCATTTGGTAGAACCCATTCGAAAACCATTGTAATTTTTTTGGTTTTAGTTTTTTTAGTTTATAGAATCAAAAACCTATATTTGAGAAACATTAAATAAATAATGAATCATTACATATATAAACCCACAAAATTTCCTAGTTATCTTCTCTCAAAATTCTTAGAGAATGTACTTACTCTTCCCTCCCATATCTAGAGTCCTCATATGGTTCCCCCAATATTTTAACAAACTTATCCAAATAATGTGGTTCTACACACTCAAGTAAGGGATCCTCACCATATTTTCTTTATTCAGGTTTCTTTATTATCTTATGGTGTCAATTTCCAATTACTTGTATTTGGATATTTCTTTACACGTCCCTATTACATAAAATTTTATATAAAAATGATGAGATGGTCCTTTCTCTCCCATCAACCCATTTTATGAATTTTTAGCAACATTTTTATGCTGTCAAAATTTCACCATGATTTTCCATGCCAAAAAAATATGTTGGGAATACCACAGCCATTTTATAACAAGTTTTTTCACCTTTATCAACATGTATATATTTAAATTGGGACATATATTCATTTATTCTGCACTCCATGATCATGAAATAAAATTTTATTATTAATGAAACCATGTTTTATGATATGTGGCACACTTAATCCTAAGAATGAAATTAAAGTGACAGGTGCACCTAGAATTATATAGTGATCCAATGCATTGGGTAATGTTTAGTCTTGTTAGACATCATGTTGGGACATGGAGTGAACCTAATTACTTTATGGTATTTTTTCCATCATTATTTCATGGTAGTTTTCCTATGACCTATGATTATGATGAAATGATTTATGATGTTTACACATATCCCATGTCATCATGATATATCATGGATTATTGTTCATGTTTATGATTATCACCACTTTTATGCTCAATTGATATTGAAGTTTTCTAACATGCATTATTATCTTCATTTTATTCCATGTTTATTTCCTTTATTGGAATTTATAGCTCACCCAATTTATTATATATGTCCCCAGGTTATCTCATGTAGTTTTAAGTATAAAGGAATACAATGAGCATGTTGAAGATGTTTTGAATAAAGATGTTGTATTTTCTATTTAAGTTGTTTTGTAATGTGCATAATTCCCAAATAAATTAAACTTCATGATATTGGGATTTTTATTATGTGTAATAATATGAAATAAATTATGAATCAATATATAATAATCAAAAGAGTTGTCTTAGTTGGTATCAAATGGAGGTTTAGTTATTTTTTGGATTAGGATTAGATAACTCTAGAGAAAGCCTTAGGGATAAGACTAAGAATAATAAAACAACCCTAAATTTTTATAATTATAGATTTGTTTTTTATTATGAAAATATATCCATATATAGATACTACAGGTCGTCGTGGTTCTAGAATAGATGTACCTAGTGTTAAGAACTCTAACAATCTGCATTAGGACTAACAGAATGTAACCTGGTTATTTAAAACGGGCCTTACTACACACCTATTTTGACAATTCCATGGGATATTATTGTGTGGAATAAAAATATAATTATGAAATATTATTGTGGGAAAAAAAAATTCCCATAAGAAAATATGATAAGAAATTGATCATGGAAAGCAAAGTTTGAAACCTAGAAATTCATAAGTTAAGGAAAATAATTTATGTTATAATTTATCAAATTTATGTCATTAAATTTACATTTATGTTTTTGATATTTTAAAAATAAACATCCCAAATTTTTTTATTAGAAATAATGTATAAAATAGGGGGAATCAAGTAAGAAAACAACATGATTGGAAATATGATGACTACCCCAACGAGATGGTGAACTCGATAGGAACAAGAATCACAAACGTTTTTATGATACTCTCTTATACGAATCTGGTCCAGAATAGAATCCTATATCATGAGGAGCTCCCAAATCCCCTTAATAAAGAACATGTTTTTGTTTATTCCATTATGTAACAAAGGCCCCCAAATTTCAATGGATTGGATGATCCCTTAATAACAGAACAATGGGTCATCTGAATGGAGAAGATCTTATTCATATGTCAATGTTCCAAACCAAATAAGGTTCTACTATCTATTTAATATATAGAGGGAGAAGATGATAAGTGGTGGAAATTTATGGATAATATGAATCTTGAGTATGAGATCGAAGTAATGGGGTGGAAGGAATTCCAAAAAATATTTTTTATGAATATTTTCCATGCACTCACTGAATTAAAATGGAATTTGATTTTCATTCCCTCAATCAAAAAAGATATGAATACATTAAGTCGTCTGAGTAAAACTTCCCAAAAGATTCATGAAACACCTATGGACTATTCTTTTTCCTCGAATTTATGTTTTACTACTTATTTTGTGGGATAAATTCTAGACTAAAAAATTTGGTAGCAACCTATGAATTTGATTGATATAAAGAAATTTTTTGAGGTTCTCTCAAAGTTAAAATGGAGATCGGTTAATCTCAAGGGTATTATGGGGATAAGGAGTAGAAAGTGTAGTTTAATTATATTAGTCTAGTGGATAAATATAAAAGTGATATTATATTTCCAAATCCCACTTATCAAAGGTGTGGAAAACAAAACCCCATAAATTTCCTAAGGAAAATGAACAAATGGTGCAGGTTTGGGAAGTAAGGAAACCTAGAAAAAAATTATCCAGAGGAAAAAAACACAATTTTGAAATAAAGGAAATTAATACTCCCATCAACCCTCATCACATTTTTCATTGCTTTAGCTTCATGGTACCAGGGAACATTGAAAACCAATGCTCTAATCCAAGGGTTATTGGAGACAACCAACAACCTCCAAGGTAGAAAGAGTGTTCTTTTCCATTATATCAATGGAGGTGTATCTCGACAACGATGTGGTGATAGGTATGATACTTATTCATTCAAAAATAGTGAATGTACATTTCTATTTTGGTTCTATGAATTCAGTTATATCATGAATGTTTAGTAGAACTATTCAAAAATCTCCAAAAATCATATAATTATATATGATAGAAAAAACAAAAAATGGGGAAATTTATTTAATAAAAAACATATATCTCCTCCAATACAATAATTTGTGGTCGGAACATCCAAGAAAGAATTATTGTACTCCTTTTGGTGGAATTTAAGGCAATTATGGACACAGATTGGCTTTCCCAATATAGATTGAACATAAATTGTTAACAGAAGGAAATCAATCTCCGTATTGGGAATCGACCCCCCTTATTCTATACATGTTTAAAGTGAATGATGAATTTTCTTTAGAACTAACATATTAAGCATGGATATTACTTACCTATAATCAAACATATCTAGATCAAATGATTGAATCTATGGAATGAATCATCCTTGAATACTTTTCCCTTGTGAGGGAATGTGCTAATTTATTTCTTGAAGAATTGGATAGTCTTCCTCTTAGAAGAGATGTTTAATATTCAATCGAGCTTATACCTAAGTCATTTACATTATCCATGACTCTCTATAGAATGGATATTGTGGAACTTGAGGAGATGAAGAAACAACTAAAGGATATTATGGATAAAATTTGTATACTCTCAAGTGCTTCACCATTGGGTTTACCAGTCCTATTTAACAAGAAGAAATATGGGTTAATGTTCCTTTTACACAATTAACATGAGCTCAAAAAGATCAATATAATGAAAAAGTTTCCTCTACTTCGAATTGATTATTTTTTAACCAGCTACCTGGAGAACAATACTTCTCCAAGGAGGATCTTTGATCAGGATATTATTAAGTAAGGGTGAATATTGAGGATATACCCAAAACCACTTTTCATATAAGGTACAGACAATATGAGTTAATATTAATTCTATTAAGACTCATTGATGCTCCCAAAATCTGAATGGACTTGATGGATATTGTATATAGGTATTACCAAAAAATTTTGTGGTAGTACATATAGATTATTTTTTAATATTATGCAAAACTAAGAAGGATCATCTAAGGACAGTTCTAAAGACATTATGAAAGTATACGTTTTATCCAAAGTATAAAAAAATTGAGTTCTAGTTGAAGGAATAATCATTAGTGGGGAATATTATCACAATAAATGAGATACTATTTACCATTCAAAAAATAATCAATTGAATAATTGACATTCCAACATCTATTACAGATATCCATAGTTTCTTCATACTAGCTAGGTGTTATCATTTATTTTTGAATAATTTATCATAATTTTAAATGCCTCTAACCAAGCTAGCTCAGTAAGGAATCATGTTTTCATAGAATGAAGAATGTGAAGAGATATTAAAGGATATGAAAAGTATAATTATTAAAGTAGATGTGCTTACACTACCCATAAGTAGATAACATTTCATATTATTCATTGATTCTTCAAATAAGGGGTTGAGATGTCTATTATTGGTGAATTAAAAATGCATAGCATATGATTCTTGTTTGTTTAAAGTTCACTAGCAGAACTACCCAATGCATTATTAAGAGTTGAGTGTACTGATATTCTCTTTGAAAATCTGACAACATTCAATATTTCGGGTGATGTATGAAATATATATATCACAAAATCATGAATTATATATTCACATATAAAGAGATAAATATACACTACTGAGGATGGTTAGAGCTAATCAGAGTCTATGACTACTTAATACACTACCATCATAAGAAAGAGAATAAAGTGGAAAACCCAAGTATAAAGGATAAATAAATTATATCATTTATGATAATTTAGGGGGACATGATATTCTTATATTTGAAACAGATTGACATGGGAATCATAATTGAAGGAACATCATCAATCCTTTCACAAATGATTTCTCAAACATCTATTTTGGGAAATTTAAATGATGCTCAATGGGATGATTTGAGAATTTATATGAAAGTGGAAACTATAAGAAAAAGATAAATACATGGATTTTAATGTTAATTAAGAAGGAGTTATAAGATTTTGGTTAAGACTATGTGTACCATCGAATCCCAAGATAAAGAAGGATTCATTGGATAAGTCACATTGTTTAACCTTCTATATCAATCATGGAAGAATTAATATATATCAAGATCTCTAAGACAACAATTGGTGGGACAATATAAATAAAAATATTGAATAATATACATCAATGTTCCTGGTATGTCTGCAAGTGAAGGATGAAAGTAAAACATCTAAAGGTGTGATGAAACCATTACTTATAGATACATGGAAATGGGAAAACATTAGTATGGACTTTGTCATAGGTCATCCAAAGAAATCCAAAGGAAACAATTCTATATGGTTTATTTAAGACCATCTTACAAAGATAGGTCACCTTATTTCAATTTGGAAGGATTTGTCACCAGATAAACATACCCAAATATAAATCAGATAAATGGTAAGTATGTATGGTGTTCCACTATCGATTATATTTGATCGAGATCTAAGATTCACCTCCATGTAATGGAAAAGTCTTCAACACTATCAAAATACTGATCAAAACTTTATTATGGATTATCATCCTCAACCCGATGGAAAATCTAAGCAGAAAATTCAGACACTGAAATACATGATGAGAACATATTATATGAACATCAATGAAGGATGGGACAAAAATATAACACTATTTGAGTTCTCTTACAATATTGGTTTCTAGTTGATCAAAAAAATGGGTTCCTATGAATACCTTTATAGAAATATGTGAAGATCACTTGCATGTTAGCTTGATGTTGGGGAAAAAGAACTACTAGGTCCTTTAATTGTCAAGGAAATGGTTGAAAAGGCCAAGAAAACTCAGCAGCACATCAAGGATGCTCAAATTTGATAGAATACCTTTGATGGAAATCATAAATGAGACCCAATGTTTTATGTTGGAGACATTTTATTACTCAACTTATCTCCAAGAAATATTTTAATGATATTTGGTATGAATGGAATGTATAGTCCATGATATATCGTCCCATTTGAGATCCTTGATCGCATCAGAGTGTTAGCTGACTAACTTTACTCTTACCTAACCTATCTCACGTAAATGATTTATTACAAGTATACATACTGATATATTATATACCATATCCCTCAAATGTACTCAATCTTGGTTGGTACCATTGTAGAATGACTTTTCCTATGAGGAGAAACAGGTGAAGATCATAAATTATAGAGGAAGAGTTCTAAAGAATAATATAATTCACATTTAAAGGTGTTATAGAGAAACCAAAAGTTTGAAGAATAAACATGTCAAATGGATGAGGTGATGAAACATAGTTTCTCACATTTTTTTAATATGGAAAAAGAAAAATTTGAGTGAGAAATTTCTAAAGGTGGGAAGATTGTAATGACCTGCACTTTTATAAATGAAATTCACTTTATGATTTAATTAAATGTATAATAATGTAATATGGTTATAGAAAACACAAGAAATTATTATATTTTGTTATATAAAATTAGATTTAAAATACGGTTAGGCATCATTACGATTTATAATATAGTCATTGAATTAAGATCTTTTGATTAGTATAAGTATACGGTTTTGATAAATCTAATTGACATAGATAAAGGAATTGATGGGCTCAACCTCTATGATCATACCTGAGGAATCCCATTTATATCATAATTAGAGGAGGATAACATCATTTTGAATTTAAATTGATGAATCTCAAGCGGAGATACTACATCTTAAGCATGAACGAACCCATTTACAAGAGATGTTTGAGCTCATCGAGATTATAGCCCAAACCACATATGTGAAACCCCCATCTAAGTCTAGCTAATGCACTCCTTACTATTTGGAAATTTTCTTGTGAGTTAAAGGGATATGTATCAATACCCTAGAAATATGATCATGTAGTATATAGAATAATGAATATATTTTCACCCTATTATTGTTACATTATAAATGATATTTATTTTAATATAATAAAACAAAAAATGTGTTTTTGTGTGGTATTAAAATTTAATTAAGTATTAAATTTTTATGAACATAGGAATTTTTGAAAAAAATAATATTTTTATAATACATTGTTATTAAATAATATTTATTAAATATAAACAATCATATAAATTTTATGATGTCAAATGTAATTTGTATAAGGGTATGAAAACTGTTAATGTCATAAAAACCCATTAATTCACAATAAATTTTTATTGTTATTTTAAAATTTAAATTACATATAAAATCTATATTATTTATGGAATTAGAATGTCAAAATTATATAATGGTGAATTTTTCATAATTTTCTAAGATAACGGAATTTTCTGTTAAAAAATAAATATTGTATAAATATATAGCATGAATTATGGCATCATAATGACCCAAAAGTGATGTAATAAATACTATAAAAATAACATAGGACTAAATAAATGTTTTCAATTTAAAATTATTTTTTTATTATTTTTTTAATAATTTTTTAATTCTGTTATGAATCCACCAAAACAGTTAATATATTTTAATGTTTTTAAATCATTTATTTGAGAGTATGACTCTCCAACACATAATAAAGGTTATTATTTTATAAATTTTTCCACATGCCCTTATAAAATAATAGACAATACTTCCATTTGGAAGAAACTATGGGAGAAGACCTTGGGAAGGTTTTTAGTTTCTCTTATGTTATTAAATAGAGTTCAAAACCTATGTTTGAGAAATATAAATAAAATCTCCACACATTTACTATATAAACCCACCTTGGATTCCACCTACCTCCACTAAAAATTATTGGATCATGTTTCTAATATGAAGTCCACTCTCTATATTGCTCCCAAGGTTACCCCAATATCTCAAGAACTTCTCCCAGTCATTTGGAGTCACACACTTAAGTAAGGGATCATCACCTTCTCTTTATAATTCATGTTTCTTTATTATCTTATGCCTTCTATTTGTAATTACTAATATTGGGTTATGTCCTTCCATGTCCCTACTACTGCCCATTTTATTTCCAAATTATCAGTGACCCCCTTTTCTCCCATCAAGTCATTTTATTAATTTTTATCAGATGTCATTATACTGCTGAAATTTCACCAGGATTTTCCAAGCCAAACCAATTATGTAGTGAATACCATACACATTTATTTTCATGGGTGTTTCCCTTTATACACTTATAACTATTTAAAATTTTAATTACATGTATGTATCCCACTCAACTTTGTTATGAAATAAAATACGATGATGAGTTAATCCATGTTGTGTTATCTATGTGGCACACTTAAAAATGAGAATGAAATAAAAGTGATGGGTGCACCCAGAATTATATAGCACTTTAATATATTGGGTAATATTTAGTCTCACGAGAAGTCGTGTTGGGATAGGGAGTAAAACTAATTTTAATTTTCTAATTCATCTATCATTATGAATTATTAGTTATCATTATTCCATGTTGATGATGCATTATTTTCAAATGTTTCTACATATCCCATGTTATCAGTCAATATCATGTGATATTGTCCATGTTAATGATTCACACCTGTTTTATGCTCCTTTAATATGCCTAATGTGTAACATGTATTATTATATTCATGTTATTTCTTTTTTATTTCCCTTAATAGGATTTATAGCTCATCACTTTCTTATGTACATCCCCAAGTTATGTAATGCATATTTCGGTATGAATGAATATTATGATCTAGTTAAAGAAGTCTTCAATAATGATGTTTTATTTCCTATTTATGTTGTTATGTAATGTACTAAATTAAAAAATATTGTAGACTTATTGATCTTATTAGTTTTATTTTGTGTAATATTATGTAATAAATTATAAATTAATGTGTAAGAAATAGAAGGGTGTTCATAAAAAAATTATCCAAGAGGGAGAAAACTAGTTTTTTTCACTACCCCTTGGGTATGAATACTCCTTAATGTTATTATCCAAATGAAATAAATTTTCTATCACTAAGATATTTTATTTTAATGGGAATTAGGTCTCATTTGTATCATGTTATGATGTTATAAATCCAAAAAAATATATTATATGAAATACTACCCATATGTGGCATATTGAATTTGATTGAGTTATTTAAAATTCCAATTTTTTAAAATTGACGGATTGAAATTCATTGAAAAAATTTGAAAAAAAAGTAGTAGATATTATTTTTAAACTGGAAAATTATTTTCCACCTATTTTTATACATGTATATTTAATAGTTCATTTAATGAGATAAATATATATTTTTTCTCCTATATACTTATGTTCGATGTATCCTTCTGAAAGGTATATAATGATATTAAATAGCTATGATATGAATACGCATTAACCATAATCCACTATTATTGAAAACTATATTACTGAGGATGTGGAAATGTTTTTTACTAACTACTTGCTTATATAGGATCATCTCTATTTTCCAAAATATCACTATCAATGAGTTAGTTCAGTAAGAAATAGGATCTTTTGCTGGAAAATAAATTAATTTTAAATGGCCAAATAATACTAGAATTTTTATTGAGCCTGAATAACATAGATGAAACCCATTAATATATATAATAACATATTAAATAATTAATTTTTTTCCAAATAACTATAATAATGATACACTGGTACTAAATAAGAACTAGAAAACATTTTCCATATTTTAAAGATATCATTCATTGTAGATTATATACATTAGAAACGTTTATAAGGTTAGTAGGTGGCCTATATTTAAATGTTATAAGATTTTCCAAGTATAATATTTATGGTAATAAATTTTATACCAAATATAATGAAAATTGAAGTGCATTTCATAATAAATGGGTATTGATGTTCACTAATGAAACATATTTTTGGATTATAATTGAAAAAGTCAGTCTATGTATTAATTTTATTTTACAAAGTCATATAAGATATTTTATATATTAATTACATTAGATTTTGAGTTTTTATGTTCAATTATAATTGACATTTCGGTAATTATAGTGTTAAGCACGATCAATTCAAAATTAAACCAGTATATTTGAATAGATTAGGATACAGATATGACCATTTTATCCTAAAAACCTATAGGAAATAAATTTTATATATTTTTGAACCACAAAATACGTACTGGTTTAAAATTTTGAAAACAAAAAAATATATTTTTTTTGACATAAAATTTTATGATGATGAAAATTATATGATATCACTACTTCTATATAAATATTTTTATTTGGAATTTATGAACTTTTAATAGATATGGTTCATTCCATATGGAATTATCCTAAAGAATGTATATGGGAAAATAATACTTTAAGAATCACTAATATTATGTGTACTAAAAATACTTTTTTAACTTTTCAAGTTTTGAAAATTGTGAGATATATTAATTATAATTATATTTTATAAAAAATATGTTAAATTGTTTTTTTTGTTCTTGAAAAATAATTTCTTATAAATATTAATTTTTTAGGAATTTTTTCATTTTAAATGTTTTTTTTTATTTTCTCCTGACTATATCGTTCCATGTCTCATAAATGTTTTCAATATTCTTATTTTCAATTTAATTATATACTTTAACAAAAAAAGGAAAAAAATTAATTGAGATTAATTTTATATTTACCATTTTCCAATATGTATTCACTTTTTTCTATTAATAGTTTGATTTTCATATTATTTTACTATTTTCTTATTATCTTGATTTGTAGTAATACAACATATCAAATAGTGAGTTGTTACGATCTTCTAGGGATGCCACTCTGAATTATTCTAATGAAGATCATCCTTACTCCACTACAGATGAGATTCCTTCTTCTATATGGAAATGGAAGTCTTTTAGGTTTGGTAAATTATTTATTATTTGTTTACCAAAATTTTCCAATTCTTGTCGAAAAAAGAAAAATAAAACTATCAATTTATATAGTAATGATAATCCTATAGATAATAATTTTTATAAATTTAGGGGTTTTTTAGATATGAAATCCAATGAAGAAAAAATCATCTTGGTCTATTACTAGAGAAGTTTTAACTAGATGGAAATGGCTTTTCTATGGAATCCCATTTTGGAAATATCCATTTCTATTATTTTATTAATCATGAAATCTTTTTGGTAATGTAATTATTTTTTTCTTAATTTTATATGAAATATGTTTTAAAAAACACTGAATATGTTATAATGTGATTCTTATGTTTTACTATAGTAATATATATGTTTTTAAGTCAATACCAACTAATATTTCATTTCTGAAAAAATAAATTAGAATCCATGTCAACTATTTTATTTTTTTAAAATGAAGAAACATGGATAAGGTGTTTTGAAATTACTAAACATAAAACCTTTTTTGTATGTGTAATGTCAAATTTTTTATGTAAATTTTAATATAATCATGAACTATAATCTTATCAATGATTTGGTTCTTAATCAATAAGCATTTATGAGATCTCATCAACAGAGCCATGAAAAGAGTGTATATCCTCATATTTTATTTCATAGTGGTTATCCATTATTAAAATAACAAATAATGACTGAGAAGTTTGAAAAATAGTGAGATAATTTTTAAAAGTATATAGAGACTTCCCCTAATCAATCCCCCTATCTAGAAATGAAAATTGGAAAAGTTGTTCAATATCAAAAGAAGGAAAATATGTTATAGAATAGTTAAAAGATATAGTTGAGAATATTATAAGAAGTAATATAATTTATTTTTAAACTATTTATATTTTTTCACCATCATAAAATTTTCCAATATTTATAAAAAGATTCCCTTGAGGGGAAAAGAACATAGGGTTCCTTTATACCTAAGGATATGAAATATATTTGGGATACTACATTAAAAAATTAATTACACTCGGGTCATGTATATTGATATGAAGTGTGTGTATCTATTAAAAATTTATTCAGTCACCCTAGTAAATAATTAAGGTATGAAGATTATATAGGAAAATTATAATTTTTAGAAGCTAATGTTTGTAAGATTTTCTAGGAAATTGTGGATAGTATTGGATCATTGATACTATCGCTTTTATTGACATGTCGAGAAAGTTACAGAATCTCACTTCTCCACATTCTCCTCCATAGTTTCCAAGTAATAATGAGTTATTTGTTAAGGATATTCAATATCACATCATATAATATGGGTTCAAAAATTATATTGGGGACACTATAAAACATCAATATATTAGGATGGATCAACATATGGTAATATTAAAGGATATTATAAATTCATAAACTGAAGAAATCTTCCCTACTAATGAGGTTTCTAAAGTTGGAATGAATGTCATAAATTTTTATAATTTGGTCACATATGTTTTCACTGTAACATAACACTATGGTATAAAAATATTGTACAGTTTATTAATTTTTTATAAAATTTTCGTTATGATTTCAATATATATATATATATATATTTCTATAAATACCTTTAAACTAAAGACATTTTTTATAGAAAAAATAACATGTTATGTCCCATTAAACATTACATACTATATGTTTTGAAAAAAACCATAACTTATCATTATATACAATTATGTTGTTTGATAATTATTATCTATCAATGACCGCTAACATATGTTGGTGTGATTATCTACTAATAATTTGTATGAAGGAAATATTGGAGCTCTTATGTGTAGATATTATTTTCATTAAAATGATGAAGAAAATTTTCATTTATATTTTTTATTATAAATATTTTGATTATATAAATTTTATATAACAAATTAAATATGTTTTTATTAGTTATCTAAATTTTTTTTATTCACTTTGATATGCAATGAGTGTTTTCATTAAAGTACCCAAAATTTATTCTTCCATTAACATGGATAATGAAATATATAGGAAGAACTAAATATGTTTCTCAAAGGTTCTAGAATAAAGTAACTATATTTTTGATGCATCATTATATTTTTAGCGAATAAAAATATATTTCACTATAGAGAATAATTTATCCTAATTAAATAACCATTCATATAATATTTTTTTATATACATGATCACTGTATGTTGTGTTCTTTTTTTACAAAATAAAATAAAACTTATTAGTGATGATCTAAATATGGTGATGTGATAGATATGTTTAATGTAATTTTAGTGAAGTAATTTTGTTTTATTAATTATTTAAATTTTAATAAATTTTAATCTTATTATATACAGTTTATTAGTTCAAAATAGGTTTTGGAAGTACTATCACAAGTAAATAATATATATGGAGAAAAATATATATTATAAGGGGGTGGAGGTGACTTTTTTTATAAGTACTATAATTTATAAAATACTTATTTTTTAAATTGTTAAATTCATTTGAAATGGAATTGGAATCATCAGCAATGAAGGGATAGATATGAGTATTTATTATAGATATTTATTAATGAAATAATTATAACTAGGGAAATTACACCTTTGACATGATTAGGAGTCATTGTCACTTTTCATTTTATTTATATTAACATTAATTCATATTAAATGATGAATAATTTTCATTTAATTTGTATCTTTTTAATGATCCAAACTAAAACTATGGGAATGATATAAATCAGTTATTTTGAGTATGAACTAGTTATTTCACAAATTTTATTCAGTTTTAGTTCGCTAATTTATATTTTCAATGTATATTTTTTATTCTATCTTTGAAAATATAAAAAAATGTGTTGTATTCATGTTTTGATAAAAATATTATTAAATAATGGTACTTCATGCATAACCAATAGAATTTTTTACTATGTTATTAAAGTTTTCTCATGTTACATGATCTTATATTGTATTTTTAATTTAATTAAAATTTAAAGTATATATATTATATTCTCACAATGGTTATTTTTATAACAGATGACAAAAAATTATTTTACATAATTTATTTTATAGCTGGTGGGGAAGATAGATTTGCCATCACATATTTTTAAATATAATGTCAAAAACATTTATTCACGTACATTATTTTATAAATAATGTGGAAACTTTCCATATTTTTTATTTTTTGGTGATTCTCAAGGCCATTTATTTTTATAATCGATTTGGTACATGGGTTTTTACATATTTTGAAAGAATTTGTGGAAGATTTTATTTAAAAAATTGATTACATTGACATATGGTTATTGAAAATGTAAACTTTTTAGAAGAAAACTAATGAAAAATCCATTTTCTATACTTGTTCACCACTTCTCCTCTATAAAACATTTATAAAAATCCAAAAAAACATATAGCATGCTCAATATGAATGACACATCTGTAGGGATACCACCTGAAATATATCTCCAAAATATATGATCCATGATACATAAAATAATTATGATTAACCATCATCCTACATGATAATATATATATATATATATTGGATAACATTTTACCAAATAGCCAATCATTTTGAATCCCTTTAAGAAACATTAAAAATAAATCATAAACCCCCACTCGTCAGGGAATTATCTATTAAAAATAATCTTATAGGGTCTCTCTACCCATTTAGATCCCTTCAAGATAAAAACCATTCAAAATTAGTACATATACATAAAACATAAATTACAATCCTTTTGTTCTATAAATTTAATACCTGAGAAATAATAAACTTTCATTCAATCTTAATAATAACTTTACTTACCATTATAAGTAATATCACATCTGTCATATACTTACACACCTAAAATATAATGCTACACACATCACATGAATACCCTATATAAACCAATTATCCCATATATTCACAACATGTGCACCCATCACCACACATTCTCAAGGAATCTGAATTCCTTCAATAAACCCCATGGCATATCCCTAACTTATATACACATATCACCATATTACCATCATTATGGTTATTATAATACATCCCAACTATAAATAGGAAAATTGTACTATTATAATGATAATTCAGATGACGTACTCCATTCAAGGACATAACCCACACTCACTAGGTCCCCTACCAAATCTACTAAAAGTGCATACCATGAACCAATTATCTTGTGAAAAAAATTCCATGCATTCATATTCACATAACTCAAGTTTAAACAATATTTTATCGCATATATCCAAGGGAATAATCTTTGACGGTATCTACATACCCCAATTAATATCTCCAAGGTCAATTGAGGTCACACTTGTGTGGATATGAATAATACATTTCAATCATGGTAAATAATTAAATAATTCATTAGGATTATTTTAGTTAGTTAATTCACAACTAATAATCCATTTAGGGAAACACTGAATCATTTCCCCTTGATTTTATAATCAATCTGAACCACCCTTTGAAAATTAATTTCCTATCATGTAAAATTATGCATATCTCATTTGATCATATAAAACAAGTATAATTCTTTTCAAATACCTCATTCCACCTCCATCTATAATTTAATCAACAAACCAGTAACCAAAAAAATATAATTTATGAAATCAAAAAACTATAATTTTAAAACCAATATCCATAATCAAACAACCTTTCTAACATTAAACTTTACTATATATGTGTTAGATAATAACATTATCAATGTCCATTCCATGTTCCAAAAAACCTACCTCCTTATATAACAACACAAAGAAATAAAACCATTAAAAATAATTCTTGGTAATAACTTTGTAACATAATTCCCTTCGCCACCATCTTCTGGTCATATATTGGTCTCCATGTCACCTTAAGTACTCTTCCTTATATTCTAGAGTTTAGAAACTAGCAGTTATGGTCAAATAATAAGGGGTATATTATACTCTCGGTACCATCACATATAAAAATATATAAAAACAACGAAATAATAATATATGTAAACGCATAACAATGATATATGGAACTATAGAAAAATGATAACAATAATAAATATGTAAGTTTGTGTTATAACAAAAAAATCCCTATTTCAATATAGTTATATATCATATGACGATCACCTATGTCTTACCAAAAATAAAAAATAATCAAATAAATCATGATCTGGAGAATATACCTCAAATTATCTCTCCATAACCTTAAAATTATTATTATACCATGAGATTTTAAAATAATACTATGTTTGATAGTGTATACGATATGCAACACCGATCATAAACAAACATTCAATTAATATTATTTTAAATAGGTCCATCATAACCTAGTCAATAAATTTTTGGGTATTAATATAAGTAATATAATTATATAATATATTTATAGTGGTCCTAATCAATATAAATTTATTGAAAAATTATAAGTAAATAAGAACTCACATTTTGGTGAATTCATTTTATGATTCTAAAACATATTTGTTACTTTTTGTGAGAACATTTTAAAAAAAAATTATCCAATTTATGAAATTCTATTTTATAAAAATGATATAAATTTAAAAATTACTATATCAAAATTATAATAAGCTAAAAAATTGATTTTTGTTAAAAGTTTTACTTTTATTTGAGTAATAAAAAAATATAAAATTTATAAAAAAATGTCTATTTAATTGAAGTATTTAAAAACTCGCATTTCATTTAGAATTAATATTTTAATAAGATTATTTACTTTTTTTAAATAGTCTATTAAATTTCAATAAAATCAAAATTTTGATAAATTTATCTCTTAATTGTATTTATATAATTAAAATTTACCTTTTCCGGAAAAACATTTTCTTTGTGATTTACAGGTTTATTTTATATGTAATTTCTCTCACTAATAAAAATTGAATTTGATAAAATTCATACCATATTTGGAATCATCTTGTCTAAAATGGTTAAATATATTAACTTTATCATTATTTATGATGAATGGTAACCATAGTGAAAATGATGTCACCATAATAGGGGTAAAATTGGAAGAACAAGGTTAAAATAATTAAATAATGCCATAAAAATGTCGATAAACATTCTTATATTTCATTAAATTAGTTTAATACAACCATATAATTCATGTATTTCAAAATTCAAAATATTTGTTTCATTTTTATTTGTTAAATTCTTTTATATTTTTTAAGCAAAGGAAATTTCTAAAATATCACTTTTTAACTTTTAATATCTATGATATTTTATGATAGTGATAAAAAACAAGTTAAAGATGGTTATTTTCAATATGATTAAATTTTATTTTGATATTAATTTACATTTATATTATAATGATTAAATAATTACCTTTAATTCTCATGCAACTACGACATAGTTTTTGTTAAAGTAGTGTAAAAAGTGAGAAAGTGATTTTAAAAACTCTAAAAGTAATATCTTTTTGGGTAATTTATGGTTTTAGAAGAATTTTTTAATTAACATAATTTATTATTGATGTGTTATAAGTTTGTATTTTAAATAATTTTCTATATTGATATTTTATAGAGTTGAATTATGTGAATAGTAACACAAATGAATTCAATGTTATTTTATGTTATAAAATATTTTATTAAATGATTTAAAATTCATTATGATATTATATTGGGAAAATTGAATTTTATATGCTCTTACATATCACCCATTTTCTATTTATCAATCTATTTTCAATATATAGTAACTATCTTGACCCATAAAAAGTAAAAAAAACGTTGTTTCCACATTAATGGTTAACATGGTGAGCATATGGTTTAAACTTTGAGATAAGTGTTATAATATTCTTTCAACATGTATAAATATTAATTTATTATAGGATATAGACTTATATCCATTCTATATTTTAAATATATCAAATTTTTCACATTATAATGAAATTTATTTTATATTAATTTAACACATTAAGTAATTCTAATGATCCTCATCTCCTCTCTTATACATGGGAACCACATATCCTCTCTTCCTCGCACTTCATGAGGCACATTTATTAACCAAACCTAGAAAAAAAATTTTAATTTAATATAAACATTTTATATGATTACTAATTCATAAAAGACCATCCTTAGAGTCCTTATGGAGTTATCCATAACATGTTCTTTAAATAGGCTGTTATTATATCAATCAAACGTTTTTATTTTCCTTATTCTTCTACAACATTCTATTTTATCCGAACCATTCTAATGAAATATCACTAGTATATATCATATATTAGGAAATTATTATTTTATTTGAATTTATTTTTTCAAATGTTATTCTATCCTATGGTAATGGGAACATCGTTCATACGTACATATGGTCTACCACCTCCATAAAGTTATGTGTTTTATTTTCCACCAAATACATACAAAGATATCTATAAAGATATATTAAATGAATTTATAAGATATTCATGGCATAATTTTAATTTTTTGATACAATATATTACTTGTCTTATTATCATTCATATCATTTAAAAATAACAATGTTGCTCGTGTGTGGAGGTGGACTACCACTTCAATGAAGCGATGTGATCCATTATTCATATAAACATTTCATGGATCATTATAAAAATATATTTATTTTATAAAATTTAAAACTATATTAGAATTTATGCAGTTTTTATTATGTAACATTTAACCATGTGAACATGGTAAACCTACCAATGTTATTCTACGATTATGATCTTAAGAACCTCAAAATGTCTAACATGAACTTAAATGATTTAATAACTATATATGGCACAATAATTAGTGAAATAAGTGTGGAAATTATATGGTAATAAAAAAATTTTCCTAATAAGTATAAAATTAATATAAATTTATTATATAGAAGATAAATTCTATTCCTGGTGAGTCGGACTCAAGGTAAGGTTTTTCTTAAATCAATTTCCTTTCATTGGGTTATAACAATCATTCAATTGCGTTGTTATTATGTGATTATGTGTGAATTAATATCTAGATTTATTTTTATTAATTTTTTACTTGTTTTATGTGGATTTAAATATTTTCACATAATTACTTTATGTATTAATAATCACTTTAAATGTTATGATATTTTTTAATGGTTTTTCATCTCAATATTAATTTGTTGAGACATTTATGTTTTTATGAATACATTTATTATTATTACATATATATAATAACCAATTTATATATTATATCATGGATCATTATTAATTCATGGTATTTAATGTTAATATTAGAATTAATTTACCCTAGGAATTTTAATTTGTATTCTACCAAAGTGGTAAGGGTTTATATTACAATACGATCATTATTCGTGATTGATTATATTTGAAATTATATTGAAGGAATTATATGGTATTTTTTGTCATAAACATAATATATTATCCTCAAAACTTGTTATTTTGAGAATTATAAGGTTTCCACCCATTTTACTCTCTCTATGTACTCAATACTCCAAAAGAATGACTGTATAGAAAAGTACCTTTTTTTATTCATTTTGAAACATTTTCAACCTTATACATGTTTTCTTTTAAATATTTTCCAGAATTTTTTAATATTCAACAATAATTTATTAAAATTTAATTTAATTTACATAAAAACGTTTAATTTGAATCTTATTTTATTTTTGTGAATGAACCACAATTTAATGATGGTGTGAATTGACATTTTGTCTTAACACTTACCATATGAATGACTTTTCCTTCAATAATAAATAATATTTTCATTAAAGATTACTTAATAATTTTTCATGTTTAGTTAAAAATAAAATATTTCCCCTTATATTTTCAAAATATATATCCTTTAAATAATTTATTTCAAAATGAATAGGTATTTTCTCAATAAATATCTAATTGACACGGTAAAATTATTTTCATCTATGTCAACAGACCATGATGAATATTTTAATTTAATGTATTTATGATCTAATGATACTATCAAAAATATTTCTATATATGGGTTATGATCATTTTTATTTGGGAAATTATTGAAATTTGTATGTTATTACTAAAATTATTGATATTTATTGATTATTAAGGTATGTTTATTTAGTTTTATAGTTTATTGATATGAGGAATATATTAAATTTTTATGTGATGGTTGATACCCAGAATTTAATATCCCCTTTATGAATCAGTAGTTCTCATGAGAGAAAATAGTTTGGGTGTTTGGAATATTCTATACCCATTTGATTATGTTTTCATGGAATATGGCCTCAACAGTAACATTAAGATGTCTGAAATAATGCATTCTGTCATGATGATATCAGTTATTGATGTCCATGTGACTATTATAATAGTTATGTTATCCATGAATATGTTCCATTCTTATGTTCTTATTTATATGGAATTATCTTATCATCGTTTATTCATTAATTTTTTATTCTATGATAGGTTCTATTGTAAGTATTCTCTTACTGAGCATCTGAGCTAACCCATTTAGTTTGATTCATCTTCCCAATATTCAAGTAAGTGTACTATGTTTGATATTAAATAATATTTTAAATGTAATAACAATGATATAAAATAAAATACAATGTTTAATTTTTTGTTTTCAAATGTATTGTGATATTCAATCGTGTATCTATTTTTCGAAGACTACTGAACTATTTGATATGTCAAGATTTGTTATCTTGTTTTTGGTACCAATGTAATGATGTAACCATAATATTGGAGCTACTATGTTTGGGGTTGTTATATTTGGTATGATGGAATGTTTAATATAAACCATAGGAACTATATTTAAGAAAATATATAATAGAGAACATAACTCTATAAAAGGTTCTAGCGATATGTCTTTGTATGGAGTATTATTTTGAGGCATTGATAAAGTATATATTGTAGGGTTTTCATCGAAAATATATCCCTATTTAGATTCTATCATGTGGATATGACTGTGGAACTGATGCACATAGGGGTAAAAACTCGTAAAGGTGATGATTTTTTATTAACTTGATCATCCTCGATGCACAATGAGTGGGCCTAAAATTCCACGCCTAGTTAGACACTCACTAGGGCTATTCTTGGGTTAATTAACATTTTCCATTTGAACCATTATGATGAATTAGAGGACAGAATATATGTAAACATATGATATTTTAACATGAAATAGGTTAAAAATAAAGTGTCATCGGCGGATTGGTCTAAAGTTAACAATTAATTTAAAGTCAAAGGAAACCATTTTAGGTTTTATGTTATGGAAACATAATATTATTAAGACTGTTTTGGGTGACATTTATTGGAATAAAACCTATAAGTTTATTATGTATTTTATTGAAATTTTTATTTTAATAATAATTATTCTATATTATATAAACATGTATTGAAATGTATTAATAATCATAAGGGTTATTATGAGCTTTTATTTTGATGTAATTATTGTTTATTGAAATTTAAGAACCTTGTTTTTATCATATATATTACCATGGGATTGAAAAGATATTTAGTAACTAAGTGATTGATGTTATTTAAAATAAGGTTCACCATATTTTTTGGGAGAATTATATGATTTTAGTAAAAAAATATTCTTTTATAGTATGGGATTTCATTTTAGGAATAAATATTTTTTTATCTTATGGAATCATATATATATTTAGTCTTTTATAGTTATTCATGTTTTTTTCTGAAATATTTGATACATTATATAGAATAGTTTATTAAGATATATATATTTTATATGTGGAATTATTATTTATTCATGTTGTTTAGACATGAATATTATGATTATCATTTAATAATATGGAATAAAATCCTTATGATATTTGGGTTTCAATTTGGTTGAATATATATTGAATATTTTTCTGGTTAGATGAACTTTGGGTGTTATTATTGAATCATTAAAGATTAATATCGTATATCTCTAAATGAGGGTTTATTCATATTTGATATTATCTCATCTTGTGAAAACTATTTTGGTTTTGGTTACTAGATATAAACATGAAGAACTATTTTTCATCATTTCTGGATAATATAATCTTTTAAAAGTTAATTTCAGAGATTTAATAATGACTAATTCACCATGATTTTTTATTTTATGGAGTATGAGATGAGATAGAGGTAAAAAATGAATGAAGCACTATGAGAGGATGAATTTTTTCAAATGATATTGAAAATAATTTAATATATATATTTTTCTCATCTTATATATATTAATAGTAAAATAATAAGACATATTTAGAAAAATAATCTTGAAATAAAACCATTATCCTTTACCTTCATTCTTGATGGATTGATGCTCCTATTTATCCCAAACTGATTTATGATTTTTTTGTCCTAAAATTTCTCATGATCAGATTCTCTATCACTCCATATCATTATCTGGACATTAATTTTCTCTTTCATGTCCATATTTTCACTTCCCACTAATTTATTCATATTTTTAAATCATGTTATGTGTTATTCTATATGAACATCATATTTGTGTTTCCCTCTTTTCCAAAAAAAATTATTAACTCTTTTGTAATATGTGGATTTTTAACAAATGGATTTTCAAATATTAAACCCTTGAACTACCATGATCTATATCAAATTGTGTGGATGAATGATATTTAAGGGGTATTATTTAATAACCTGATATTTTGTAAATTATTTAATTTTCAAAAGAGTTATATAATATATAATGGGTACTTCTTATTTTTCTCAAAACAATATTGTACTTCTAAATGTTTTTCATCTATATCAATATCCTTAATTTTTTTAAAGTTTCTCTATGGATATTTTTTTATGACATAATGATCTTTATTTTTCAATATTATTTATTTCCATTTTTGTGGACATTTTCATGATACTCATTAATTTTATATAAGTTATTTATATTATGGAGGATTTTTTAATGTGATCTTGTACTTATAGAACACCTATGTATGATTTTTCATTATATGATGGGTGTGATCCTTTAAAAACCCCCCAATGAATTGGGTGAAGATTTATATCTCATTATATCACTATAAGATTTAAGTGGTGATACTCAGCCCTCTTTTTTATGGTATAGAAGTAGTTACGTATAATCCATTATATTATGGGATCTAGGTAGTGATGCATGATCCATTATGATCATAAGACTAGAGACTGAACTAATCAAATATGTAATGATGTTCTTATTAGTTATCCCAAAAATAATAAGTGATATTCAATGAATATATTTGTTTAAAATTTGTATGTTATGTTTACATGTATTAGGATTACTATCTTAGGTTTTGAAATACTATAATTCATTCATATATTATATTGAAAGCTTTATAAATTGATTCAAGTTTTATGATATATATTTTATTATGTACGATTTTCTTATGTTAGGATATATACCTTTATTATGTTCTTTTAGCATCTTGATCCTAAATAAACTAAATAGTCCCTCAAACTTATTGGACGTATGGCCTCATGTTCTCCTCCACAAACGCAAGAGGTATCTGACTAATAGTGAGGGCCTAGGGTGTGCTAGTGGGGAGACCATGTATTTGGGTCATAGTAGACCCAGTGCTATCAAATAATAGGTAAACATTGGAAATAGATAACTAGTATAAGTTAAATATGTGCAGCTAGATAATAATGAAATATATAATAAATAACTCCAACCACATACAAAATGATGATAATGTCATGATACTCTAACTAAAGGGAAAATAATAGGACACAGAGAAACCTAAATATAAAAAATTCTAAAAAAAGATTAAAAAATGCCTAATGTAACACAACTATAGTGATTCTCATTAGCTCAATACTCTTATTTAGTATTCCATCATATGCAGACAATCATAATTCATATCTAGACCCTTTCCTTTATCCTTACGTACAACCGAGAGTCTGCTCGGGTACCAAATGGTAGCCCTAATATGGTGTGAGATATACTATGTTGGCCACCACCAATGGACTATTGTTATATCTATCCATTTGATATAAAATTTAAGTGTGGGGGTATTATAAAGGGAAGAATAGATGTAAAATATAAAAAAGTCAGGTCAGGTTCTAAATGGACAACCACCCAACTCTAACTATTTCGACCTAAGTCAAAATATCTATAAACATATTCCAACACACACACACACACTCACATATATATATATATAGTTATGTATATATATATAGGAATTATATATATAGTGACATATGTTGAAATATATATAAACACAAATACTAGCCAAGACAAAAGGTGTAACTGAAGAATCCATGTGTAGTCATTAAGGTATCCATATATAAATTGAGTATTATCCAAAGCATTTATTCAGGGATATAGATGTATTTATATCGTATCAACCTAGTATGAAAAGTTACATTTCTTTTCTAACAACCTCTAGAAGAACATAGAACACAATATCCACCATTTGATAAATAACTTAAGACATTATACCCAACATCACATGTTACGGGAGCATGAAACACCATGTCTAAAAATGTCCATAACAATGTCTCAACATCCATTATACATGGGAATGATATAATAATAGAAATAATAATTCTTGTAATTATTTTCCATATGAAAAATATTTTTTTCATCTATTTAATATTAAATTTTGATAATACATTTAATAAGAACATTCAAGGGGTAATATTTTTTTAGGTGGAGACCTCCGACAATTATAAAAGAGTTTATGGGATATTTCTATCATGATTAACAATTTATGTTAAAGAATATTATTTTCTTGACATACCATTTTTAAATTTCGGCACTGAGTTACCTCGACACATGATATAAAGAAATAAAAAATTAGGTCATATTACTACACCACCTACCTTATGGTGGTAAACAACTCCTCATCCTATTTCACCCTTTAATACGAGAAAAAATAGAAAAAATTGAAAGAATATATAAATACCCTTGAAACAGTGCGTATTAGATCACCTAAAAGTGTCATTAATATGAGAGATACAAATCAAGAAATGGGTAATATGAATTTAGGTCTTCATGGTATACTTATAAAAAATCAATAGAAAATGAATTAGGGTTTCTATATGAAACATAACACAAATCCTAGGTTGGAGGAATTGATGGTGCAACATACACCCGGGAAGGTTTTTTATGTGAAATGAGAGGAGAAATGGGGGGGTTAATTAAAAAAATCATGGTAATATTAAAATTTCTCAACCATTTAAGAGGTTCATGGTATGGATGCATGGTTTTCAAACCATGCACCTAAACTAAGTGGGACCACTCGTTAAGTGGTGATAAGTGTGTAGCCCTAGTTGTTTTCTTTTCACAAATTGTGCATTTCCATCTATTCACTAAATCACCACTCATGTCCATATGTCCTGAGTTTCATGGTTTAAATAAACTATTTTCTCCTCTTCAATTAACTATAACACCTCATATGGTTGAGTCGCAAGGTTGGAAATAACCATGACCTAACCATGTATCTTTTTCTACCTTTCCAAAATCTAGATCTTTGGCATCCAAAAAAAGAATATGATTCTACTGAACCTCTCTTTATCCTTTTAATCAAATTTTAAATATTTAAGGGAAGGATATAATTGAAAATTAAAATTTTCATACCTCATGAAAAAATTGTAATTTCATAACCTCCCCTGCTTGAAACAAATAATACTTGAATTTCACTTCCAAGGTTGGTAAAATTTTATTTGAAAAAGTTTCCAACCACTAAACAAATACATCAGAATCACACTCCAATGACTCATCCTATAATAGGGTGTGTTCCCATAGTATATGTACCAGAGGAACTAAACTATCGCATAGAGTCATTGTGCTCTAAAAAAAGATACGTTTTGTATTCCCCTAGAAAGATGCATTTTCCTAAAGATTAATATATTAAAACAAAATGAATGACAAATTTTGTAATATTAATAAGGATGTTATGATATGTGGAAGAAGTCATGCACATTACAGTACTTTTGGGGAAATGCCAACTAATAGTCCACCAACTCAACTCACTCAAATATCTTGAAAGGACTGAAGTAATGGGGTGATATATTGTCCTATCTCTGAATCTATCTATGAACCAAAATAATTGAAATGAAAAAAATACCCATTCTACCACCCTGAATTCTAGAGGTTGGTGATAAAAATAGGCATATTTTTTTTTCCAATAATGAGTTGTATCCATGTATTTCTATATAAGTTATTCATATTTTTTTTCTCTTATAGGATATTTGGTCCCATCGGTTCTACCACTCATACCTATAATTAGTATTGGGGTGAATTACATGGCCTATTATTTAAGGCCAAATAGGGATCCACGTGAATAGTTTCCAAAAAGATGTTATTAGTGGAATATTCAGTGATATGTATGTGTTTCTTCCAAGTACATGAACAATCATGTAACTAATCCTAAATACTATCATATAACACCCATATCAAATGCTTAAACTAACTGTTCATTTGAGTGTTATATGTTATACTTAGAATAACTAGTGAACCCAATGCCTTATACAACCCCTGTCTGATCTGTGATGTAAACATAGAGTCTCTATTTGATAAAACAAAATGGGAAACACAATTGAAGTGTTGAATATCCTAAATGTAAATCCTCCCAATATTGTCCAATAAAAAAAATTCTCTGATAGGTATAAAGTGGGATACCTTGGCCAATTTATCAATGATAACCCATACTAAATAACTAACTCTAGGGGATCATGATAAACCCATCACAAACTCCTTGGCGAAATTATCCTATTTACACTCTAGAATGAAAAGAATATCTAGAATTCCAATAGGCCATTGGTAATCCACCTTCACCTTCTGGGATGTGGAACACTAGGTGATAAAACATAAAATCTACCACATTATACTAGGCTACTAATATTGGTAATGTACATCATGAAACATCTTGGTAGGGATAGGTTATACTTCCCATTTAGAATAATGAAACTCCCACATCAATTCTTCTCATATGTTCAAAAGCACCCAAACACGTCAATGAATGTTCATATCCTCATACTAATTCATAACCCAACTTGGTGTTGGTTCCTCACCAGAGACTCTCTCTTAGGACTAGGCCCATGTAATATGAATGGAGTCTGATCCTTACTTATTCCAAAATAGAAAATGTCACTGATAATGATATGAGTATTGTTTTCCTTTTATTTTCAATCACCTCCAAGTGCATCCTAGAAAACAAATCGTTCAATTATCATTATTTTTTGTCCTCCTGAATTAATGGTGTATATCTCTTCCAACTCAGTGTGTAATCCACTATATTTACCTTCCGGAGTGTGTAAGGGAGTTCAAAATAAAAAGAATGTATGTATTCAACCAATATAATATTTTATAGATTCCTGTCACATTTTTTAAATATATACCTAAAGATTTTTTTCTTTGTACATAACAAAAATCCCTACTAGTAGATAATACCTAAAACATAATAAGTAATGAACCATAGTCACTAGCTCATTGTCAAGATTCCGTAAATTCCTCTCATGAGTCCTCACCTGGTAGGACCAATATGTTGAAACTCCACTCCCTACATCCAAACTACCCCTATATTCATACATGATGCATCATAGTAAATCATATTTCTTCTGAAAAACTCTTTTAGAATCATGATCTATACTGAAATAAATATCCCTTTCATCTCATAAAATGATGTCTTTCAATCTTCAGACTACATAAAAATGACACAATTTTTTTTCAAGCCCTTGACAGGTTCTTCTTCATTTCTAAAGTCATGAATAAAGCACCTATAATATCCATCTAGATCCATGAACCAATATATATCAAAAAATATATTGCGATACTACCATGATACCTAAGATCTCACTATTTCTTGGTCAGTGGATATTCCTTCCTCTAAGATTATGTAACCCATGAAGTGAACCTTTTTAAAATAAAATAGAAATTTATCAGGATTAGCATACTGCTGGAGATATCTCAGTGTATTTAGTATGTACCCTCTATATTTTTAATGGTAATGTTGAGTAGGATAATAAACCAAAATTTCATCCATAATGACTATAATAAATGAAACTAGATACATATGGAAGACTCGATTCATTTGATCCATGAAAAACATGGATGAATTTCTGAAAACGAATACAAAAACCAGATACCAATACAATCCATATATATTCTTGAATGTTTTATGTGGTATATCTAATTGCCTAATATGCACCAAATAGTTTTCTGACATCAAATAAATATCAAAGAAATTTTTTATCCTCAAGGATTGTTGAGGAGTCATATATATGTGTCATTGGATGCAAATTCTTACCTGTAATATGGTTGAACTAGCAGTAATCCACACAAATCCTAAGGGTTCCATTTATCTTCATGGATATAATGACAAGTCAATACCTAGGATAAGTGTTGGGGAATATGAACCCCTTATCTTACAAGTTCTCTTATTACCTCTACAGCTCCTTCAACTAAGTAGTGGCCATATGATTAGGAAAAATAGATTCTAGTGATGCTTCTAGTACTAGCTCAATAGTGAACTTTTCTGCTCCCATATGGCATAGTACACATAATTCATAAAGGAAAACATCCAAAAATCACCCCACTATTGGAGGGAAATCAGTTTACCACATTCCCTAATCATCCAGATAGAGACTGACAATGTGGTTAATTACTCCACCCAACCCATAATGCTTTGGTTTAGTTTGACTAGCCTAGAAGTTTGATTATCCCTTGTGAATATAGGTTTCACCCTCTGGTGATGTATAACATCCCCTCTAATGATAGAAATAATATGGGGCATGATAGGGTGCTAGCTATTCCACCCTGAGTATTATTTCATAACCAGTCATCATTACAAGGAAAAGGTTCGACAAGATATAAAAAGCAAAAAACATGAAGGTAAATTCCTTGCATCGGCCTACACTCTCTAATCATGCTCCCTATGGTGTCACTAGATTCATTAAATTATATGATTAATCAATTTCTAGAACCAAAACATCCATAATAATAATAGAGAAAAAAGAATGTTATGTTTGTGTCTCAAATAATGAAGACACTAAAGTATAGGCTATAAGAATAGTACCAAAAACTGTAGAACGTCTTGAATTATTCCCCATAGGTATAGTCTATACTTAATGTAGTTTGATATTACCACTTCCTTGAGTCATAACCTATATATCCAAATACCGCCCACAATTCTTGTGTTGCATCTATTAAAACAATCGTATGTGTCCATATCCACCTCGGATCCATCAGCGGGTAGTATCCCAACTTTACCTTTAATATAAAGCTACTAGGCCCACACTTAGTTGTAGATTTGATGTATAACCCTTATCAATAACTATTAGGGGATTGTTTTGGAAAAAAATTGAATATGGAACATCTTTCCACAAACTCATCATTAAACTAGATCTCAATTTCATTGGGGTTTCATATAATTAAGGTTTCCACTCTAGATGAAAATCATGGAACTATTAGTATGTACAATATGAATAGAAATACCCCTATAAGAATACTCAAAGAACCTCTTTCGACCACTAGATGCGATACTACCAAGACCCAGTGTTAAACCGGCCTACCACACACCCCATCTTCTCTAATATTACTCTTGGTGAAGAGTTCATGTGTCTATATTTATGAAATAATGGTCATCCAAAAGACATTATCCTTAGATTAGATGGAATATACAGGCCCTCCTCAATCCACCATGTTTTCATCTTCTCATCCTTAGTGAGGGCAGGCGAAAAAAAACTGTATATCTGTGAAATGAGCATAATATTCCATCATGTAAAAATCACCATAATTAAGGTGTATAAATTCCTTAACCCACTCAAATATTAGTTTCTATGGAATTAAGTAATCATATATGTTCATTATAAAATACTTCCATACCAAATTATTATTTGGACCATCTCGGGTGGAAATGTGCCACCCTCGCTCGATAGAACCACATAGCATGTAGGTTATGAGATTGAACCTCTTTTTTAAGGTTCATTTTTGTGATCAAATATAGAAATCATGGAATGTAGACATGATTTAGTATCATGGGGGATTACATCCCACAATAATGTTGGTGGATGTAGTTTCATGAACTCCCATGTCGAATCTACAACATAAGAGGAAACTAATAGAGTTCCCTAAAATGTATGTATAAACTGGATGAGACAATCTTGTAACTAAGAATCAGTGCCCAACTTGGGTATAGAAGGAATTGTTTCAAGTGGAACTACTAGATTTAATATTAGTGGCTCAAGGTACACCACTGGAACATGGTCATCTCCACCTTCTCAGTACTCAACCTAAGTTCATGGTGGTGTAATATTTCTAAAATCTCTAAAAAGAGGATTTGAAATAGAATTTAATAATAGAATAGATCATAGAATGAGGAAGTGGACATGTATAATGACTTATTTTAAATTATTTAACACCTATCTTCCTAGTCATAAGGATATTCTACATAATTATAGAAGACTTTTAATGTCATAAGAGACACTCCCTCTAGCCCACTTCCATGGTCGAGTCAAAGTCAAGGTCCCATATCATAAAACAAAGGTCCTAGTATATGGGGTTTCAATTGAAAATTATTGAGTAAAACACCCTTTATGGTTCAATTAGAATATACATTTAATGGTAACCATTATATAATTTCCAAGGATGATCTAGTTCATATATGTCATATATACACATATATTCATCATGGTGTAGTTCTATGTGTTGAAATGAATAATTTCTGGAGTTTGTACTTTAAAAATTACATTTGTAATTTCATCTAATTGCTAAAAACATAAATGATGGTTATTTATATGGAATATAATACCCAGTTTATATATTACCATAATTTATATAAATTTCAAATTGCATCCATTTCATTTCCACCACAAACATGTCATCTCAAGAGACTAGTGGTCCTTGTCTGAAATGCACCATAATTGGTAATTTTAGATTCCCACCATCAAGATATATATGAAATTTCCATTTAGGTTTATGTTGACACTTTTAATAACCAATTACTCATCTCCTTCAAAGAAATTTCAGTAAAATATGAATATAACTATCAACGTATTTTCAACAACCACGGGAAATGAAAGAAAATAGATACACCTATATGTCATGGTATAATGCATGACATGTGAATTTATATGTGGCTATAATTATGAGTTTACAATACTTCCCTTACATGGACAAGGGAAAAAGATAAATCAATTTATTTTACACCACAAAACAGGTTTTCCACTCAATAGTGAAATCAAGAAAACTGTAAAGTGTGAAATATAGAATAACAACATCTTATCCTAGGAAAACTGGATTTTCTTTATACATGGGTTAGTTACACCTAGGAATATATTCGTTACCAAATTCTAAAAATTCTTAATCATATTCTTAAATATTCACAAAAACTATGATAAATGAAAAAATAATAACTAATACCTTTTTGTAGCATCCCAACCCAAATCCACTAAATAATTCCCCGAGTTGTTTAGCCACATTGCCTCAGGAGAACCTCCTCATATGTCAGATGATGTCAACTCTAAGTGATGTATATGGTTTTGTTAGTGGTGAGAATATACCCACAAGTCAAATTGGAAACAATGGCATAAAATAATAGGTAAATAGAAAAAATAGATAAGAATCAGTAATGAAATAAATATATATAGATAATAATAGAATACATACTTAATAACCCAATTCACAAAAAAATAATGATCATGTCAAGATACTATGCAAAAAATGGAAAATAACGGGATATACAAAAACATTTATATAGAACATGTTATATAAAAGATAACAAAAAGACCAAGCTAACTCCACTAGAATCATGAGAATATGTTTGGTCCTATGCTCTTATACTCCATCCTAGATAGGTAATCAATCTTCCATAACTGCACCTTACCATTATCCTTTCATGTAACCAATAAGTAATTTTTGGTACCAAATGTCGTCCCTCACTAGGTGTGATAGTTAGTCAATAAGATACCACAAACGGAGTCTAGTAATATCCATCCAATTCATATAGAATGGCAGTGTTCCAGAATAACAGCAAAAATTATAAATGTAAAGTATAACCAAGTCGGGTCAGGTTCCTAGAGGGTAGACTCGTGAATGTACATGATTTGGCCTATTCCAAAATATCACTACACATTTTCCACCATTTAAATCTATTTAAGTAAAATTATATATATATCTGTGTGTGTGTGTGTCTAAACTATATACATTGTAACTTATATAGCCACATATATATATATATACTAATATTATCCATGACCCAATGCATAACTCAATCATCTGTTCATAGTCATAAAATAATATTGTTGTAAATAATATACTAAACTGAGAATTCGGTTAGGGATACATATTTCATCATATATGTCAACCTAATGAGATAATTCAAACATCATGCCTAATAACCTCCAGAAGAATGTGGAAAATAATTCCCACCACTCAATAAATGATGTGATACATCATTCCCAACATCCCTCATCAAGGAAGTATAAATAATTATGTCCAACACTATCCTTGATTGTGTCTCAACATCCATTATACATGGTCATGATATAATTACAATAATCATCAATTATACAATTACTTAACAAAATCCAAGATGGGTTTCAACCATTTAATATTATTTTTAATTAGGGAATTTAATAAGGACATCAAATGGGTGGAAATTGTAGAGTTGGTGAACTTCGACAAAGTAACAATATTTTATAGGAAATGTCAAGTATTATTAAAATTTTAGATTGACAAAAATTATAGTTTCAAGGAAACACATAGAATTTATGTCATTGTGGCACCACTCTGCATGATATGAAGCAACAAACCCATTGGAATGTTTACTAGACCACCTACCTTATAGTGGTAGAAGACTCCTCATCCTTTGCTGGCCTCTAATATAATCTAGAATAGTTGAAACTAGACAAATATGTTATTACCTTAAATATATGAAATATTACCTCACCTAGAAATAACATTCATAGGGGATAGAAACAAAAGAGATATGATGAATAAAGGGATTACTAGTATTCTTCCAACATGGTCAACAGTGAAGGAATTGGAGTCTGTATAGTGAGCCCAGATAAAATACTAGATTAGAGGAAGGGAGAGAGATCTATGTGCCTAGGGAGGTGTAACATGTTAAATGGGAGGAAGAAATTTGGGGGTAAGTAAAAAAATAAGGAAGTAAAAAATTATCCTTTCACACAATTTTCAATGTCACATGGTTTGGTTTCATGGTTTTCCAAACCATATTCCTAAACCATGTGGAATAAATAATTATTTTGTAATAATAGTGTGACCTTATGAATATTATTTGGAAGAATTTTGTGACCTCCATCATCTCACTACAACACATCGTAGGTTCGTGTGGCTTGAGGTTTATGATTTACATAAAATATGTTCCCCTATATAGTTTATTATTACACCTTCATAGTTGAGTCACACATTAATCCCTAACCATGTGCTAACCATGTATCTTAGTCTTCCATTCCAAAATCAAATGTTCTAGCCAATAAATTATTCTCAAGCACTCCAAAATTTATATTTATCTTATTAATATCTTTTTAAGTATAAAAATAATTATTCAAAGAAATAATTAAATAGTTTTTACCTCATGAGAAAAACTGAGGCATTATTGTTCTAATACCCACATGTTAAACATATTCCAACTTATGATCTTCCTTGTGGTCATCTATGTTGACTTGATTAATATCAATTATATTTACCCTTATGGGGATTCTAAGATCACCACGTTCTTATATTTCCTTTCCATAATTAATAAATAAGAGTATATAATATGATATGTCTGAAGGGGGTCTAGTGTGGTGTGATTATAAAGGAATGTTTTCAAAAGTTATAGAAAAATTTGTGTATGTATCTAATATAAAAATACACTAAACCTATCAATTATAGGTTATCATTTATTAACATATTAAAGATATTTTCATGTAAAATAATTCATCATTTATATATATTATAGTTAGATTATCTTAGGTTTTATCATTGTGGATTTTAGATAATTTTATGGATTATGATATGAAAAGTAAGAGTTAGAGACCTAAATAAAACTAAATTGAACTAAAAGTATTATAGGTAAAACCAATAATACATTAAATTAAAAATGATATACCATATGTTGAAAAAAGGTTTCCATAATTTATCATATATTAGCACATATTTTCATATGATTTTTTACTATGGGAATTATTATCTAAAACCCACACTAACACTTTGTGTTTTAGTAAATAGATGAAATCATGGGGAAGTGAGTGAGAAATGATTTTGTTCGATAATAAAATGATTTCCCGGATGGGAAAACAAACTGGGTGGGAGATTGAATGAAAATTTGTATAAAGAGTATCAACCAACTCACTCAAGATATGATAAATAACATGAACTATGTTAAACTGACAAACAGAACAAGTATGGAATAAATATCCATTAATCCCCTCATATGATAACAACTACCTTCCTTTTGTTGGAATTTTGATCTAATAATTAATATGAAATGGATAAGAAAAAAATAAAACAATGATGCGTTATTTGATCATGAAAATATTTTTTCTAGTTATTTATCATTCATGAGGTGAATTTAATCAATTACGGAATATCATTAATAACATGATGAAATATGAAAAAATAGAAACCATATAATTGGAGGGCATTATGAAATATATTTTTCAATAAATATTTTCTCTAAAACCTCTAGAATAATATAGAGAGATAATTCTTGGAGATGAAGAAAATTAAAGATATACCTATTGGTACCTATGAATAAACATTAAAAGGACATTCAAGGAACACCAATGGTTTTATTTTTTACCCTGGAAGAAAAATCTATTATTTCTTTAGTGCATTAAATTCAAGTTTCCTAAAAATAGTTATAAAGTAATTTTGTTTCCATGAAGAAATTATTGGATGTCCACTAATGTATACATGCATAAGATACATGTACACATGCCTATAGTGTATGATGTCAATATATATATATATAATGTGATATTGTATATATATATTGTAAATTTAATGCATTCCCATGATACATGTATATCATAATTCATATGATGAAAGAATGTAATATGTATGTAATATATATATATGTGTGTATTATTAAAAATTCTTGAGATATATAATTAAATTGTTTCATTCAAAGAAATGGATGGTTTATTTTTCCAGAAAAGTTTCATCAGTATTCAAACTGATGTTTGGTTTATTTATTATCTTTTCATTAATTCGTTGAAATGAGTTCAACAATTTATACTCAATGTTATAAATGCATGATATATTTTAAGAAGAAAGAGTTTTGGGATTCTCCTATATAATGAAAGTATTAGTATTTGTTGCATATTTTCAACGGTGATATGATCATCAGTTCCATGAAAATATTTATATAAAAACACTATTTTCCAAATATTTTGTTTATCATTTCTAAATAAAGGCACTAAAACCCCTACAACATTCGGTTATCTTCATGATATGATTATAGATCATTTGGCTGGTGTACTCCCTCATAGGTATTAATTATAGATTCAATTGTTCCAAGTGATATCTCTCTAACATTCTCATAAGACCAAGAAGAGGGAAGCTGTTATAAATGAGTATCTGGTATGATATTTTAAAGGCTATTTTAAATGTTTTATTTCATGAAGAAATATCATCATGTGTTTGGGGTTTCTCCACTAAAAGTAGTAATTCGATGATTAAATGAAACAAATCGATAGTATCAAAGTGGGATTCTTGAAGAATTAAACATATTTTAATCATAGGTTTAGAAGAATAGTAGAATCATAAAGTAGTTTAGGGTTTTATACCTTTGTGATAACTTTATAAATGTAATATTATATTGACCATTATGTTAGCAGACTAGTAAAGGTAACATGTGACACACCGTGAAATGAAGGGTTCATGTAAATTTGGTATGATTTTACCTATATATAATTGGTTTAAATTATGGTAATCTACAACTAACCTTTATGTAAATGATTTAACATAAAGGTTAATTCAATATAATTGTACATAGTTTTTACTATATAAGGGTCGTGTACTTATACCCTTAAATAGATAGACTATACTAGGATAGTGGGCTTATTTCCTTACATAGAATATGAATTTTTATAATGGTAAAAAAATAAAAAATACTTTGAAATTTTATATTATTTTAATGGTCTTATAAAAAATTTATAAATCATGTTAAAATATATTTTCACAATATTTAATTTTTAAAGATATTTTTAAATTATTCAATTATCTATAAAAAGTTTATAAATAAATAAATAAATATTTATGAAACATTTTATTCCATAATATTAAACATTAATATTTAAAATAGACATTCCTAATTTTATATCATGTTTTAGTTTAGATATAAAATATTTTTAGAAATAATAAGGGGGAATTTAAACATTATTACTAAATTTAACAAGATAACATATTTAGTTTATATTATAATTTTGTAAAATAGATATTAAATTTGGAAATGGTTTTAATTCAGAAAATATTATATAAATTGTAAATAAAATAATATATTAAATAGTTAATATAAAAATGAATATAATTTTGTTTGTATTCTTGGTAATTGATAAAATTATTGTAATTAAAATTATTTATGAAATTATCATGAATTCTTGTCGCATATTTTTTAAAATAAATTGAATTTTTATTCATTTTTTAAATTCCATTGAAATTGAGTCTTAATAATTTTTTTAACAAATACAAATATTTTTTAGGCTTTATGATTAATGATTAAATTTATTATTGGTGTTGGAGCCCTCCATTATATGTTGTGTATGACTCTATAAAATTATGTTTTCATCTACCTTGACCTTGAATTCTAATTCAGGTTATGAGAATATGTATTGTGGTTGAATATTGTTAGTATATATTAGTTATGAGAGATATCATGAATTGAATTCTTTCTTGAGTAAATCTTCCTTGGGTAGTTGGGATTAGGGTTAGACTACCTGGCATCATAGAGGTTATTATCAATTTAAAAAGGTGAATGTAAATAACTCTATGATTCTCTAGGCCTACTCATGTAGACATTTTCAATATCATATAAATCTATGCATCTACTTGAAAAATTATTATAACTTATATATATGATACATTTAGATATATATGAATATACATGACTCCTTTTATGTGAGTAGAAAGTGCAAGAGTTGCACATTAATGTGTCAAGAACATATTAATTTTGTGGTTGAAATAGGGATTCAGAAACTAAATTTCTAAATTCATGAATACCCAAAATTAAATAAAATATAATAAATTAAATATTTCATAAAATTAAATAGTTTTGAATTTAATATGCATTTAATTTATATGAAATTGGTTAGATATCTAAAATCACCTTAAATACTGAGTGTGATATTCCTTTCGAAGAAAAACTTATTGAGACCTTGATCATCCAATAAAATCGATTGATGATAAACATAAATGATCATGGATTATATATTTAATGGAAAGAAAGTGATAAGTGAATCTATATTTTCCTATGATATATTTTCATTATAAGGCAATGTGCCACAAGATTAATCTTTTGTAATCTTGTTTTGGTGTTTTAAATAGGTTATACTAGCTAAACATCCTAATGGTGATGAAACCACTAGAATAGTGTTGAGTGAATCCATATTATGGATTTGGATTAAGGATTATCCACTCAACTGCCCCAGAGTCACAACTTTTATTTTTGGGATTATTCCCCTCCTAAAAAACTAAGTGTTGAGATAAATTCTCAATTAGGGTAATTTCGTGGTTAAATATGGTTCTTGGATTAGTAAATGTATATGATGTATTGGGACATAATTTTTTAATGGGAGAACATTCATTAAAATTAATTGATCGAAGGACATTATATAAGATACTCACCCATTTATTTTTACTTCAAATTATTTTTAACTTATTGATAGTCATTTTCATGTCACATATAGGTATGACCAATAAAATGGTTAAATAATTCTATCAAAGTATTATATTTTTTCTCAACGAGAACAATTGTGAGAATCTCACAATGAATATTTTAAAGATTAATTCCACTAACTCTAACTCATGGTTATTAGATACTGTGTGTGGAACATAAATTTGTACAAAAAAGAACCAACTCAAAAATATGAGGGAATGAATAAAGTTATAAGTATATCATATTTTTGATGACAGAAAAAAAATTTATGCATTAGAAGATAACACTTATTATTTATGTCTTCCCAATGTATTATTCATATAATTTTAAAAAAAATTATTTTCCATCTAAAAATAGGAATTTAATTATTATTTCCCATCAAAATAAGATGGTATTTTCATTATTTATTAAGAAGAAGAGTTATATTATTTATAAGAATGAAATGGTTTATCATATTAAGAGTATAATGAATTGTTTATATAATCTAGATATGGATAATCTTATTTATAAAATTCAGAATAAAAATATTAGTCTTAATTCTAATCCCACAAAACATTGAAATTTTCACCTTTGACATATAAATGAGAATACATTCAAATACACCATTTATATGAATTATTAGAAATATTTGGTTATGAATTTTTTGACATATGTTAATCTAGTTTATAATGAAAAATGACTAAATAACCTTATTAAATAAAATACAAAAGGGGTAGTGGGATATTGGATCTCAAATTTAGTGTTATATAGGGACCAATTATTAGTCAATAATTTTTTTGGTTTTAGGTTATTTATTACTTCTTATGATGAATTTAGTTTTTATCGAAATGTCTTTATGAATAAACACAATTATAAAACATTTGAATGGTTTAATGATTTTCAAAACAAAGTATGGAATCAGTTATGAAATAGATTCTATGATTATATGAGGGTTCTAAATAAATAATAAAGGAATTAATATGTCATCTATGGTATTTTGGATTTTTTTATCAAAAATCACTCATATTAGAAGACTAAAATCTAATTTCATGTCTTAGAGAAGGAATGGTTCTTTGTTTAATATGGTTTTATTAATTATGATTATATGTGAACATCCTATTTAATTATGGATTTATTATTGGGAAACTTCTACATTTATACTAAACCATGCTCCACATAATTCATTCATAAAGAATCCATATGAGATATAGACTATGATACATCCTAAAATTTTTGTCAAGAGTATTTAGGGATGAAAATCACCTGAATGAAGATTATATTCTGATAATCTTATCACTAAATCAGATAAATTATTTTTTGTTTTTCCCAAGGAAATAAAATTCTAATTCTTATATTGAGGCACACATTATTGATGGAATTTACACCCATGGACTAGTTTGTTCCTCATTTCCCCACATTCCAACTTTGAAATGGTGGGTGGTGTATACCTCCATGGTTGATTTTTTTTCTCCTGGATTAGACTGGGATGATGGGATTTCATCTATTCCTCTAATGGATTCCTCCTTCACGTTTATCAGATAGTTTGTCCTCCCTTACTCAGAAAAGTCATGTTCGTGAATCATATTCATAGTTCCATATTCTATTGGATTATAGATCTTAATGTCTCTTACTACCATAACATTTAGGCTACATGTTGTTGGAGATTATGAGAATATTGGTCAAGCTAAGATTCTATAAATGTATTCCTCATTTGATGTTGCGAGGGAATCTTATTCTTAGGAAATAAGGAATATCATGTACAAAACCAAAGGAATCATATCATCATCATAAGGAATATTATGATAAATTTATTACACTTCCGAGGATTATCACCTCAAGAATCTTATGCTCCTCACACATGGATGATTTAATTCTCTACACAAGGAATCTCACACTTTTCATTCCAAAAAACTCAACCTTATCACAACTGTTTTTGTAGGCTCATCACCTAGGGAATCATGTGCTCATTGCACTGGGTAATAAATATGGATTGAAACCTACAGAAAGGGTAGAGAGATCCTTTTCTCATTAAATTGGTTTCTCATTATCGTCACATAAGGCATCACATGCTTGTCACAAGATGTATAATCTTATACTAGTTACCTATGTAAATGGATAAAAGATCATATTATCCTTACATATGCTTTTTATACTACCACATAATGTTCCCTATGCATATCACCTAAGTTTTTGGATTTTGATTCAATAATAAGGTTCACATATTTAAAGGCAAGTGAAGGTGATAATATATTTAAAGTAAAATTTAGGGATGCCCCAATATATGTTCATCAATTACTAGGATAAGAATGAGTTTATTGTTTAGTGATTCAGATCATTGTTTAAATATTTTTTGGGATACTCTAACATTTTAATTCTACTATAGGGATGATTTTGATCTACGCTTACCACATATTTGACAAGACAAAATGTAGAATCATATGGCCTAGATAAATCCCAAGAAAATTTAATTTATATAGAGGGACATTCAGTGTTCTCTAGAAATATGATCATGATTTAGAGTTTTTGAATCCCTTGGTAGAGGTGGGATGCAACTAAGATTCTTTTTTACAAGATGGAGAAGCCACCGCAAGATCTGCACCCTTAAACAGAAGATAATATAATTGGTATATAATGATTAAAACTTGGCAAGGAATAATACATACATTGTCATGAAATTGGGATAAAAACCCATGTAGTTTAATTACACAGTTTAAGGATTTGATATATAGGCATACGATACATTTTAACGTCTTGTGGTAAAGATGCATGTGTCATGAATGGGTAAAAACAAGGGATGGTGTGGGGATACACATTAAATTTTCCTAAAATATGGTAAAATCATATAATTCTTATCATTTGAGGCATATTGTGCTCTTTACATGAGTAATTTTATGCTTGTCACACATGGAAAACCATTTTGGTCACCTACAGTAAGTCTACAGTAATGTGTCTTCTATTGTTGTAATTATTGTGTTGTTTAATATCATGAAACCAGGATATTGAGCTATATAGTTTATCTTCCTTCATCACATATGTTATCTATGTAAAATGATATACGAAATGATAGGATGTGGGTATTATGATTCCATATAAGATATTCTACAATAGGTAAGGGGAGGATGTGTGTTGGGGTATAATAATTTTCATTCATTATTTGTGGAAATAATCCCATTCTCATCACATGAAGTAACAATTTCTCATTTCATAGTTCATCTTAAACTCATCACTCAGGGAATCATATGATTTTCAAATAAGTTAAGGCTATAGTATAATGAATTGAATTGAGAAAATTGTCATGTAGTTTAACATCAAATGACTAGGACATTTTTCGAATAATGTTTAACGTATTTTAGCTAGAACATATTTGTGGATTATGTATAAATCATCAAGTTATGGTGGGATGAGAGAATGATATAGGGATTCAAAATTCCCTTATTTAGGTTAACTATGGTTGGTGTCCCCCTATGATTCCATCAGCGGGGCTTATTTATCCATCATCAAGGTTCTTATGGTGGTACAAAGGTGCTAAATGGTCAGTTTTAGGAAGCATGCAAGGGTCTTGACATCAGAGTTCCTATTCATAGAATAAAAATTCAAGGGGTCTTTCCATGACATGTTTGGAGAAAAGGGATTGGTAATAAGGTCCCACGATACCATTTGTGTGTATATAATTTTCATGAATGAATTTAGGCTATATGGGTGTGGTTACCCTGGCCACTCATCATACACATAACTATTTTTGGTAGAATGAGTCATTAAATAAAGAACATTATCCCATTATATGAAATTTTGGAATTTTGAGAATAAATTTTTATACAAAAAACATGGGTACTAGCACAATGAGGATGCCGGATTTTGAAGTCATTTTTGAATGAATATTTTTTGTGTTTCAAAAATCCCAGAGTTCTATGAAGGATTAGAGTCTTGTGTAAACTCGTTTTTCATTAATGAAAGTTGTGTGATGTTTTCTCACACATAATTTAGATTTATTTATGTATTATGTGAATTTTTGAAGATAATTTCGTCACTAAGTGGAATCCATTTGAGTCTCTAGTTTTTTGAATTCATGAATTTATGTGTTTTGTGAGTTGAGTGTTAAACACAAAATCTTCTATAGGTTCTTCCCAAAAAATGGGAATTATTCTCTATTTATATGATTTTTTTGATCTTGTAATGCTTGGGTCATGAAAAATCTTCCATCTCACCCAGTATTGATGAGGTTGGGCATGGTGGGGCTCTATTATATTGTAAGATCTTTTATCATGAAACATAACTCCAAATGGAATTCATGCCTTCTCTATTATCGGTCTGGTAGGATGGTCATATATCTTTTGGAATATTATATCACCCTTCTCCTATAATTACTTGTGTGACAATATTGAACATTTCATACACAACGTTAAATATGTTTGAAAAAAGACCCTCAGATATGGAATGACCCCTTGGGTTGTGTTCCCCCTAAACATAGAAAGGGCTCACATCTTGAATATTAAAAAACATTTGGTGCCAAAAATTCCCCATATAATCATAAATGGAGCTAAAGATGAAGTAATGTGTTGAAATATATATGGAATTACCTCGTTTTGGATTATTTTCCCATGTTTCACCCAACTATTTTTTATATCATAGAACTTAGTTTATTGAATCATGCAATATGGGTAGTTCATTGCCTATAAATAGAGATAAGGGACCAATTATGAGTCAAAAATATTTTTCACATGATATTACACCTATCGTGTTGGGAAACTCTAAATATTGAATGAACCTCTTAATATTTCAAGCTATAAAATTTTTTAAACTCTCCATTTACATGAAAAAAAAGATAAAACACTGCTTGTGTGAACTATACCGTTTCATTTTAGTGGTGACTCTTTGAATGAATTAGATGATCTTTATATGAAAAAGGTATACATTCACAACAAGGGTCTTAATTGTGTAACTTAACCTTTATTATTTCTAGAAACATTCCCATATGTCCGATAAGACATCTTAAGACACTACTAAAGATACCCCTAATGATGTTTCCATTGCTACTTTTATCAGGATGGAGGAAATGGCTAAAAACATTCAGATTCACCATGATAGTTGGTTCATGTTAGAGAAAAATGCATTGGTAAGTCAAAAGATAATGGAACAAAAGAAAACATGCTCAGAAAAATATTTCTTTTTCCCAAAATTTGATATTCTTAACTACGTCATTCACTCAGTTAAGTATGTATTTATTCCTTGGAATTGGTTTTTTCACCATGACTAGCTACATTGGTAAAATGTGATATATATTGGTCATATTCTAATGGATTTATATATCACTTCTATTTATATCAAAAAAACTAAACTATGACTGTCATTAGGGAACTGGGGATGGATGAGCCCCCCCCCCAATTATTACATCATCATGAAACCAAGCATCTTATATAACAAGATGTGTCAGTTTGTGGATTGATATTTTCAATATGGATGAAATTTTATAAATGAATAGTTGTGGGAATTCTGGAAGTGCTATATGTGCATGGGATATTAGATCATGTTTTGTAACAATTGATTACATATGGAAGTCTGGGAATCCAACTTCCATACCTACAATTATCTTTTTCTTCTACCAGAACTAATCAACATGTGGTTTTCAGATACCAACACATTTTATCTTTACCATGGGTAGGTGGGGATTATCCTTTGAGATATTTACCAAATTGGTGGGGTCCCTCTCACAGACTTCTTGTATGATTAATTATCACTAGATCCAAATTCCTAGGGGGGATATCGATCAAACACCACATACTGTGAAGATTCTTGTGTACACACTAACAGAGCTCATGTAACATCATCAATCCCTTAATATAGACATCTTGCTCAAGAAATGGCTATTCATCTTCTTCAACATTCCTATGGTTCATATTCCAGGATGACACAATAAGTTCTCTAGTTTCGAATATCAAATGATGTCGGAATCCTATTGGATTATTTTGGTGGAAGTATAGTTTGAGTAGTTAGGGCATTGCATGAATGATTGGAACCTGGTGGTCAGATATGTGACATTCCTAGAAACCATTCTAAGTGGGAAGTTATTTCCCATTAGAGATATTCATATGAAAATGTAACCATGATCACTAGTTATAGTGTCTATGATGGGGTCTAAAAACTGGTTCATCCATGATATTATAGTGTTGGATAGGTTATATAACATACAGGTTTGTGTTCATATAGGAAACTTTCCCCAGTGCATCTACAACATCTTTTAATTCCAACATAGATAGATCATGATTATATGTGGGGGTATGAATTCTCAAACACCGTTACCCCATTCCTCCTCCATGAACATAGGATTTAGACCCATCCTCATCTATATTTCTATGGTACAATCAACATATCACAGTGAAGTATTGGTGTTATCCAATATAGAAAAAGATAGAAAGATCGGATTTAGACATTTCTCTACCACATCATAAGAGATGGAAGATGATATACAAGGAAATATTGAGAAAATATTATATTAATAGATTTTCTGATGTGTTATACTGGTTGCACTGATATATAGTTACATCTATTGAATTCCATATACACCATCATGATTCACTCTCTAGTTTAGTAGTATCCAATGGATATTAACTTATGTTTACTTTTGTTTTTATCTAAAATAAATCCTTCTATGAATCACTATATTTGGGGAATATTTACCTATTATGGAACTAAGGAGATCATAAATTTACCACTAGCATGTTCCATTATTGTCCATACCTAGAACTATATGAAAAACTGTGTGGTGTTGTATATGGGTGTGATATTGAAAAATGAGTGAGGATGGTGTCTCTATCAGAGGAACCTCAAGGGAAACATATTTTGATATGGGATTCCATTAGTGGAGATATATAGGTAGTAAGGGGGCATATTATAGGGTATAATTGGATGTTGATATATCCCAAGTGTCTCCCATTCTTTGTTAATTAGAATGGTCCCCTAACTCAAGTGCATCTTGAGGTGTGGAGATCCGTCAGAAGTGGTCATGGGATCTGGATGAGAGCACTTGATCCAAGAAGTTGGTCTCAAAAGAATATAAGTAATCTTTTACACTTCTAGGTATAGGTGAAATATTATTCCATCCACCTAGAACTCTGGGATGTGTGGTACATGATATCATTGTCCCATACTACATATTCATTACAATAGTGGTTCATAAGGCATAGAATCGAGATGAAAGAGGTTTGTCTCACCTGGATCACCACATGGGTTGACTATTGAGGTACATTTGATTACCTCATTTACATGGATTCTAGAAAACACTGGTGTAGATAGGTATATCTCTATACTAACTTTTCAAATCGATGTTAGGTGGTAGACCCAAAGGGGAGATTATATAAGAAGTGTCTTCCAAGGTTGCACTGGATCATGTTGCAAGGAAATAAAAGTTTGTACATTGTTTCTCCTATCACTGTTCTACTGAAAAAGAAATTACCTTGGACAATATGGAAGTATCTCACTAGGATCACATGACTAATATCCTATTCTTCAGGGTAGGTCTCAAATTCCGGAGTCTAATTCCACAAGTAATTTTGGTGTTTTATAATGTTAATTTTCAATCCAAGAAATAACCATTGGGAATGGAAAATGAATACTCTATGGGAGGTGGGAAAGGTTGCTCCAAGTATAATAATAATACTACATCTAAGTCCATTAATAATAAATTGGAAGGGTAAACTACCTGTAAAATTAGAGTCGAGGATACCATCTCCCCATTCTCTTGGCCATTTATAGGGGGCCATATTGGTATTTCATCAACAAGACCATTTAAAATATGGTCAAGACATCAAGGGATAATGGTTTTTAGAACCACTCTACATTCCTTTGGTATTATCTAAATTCCCTTTTCTCCAGTTTTCCTTTACCTTATATTCATTATAGGAATTTTTTCTGAATTTCTCATTCTTCTTTTATATTTATACAAAGAATATTCCCATGGGGGACCATGGGGATTCCATTATGGTACCTACAGAAAAGGAGGGGTCCCCGGTAGTAGAAATCACATTCAAATCACTAGGAATAGATATGTTGGTTGGGGTGATGGAAACCCGTGTAATATTGTTCAAAGGGATAACAATAATGAATGTTTTAAATTCCATTGAATCGTGTATATATTTTCTACAATGGATTGTATTTGATATTTTCATTATCAAAGGTAGATATAACCATTGATTCCATTGAATATTGTATTAGGAAGTATCCCATTATTTGAAATCATACAACTGATTCTCGAGACATTGATGCACATCCCAATGATCAGAGAGGCTAAGCTACTTCATGAGACATCAACTGATGTTGTTGGTGAATATGTCCCATCCAAGGGGATCAGGTCATGATATGAGGAGTTTTCATCTTTAGGGGGGAATAAAATTGTCTATTAAGATCATATTTCCACCCCAATATAGATATCTGAGATCCTGGCAGAGCTTCTAGTTGGTGAGGAGGTAGCCACTAGTGAGGGTTTGAGAGAGGCAAGTCTTCCCCTCAACCCATCCAAGAGGATTTCCAAAAGAAGATCCCATTAATGAGATAAATGCATCATTCCTATAGTACAATCCTATAATATAAGGATATAATTTAATTAATATGGGGATAATATAACACCCTAAAATTCTAAATTAATAACACTGTATTCAATAGTGTGTATAACCCAAAACACCAAGCGCATAAGGGAATATAAAATCTAAAATATTTTTGGAATATCTACTATTTAAAATAAATTCAATCTATTCTATATATTAAAATTCATGAAACATAGAGATTATCTTACATTACATTCAACAACATGTTTCGTCGAAAGCATGTGTTCCATGCAAGGATCTGTTTTACAGAGCAACAATATATTATTAGTACTATTATTAAATATGATAATTATGTCCTAGTAGTTAGAATGGTGGGTATGAATTTGATTTAATAAAATATGAAAATATATAGTTTAGATATATTAATTGGTAAACTATTTATTATAAATTATAATAAGAATGATTTTAAAAAATGAATAATTTTTCCCTAAAAACTGTATTTTTTTTGAAAGTCAATTTAATCATGCTTTGAACACATAATTAAAAATTAAATATTACCCGTTTTTGAAAATATAATATATAAAAAAAGATTTATTTTTTAGATTGTAATATCCAAATTATATTAGAGTTCATTTTTTGTATTTTTATGACAAGTCTCATTTCTTTATGAATAGTGAAAATGAAGGATTTTAATTGAAAAATTTCCTTTCATTTCAATAATTTATAATGTTAAATATATTTCAAATTTGAAATTATAGCCAAAATATTTCAATAATACATATATTAATCCAATTTAGGTCATTTGAACCATTTTCATATTGAATTTATATATAAAAATATTATAATCTTTTGAACATTTTCACTTTAAAAACGTGTTTTCTCATCATTTACATGGGATTAATTTTATATTAAATTCTGTCAATTTAGTGAGTATAATTTGAAAAAATGTATTAAATATATTTAATCATCATAAATTGTATTATCCAATATGTTAATCTTAATTTTTGACCATATTTAGACCCTTATAACCTTAGGCATGAATTTTAGTTATTCTTGGGACACTTTTCCATGGAACTCACATATAGAATATGTTATGTGAATAAAAAAAGAAAAAAATGAACCTTTATTCATTTTAATATATATAAAGATTTTGGATAGGTAAAAAATATCATATGATTTGTTAAAAAAATTATTGTGAAATGTAAATGATTTTTTATCATGACTATTTGTTTTAATTTTTTAGAGATTGAATAAATGTTTTAAATTCTTATGAAACACCAATGAAAAAATTATTTGGTTTATATTTCATTAAAATTAATGACACTAAAAATATTAAATGTGAATTAAATTGAAATAATTATTTTATCCATTAATTTTATGGATTAATATATCATGCTACATATATATGAACATAATATATTTAAACTCCATAATTATCTTTATATTTTATTTCAATTTAAATGATTAATGTCAAAATTGACATTAATGTTATATTATAATAAATTATATTTCATTAAATGATTTAAATTTAATAAAAATTTTACATTATGTAGAGTCATTTATTAATATTTATAAATATCTTCTATGGTCCATTCATGGAAAAAATATTCTATTATAATTTCTATATTGACCATTAAAGAGTGAAAACTCAGTTAGCACGGTCATGGTAAAATGTTGTTTGGACACGTTTCATGTGCTTGGGTTAAAATAAATGTTTAAAACACCTAATAATTTTATTTTATAAAATTAATATCATTTTTACAATCAATGTGTCTAAATTTTATAATAATTCTCACACTAATTTAGTCTTAAATGATAAATTACATTTTTAGAATTCTGGTTAACATAATGAAAAAATAAAAAATTGTAAAATAAAAAATCTTAGAAGATAAGGAGTATAATTATTAAAAATCTATTACTTTATTTAGTGGAGGTTTTCTTCAAACATATAATCCTTTAAATCCATTTTTATCAATCTTTGATCCACATGAATTAAGGGGGACCTCCCAATAGTGAATATGTTTAGACTATATAAAAGAATGTCCCTCCTCCTCAACATTAAAAGATAATTCATTCACTTCACTTCTACACACCAATCAAGCCATTTTTCATGTCCAAACCCCACCCAAATCAGTACCCAAATTGTAAATCCCCGACCCGAGTTACCCAGAGTCGGTGCATTATTACATAACATTGGCATGATAAAAAAAGATCAAGTCTTGAAAGACCGATTAGTTTAGTGTCCCTGGATTAACTAGATACATTCATAAAGTTTACATCACATCATAAATTGAAAACAACAACAAATTCTTGTCTCCACACTCATATCCCCTTATACTATCCCTATAGGTCATTCATAAAATACTTCTTCTCATCCTGGGAAAAGTAAAAGATAGAAAGGGGTGGGCTCAGATGCTCAGTAAGGATAACAATATAGTGGAAACATTATTAAATAAGCATAAACATTTAAGGTAATGTATAACTAAAACAAAATCCTTTTAAACATGAAATTTAGCATAATATGGAAAAAAATGAAATAATTCCATTTACTTATTCACATGAATATTCTACTAGTTGAATAATCACAGGTAATATCAATAACCACTTTCATAATGATGGAATTCATAATTCCAGACTATCATAACCACATAGTCAAGGCCTTATGCCAGGACTACAAATAAGATTTTGTCAATTCTTTGTGCCAAGAAACTATTTTTTCTCATGAGACCTACTGATGCATCGAGGAGCTATAGCAGGCTCCACCCATCACTTATTATGGCCAATGCATTCCTCAAATTAATAGGTTTAAAGATAACATAAACATTTGTATTAAAACTAGCAAATGAAATGTCAATACTTTCCCCATAAACTATGAATGGTAAAAATAGCACATCCATAGTCAAACATAACACAAAACCTTAAATACAATGTGGATGTTTTGTATCATAATAAATCAACTTCAAATAAGCTTAAAATCCATCAAAGGATGTTGACATAGATGAAATCAAAACTATTTGAGAGAAATGTCTCTTTTTTAAATCATTTAAAAGTCACATAATTATAAAAGAAACATTAAATTTGAAAATATTATTATATGATTTTAAGGGAAGCATTGAAAATTTTAGAATGGTAGAAAATATTCGCACCCACCATATAAGTTAAAAAAGACATTCTTACCTTAATTCTATCAAAATGGTTAAAAAAGACCTTATTTAGAAAACAATGGAAAGCATCCTTTATAAACATCTTATAAAAAGTCAACAAGGGTATAAATGAATTTAACCCATATTTTATAAAATAGTAATAATGATTTGAAATACAATTTTAAGAAACAAGGATGTGGATGATAAAGAGGTCCCAGTTGATAATTACATATAAACAACCTCGGATAATGAAGAGATTGTGAAATAAACCCTTACCTTGAACTTTTCCTTGGTGGAGGGTAGTTTAACCACCAGTATAATGGTGAAATAATTGTTATTAAATTATAGATGAATAATATACCTTAATATGATATCATATATGATCTTATAGCATTTCTTTGCTAATAATATATTAGTATTATCGTTGCTTCCGGTGTTAACTGATTCGTTTTCCTTTATATGATTTGTTACGTAAGCTGTGTTTTTATGGATATGTTTTATATTATTCATATCCAGATTTATCAAGTCCTTAGACATTACTTTTATTCATAAAATGAGAATTATACTTGAATGTATACGATGGGGAATGAATCTCATCGCGTTCATGGAGACAGTAGTCCGTATGTACGCACGAGCGACAATATCATTCTTATGATATTAAAATAATATATAATTGTATGGTATAACATATATAAAGAATCATTATCATGTTATATTTGTTATTGAAATCAATTACACAGCATTATCAAACCCATCCAAATAATAATGTTTTGAATGACAACTACACCTTGACGTGGAGACAGTAAGCCGTACGTACGCACGTATGGTGACATGTCATTCAAATGATGGATAGAATACTGAATATGGTTGTAGCATTTTTATAATAACATTACAGTATATAGAATATACTGGAGTTATTATTTTATAATGGAAATAGCAAAGAAATAAGAAGTTTAAGAAGAAAGGAACATGAAAGAGGGTGGTGAAAACATTACCTCTTCTTCGGGTTCTTCCTTTTGATGTGATAAAAAGGGCTCATTAAGTTGGATTTCTGACTAAAGTAAGGCCTTTAAAATGATGTTAGGGAAGTTTAGAGAATATTTTGTCAGGGGTTGGCAGAGCCAAAAGTCTTTGAATGTGTAAATTAGAGAGAAGGTGGAGTGCTCTTTTAGAAGAGGGGTGAGGGGCAACTTTGGAAAAGCTAGAAATATTATTTAATAATAAATTAATATTCGGTTTATAATGGCTCAAAAGTGAATTATTTAAAGGTTAAGCTGGGTATGGGTCTAAATCCTTTCAACCAATAGATTTTAGACAGTTTTGGGTCACAATATTAACCTTATCATTTATATTTTACTCTAGTTAAATAGTTTGACATTTACCATGTCTCTTTGTATTTTTATATTATATGGTTAATAAACTTACTATAAACTTCCAAGAGACCCCCAAGTAGTCCATTAATGATACATTTATCATTATATAAGTATTTTGGACTATCCATAGATTTTTATGAATATAATATGAATTAATAATATAATATTTGTTTTAAAAACTCTTTTATGTCAATTTTGACACTATTTAATATTTTGTTTTTGATAAATTCATAACATCATTATTTATTAGAACCAAATTAATCTAACAAACCCTAATATGTTATATTATCCTTTAAAAATATTTTAATTCATAAAAAGTCTCAAATTACATTTATTATGTTATTTATAATATCATTTATTTTAATATTTCATTAATTAGGTAATTACTACATCACCATTATGTCACAAATAAATTAAATTATTTAATGTCTAAAAATTATAAATAAAATACCATTATGTATAAGATCTTCTTAGATTTAAAATGAATATTTTTAATCTGAATTTATCTTATTTATAACATTATATTTAAAATGCTTTAGTTATTAAACATTGATTTTAACTCTTTTAAATATTCTTTGAATTAAATAACAATAAATGTCCTAATCTATTCCAAGTGGACCTAAATAATAATATTTTATTCTTAAGGTTGTTTTTGGTCGAGATACCCTTGTCCAATAGAATTATTAAATTGTTTAGGGTAATATTAATATCATTTTTACCCTTAAATACCCTATTTACTTTTAACCGTCGTAAATAAAAGTAAAAAGTTACTATTCACCAAAAATTATTTTTATATTATTGAACCAAATTTTACTCCTTTATATTAATTGTGTCTCTCAGATTTTTTAAATTCCACTCAACGAAGTGGTAAAATTATGTTTAATGTGAATTTCCAAATTCTCCTAGGAGGTGGGTAAAAGACGGTGAAAAGATCAATAAACTTTTTATCTATCTAATATTATTTTAAACTAAATACAATAAATTACATTGAACTTATATAGGTATTATGTATATATTTTGACCCTAATTAAATTTAAATAAAATAAATAATTATTTAAATAAAAATTTGGGTTTAAACTATAACTCAGTGTTTCTTCACTATTCATTAAAAATTGAATGTTTTCAGAAAAATACCAAAAAATCACCCTAAGCTAATTTCAATATTCCGAATCCTAAAATGAAGTCCATTTTGTAAGATAAAATTTATAAAATTTGAAAATGTGGGTATTACTATTCATAACGGCTAGTTTTATTGGTTGTGGTGTGTTTTAGAACTCGAAGTTGCGTACAACACATGCTACTGTATTATTCAACGAGGAGCATATTGTGGAAGCTTGGGTTGTTACATTCTGCCCTCCTTCAAATAATTTTGTCCTTGAAATTTCTAAAATACTACCACATGAAAAGACTTGGGGGGTTCTTCATCATAAGTTCCTCAGGTTCCCACGTTCCCTCTTCCATCTTATGGTTTCTCCATAGAACTTTTACCAGACGAGTTGTCCGGTTTCTTAGCACTTGTTCTCTTGTATCAAGAATCCTGACGGGATCTTTACAATAAAACAGATCTTGTTCCAGTTCTAATTATTCATAAGTGAGTACATGCATTGGGTCAGGCATGTATTTTCTCAACAATGATATGTGGAACACATCGTGAACTTTGGAGAGACTTGGTGGCATTGACAAACGGTAAGCTACGACCCCAATTTATTCTATAATTTCGAAAGATCATATGTACCTGGGACTCAATTTACCTTTCTTACTGAAACGTATAACTCCCTTCCATGGAGATACCTTCATGAAAACATGATTTCCTACCTGAAATTCCAAATCCTTCCTTCGGTTGTCAGCATAGCTCTTATGCCTAATTTGAGCTGCTTTGATGTGGTTTTGGATTACCATTAGCTTTTCTATCGTTTCCTCCACCAGTTTTAGACCTATAAGTTTTCTTTCCCCAACATCATCCCAACAGGTTGGTGTGTGATATCTCTTTCTGTATAACGCTTCATATGGTGCCATTGAAATACTTAAATGGAAGCTATTGTTATAGGAAAATTCCACCATTGGTAAATACTGATCCCACATACCCTGAAAGTCAAGTGAGCATGATCTCAACATGTCTTCTAAGGGTTTAATAGTCCATTCTGATTGTTCATCTATTTGAGGGTGGTAGGTAGTGCTCAAACAAAGTTCAGTATCCAAGGATTTTTGAAGACTTTTCCAGAATCTTGTAGTAAAACAGGGATCACGATCAGAAACAGTTGATAGGGGTACTCCATGAAGTCTCAAAACATCATTAATATATAGTCTTTCTAGACATTCCAGTGGTAGATCATCTCTTATATCAAGAAAATGTGCTGACTTGGTAAGACGATCAACAATAACCCATATTGCATCATTCCTGCTTGGAGTAATTGGTAGCCCCATGACAAATCCTTCATAATATTATCCCATTTTCACTCCGGTATGGGAAGAGGTTGCATGACTCTTGCAGGCTGTTGCCTTCCAACTTTCACTTGTTGACAAACCATACATCTTGACCCTAAATCAGCAGTCTCCCACTTCATGTTTTCCCACCAAAATGTTCCTTCAAATCTCTATACATTTTGGTTCTCCCAGGGTGTATAGAGAAATTGGAGCTATGAGCATCATCCAACAATTCCCATTTCAGATCAGGTATATCGGGAACACAAAGTCTCTTCCCAAATTTCAAAATTCCTACTTCATACAAAAAGTCTCTTAATCTCCCATCATTCACAGCTTTAATCTTCTTTTTAAATTCTTCATCATTGGTTTGAGAACTCTTAATCCTATCTAGTAAAGATGGTTTGGCAACCATTCGAAAAATCATTGATGTTTCACCTTCCATGGTGATTCCTATATAGATCTTTACTAAATCCATGAAAATAGGATCGCTTTCAACTCTCATCTTGTTCAAAAATCCATGATCTTTTCTACTCAAAGAATCAGCCACCTTATTTTCCATCCCTGGGTGGTAGTGTATCATGAAATCATAATCCTTGAGTAGTTTTAGCCATCTTCTTTGCCTCATATTGAGTTTTTTCTGTGAGAAAATATACTTCAAACTCTTGTGACCAGTATAAATCTCACATTTTTCACCATAGAGATAATGTCTCCATATCTTCAAAGTAAATATTATAGCAGTTAACTCAAGATCGTGAGTAGGATATTTTTTCTCATGAATTTTTGGTTGTCATGATGCATAGGAAATAACCCTATCATTATGCATATGGACACAACCAAGTCCTTTCTTCGATGCATCACTATAAATAACGAACCCATCATTCACCGATGGTAGTGTCAAAATATGAGCATTGACTAATCTTCTCTTCAGTTCTTCAAAACATTCTTAAAAACTTTTGTCCAAACAGATTTAACCCCTTTACGTGTGAGCTACGTTAATGGGTTAGTCAACTGGGAAAAATTCTGGATGAAACACCGATAATAACCTGCTAAACTAATAAAACTGCATACCTCAGTTATAATCATCGGGGTAGGCCATTCTTGGATTGCCATGGTCTAAGAAGGATCAACATAGATTCCATCCTTAAAGAGAATATGGCTAAGAAAAGAGATCTCTTGAATCCAGAATTCACACTTTCTAAACTTCCCATATAATTCATGTCTTCTAAGAGTCTTTAGGATAATGCGCAAGTGATTTTCATGGTCTTCGTAGGTTTTGGAATATACCAAGATATCATCATTAAATACCACAACAAAATCATCAAGATATTCCTTGAAAACTCTATTCATTAGATCCATGAAAATAGAGGGTTCATTCGTCAGCCCAAATGGCATTACTCTAAACTCGTAATGCCCATACCTGGTTCGAAATGCTGTTTTTGGAATGTCTTGCTTCTTCACACACAACTGATGGTATCCAGATCGAAGGTCAATCTTAGAAAAGTATTTAGCTCCATGTAGTTGGTCAAATAGATCATCTATGTGAGGTAGGGGATACTTGTTCTTTATTTTTATATCATTGATCTTCATGTAGTTGATACATAACCTCATAGATCCATCTTTCTTCTTTACAAAAAGGACAGGGGATCCCCATGGAGAAACACTAGGGCGAATAAATCCCTTGTTACTCAATTCATCTAGTTTTTTTAGTTCCACTAATTCCACAGTGGCCATTCTATAAGGGGTCTTCGATATGGGCCTTGATCCAGGAATTAAATCAATGGAAAACTCAATTTCTCGTTCTGGAGGATGTCCAGGAAAATCTTCTGGAAACACATCAACATATTCTCTCAAAATAGGTACACACTCTATTTGAACATTACTTTCTTTACCCATAGTTATATTATTCTCTTCCTCCCCAATAATTGAATTTATTTGAGCTACTGGGGGTGGATCTAGATAAGAATCAGGTGGTGGTGATTCTGCTCTAAAGATAAGGTGTTCTTTATCATCATCATCAAATATTGTAACCTCCTTCTTCTTACAATAAATTTTTCCATCATGGTATGAAAGCCAATCCATACCTAGGATTATATCAAAATAAATCCTAGGTATGACAATGAGAGTAGCATATAAACAAAATTTATATGCCCTAATGGGGACGGCTCCACAGAACAATGTAGAAATGATACTTCCCTTATGAGTTTTAATTGAAAACTCCCTTGTTAAATCAAATTGGAAATATATACTTTTCTTAGGAAACTAGGAAGATATGAAACAATATGATGATCCAGAATCAAATAATGCATTTTCTAAACTTGAGGAAACCATTAAATTACCTGCCACCATGTCTTTCATAACTTCTACCTCAGCAGTAGTGATAGCATAAGATAGGCCTTGATCCCTTGGCCTTTTCTGAGGTAAGTTCCCATGATGCTTAAGACATTCATTTTCATAATGTCCCATCTCCCTACTATTGTAGCATTGATCAGTGGTATATTTTTTCTTCCCCTTGTAATCACAAGCATGGTGGACTTTCTCACCACACATTTAACAGACTCCCATTCCATTCAAGAAAGTAATGGGGTGTTTCTTCCCACATTTACTACAGGATGGATAATCAACATTTCCCTTCTTCCCTTTATTCCCATTTATATAGTGATCCGCAGATCTATTCTTCTCTTGATTTTCTTTAAAGTCATAAGACTTAGATATTTTTTTATGTCTTGATATAACATTAGAAAATATCTTCGTAAGATGAGAAGGATTTTGACACTAATTCTCAACAAAGAAATGGTTTTAACCCATAAAAGAAATTATCAATATTACTTCTTGGGTTACATATATAATCTCTCGCATACCTTGCTATCCTTTTAATGTTAGCCTCATACTTTGCGACTTTCTCATCCTCCTTTTGTCCCAGACTCATAAATTTCCTTTCCATATCTGTTTGATGGTCACGATGAATGTATTTTTCTACAAAAATCTCTTTGAACTCCCTCCATTCAATATTTGATACTTCATCATCTTCCTTTTTATTTTGTATCAATGACCCCCATTGATCAACATCTCCAGTGAGGTGGTAAACTGCCATGATAACTTTTTCCCTTTCACTACTCCCCAAGTCATGGAATATTTTCTCTATGGAATTTATCCATTGCTCAGCTACTAAGGGATTTGTACTCCCATTGAATTTTGGTGGTTGTTTCCTCATGAATCTATCTAACATTGAACCTCTACGTTGCGGATTAGGGTGATCCATACGGGTAAGGTTTTTATTCATAACCCGAGTGAGTTGTCCTAGTATGGTGATTAGCTGATCAGCACCAGTTGCATCCCTAGCTCCACTATAATTATCTTGATCTGGAGGGAAATCCCTAAATGAAGTGCGTTCATTGATACAGTTTCTATTTCTTCCACTAGGTGCCATTTCTAAACAATAACATAAACTAGATTAGTGTATGAATCAAAATACATAATTCCAAACTTGTAAAACACTTAACATAAATTAAAACATTTATGGATATAATCCATAATCATAAAAAAAATTTCTTTAAGGAAGTATATTCTCATAAACCCTTCATAATGGTTTGTAAATAAAATTAGAATTATCCTAATCATATCCACCGGGAGTGTCGTAACCAAGAGTGCAGCAAGGCTCATTGTCGAGAATCTGTTCCCGTTCGAGTCTAGCTCAAAGCGGTGTTTTCGGGTTTTACCCATAGGTACATATGTGTCGGAGCCTCCTCTACCTACTTGTATCCAGATAGGGATGAATTTATCAGAAAACTCACAAAATATCTACAATAACAAAATTCTAGGACGATCTTCTATGCTAGTCCTCAAATTCTATCTTCGGTCTATGTGCTCTAATCTGAGTTTATCTAAATCTAGCTCCCAGGGTTTGCACTAAACTTCATCTGATACCAACTATAACGCCCCAAACCTAGTTACCCAGAGTCGGTGCATTATTACATAACATTGGCATGATCACAATAGAGCAAGTCTCGAAAGACTGATTAGTTTATTTTCCTTGGAATAACTAGATACATTCATAAATTTTACATTACATCATAAAGTGAAAATTACAACAACATCTTATCTCCACACTCATATCCCCTTATACTATCCCTACGGGTCATTCATAAAATATGTCTTCACATCCTAGGAAAAATAAAACATAGAAAGGGGTGATCTCATATTCTCAGTAAGGATAACAATATAGCGGAAACATTCATAAATAAGAATAAACATTTAAGGCAATGTATAACTAAAAAAAAGCCTTTTAAACTTGAACTTCATCATAATATGGAAAAAATATAATGAAATAATTCCATTTACATATTCACATGGATATTCTACTAGTCAAATTATCACATGAAATATCAATAACCACTTTCATAATGATGGAATGCATAATTCCAGACTATCATAAGCACATAGTCAAGGCCTTGTGCCAAGACTACAAATAAGATTTTGTCAAGTCCTTGTGCCAAGACACTAGTTTGTATCATGAGACCTACAGATGCATTTAGGAGCTATAGCGGGCTCCACCCGTCACTTATTAAGTCCAATTCATTCCTCATATGAATAGGTTTAAACATAACAAAAACATTCGTATTTAAACTATAATACGAAATGTCAATAATTTCTCCATAAACCATGAATGGTATAAAAATAACACATACAAAGTAAAAAATATCACAAAACCTTCAATACAATATGGAAGTTTTGTATCATAATAAATCAACATCAAATAAGCTTAAAATCCCTCAAAGGATGTTGACATAGATGAAATCAAAACTTTTTGAGAGAAATATCTCTTTTTTAAATCATTTAAATGTCACATAATTATAAAAGAAAACATTTACTTTGAAAATAATCTTATAAGATTATAAGAGAAGCTTTAAAGATTTTATAATGGCAGAAAATAGCCGTACCCGTCATATAAGTTAAAAAATACATTCTCACCATAATTCTCTCAAAAAGGCTAAAAGGATCTTTTTTGGAAAATGATGGAAAGATTCCTTTATAAACATCTTCTAAAAAGTCAACAAGGGTATAAATGACTTTAACCTATAGTATATAAAATAGTAATAATGATTTGAAATAAATTTTTAAGAAACATGGATGTGGATGATAAAGAGGTCCCAGTAGAAAATTACGTATAAACAACCTCGGATAATGAAGAGATTGTAGAATTAACCCTTACCTTGTACTTTTCCATGGTCGAGGGTAGGTTAACCTCCTGTAAAATGGTGAAATAATTGTTATTAAATTATACAAGAATCATATACATTAATAGGATATCATATATGATCTTTTATCATTTCTTTGTTAATAATATCTTAGTATTATCGTTGTTTCGGGTGTTAACTGATTCGTTTTCCTTTATATGAATTATTACATAAGTTGTGTTTGTTATGGATAGGTTGTATATTTTTCATATCCATAATTATATCAAGTCATTAAACATTACTTTTATTCATCAAATGAGAATTAGAATTGAATGAATATGATGGGGAATGAATCTCATCGCGTTCGTGGAGACGGTAGTCCGTACGTACGCACGAGCGACAATATCATTTTTTTGATATTAAAATAATATATAATTGGATGGTATAACATATATAAAGAATCATTATCATGTTATATTTATTATTTAAATCAATTACACATCATTATCACACCCATCAAAATAATAATGTTTTAAATAACAATATACCACGACGTGGAGACGGTAAGCCGTACGTACGCACGTATGGTGATATGTCATTCAAAGTATGGATAGAATACAGAATATGGTTGTACCATATTTATAATAACATGATATTATATAGAATATTCTGGAGTTGTTATTTTATAATGGAAATTACAAATAAAGAAGAAGTTGAAGAAGAATAGAACTTGAAAGAGGGTGGTGAAAACATTACCTCTTCTTTGGGTTCTTTCTTTTGATTTGATCAAAATGGATCCATCAGTTTGCTTTCTCACTAAAATAAGGAATTTAGGATGAATTGATGAATGTTTAGAGAATATTTTGGAAGGCTTTGGATGATCCAAAAGGCTTTTAAGGTGTAAATTAGAGAGAAGGGGGTGCCCTTTTATAAGAGGGGTGAGGGGAACCATTGGAAAAGATAGAAATATTATTTTATAATAAATTCATATTGGGTTTATAATGGATCTAAAGTTGATTAATTAAAGGTTAAGGTGGGTATGGGTCTAAATAATTTCATCCAATATATTTTAGACAGGTTGGGTAACTATATTAACCTTATCATTTATATTTAACTCTTAGTTAAATAGTTTTACATTTACCATGTCTCTTTGTATTTTTATATTATATGGTTAATAAACATACTATAAACATCCAAGAGACCCCCAAGTGGTCCATTAATGATACACCAATCATTATATAAGTCATTTGGCCAAACCTTGGATTTTTAGGAATAGATTTTGAATTAATAATATAATATTTGTTTTAAAAAATCTTTTATGTCAATTTTGTCACTATTTGGTATTTTGTTTTTTCTAAATTCATAATAGAATTATTACTTCAAAAAAATTAATCTAACAAAACCTAATATGTTATATTAACCTTTTATATTTTTCTAATTCATGAAAAGTATCAAATTACAAATATTTTGATATTTATAATATCATTTATTTTAATATTTCATTAATTAGGTAATTACTTCATCACCATTATGTCATAAATAAATTAAATTATTTAATGTCTAAAAATTATAAATAAAAAACGATTATGTAGGAAATATTTTATCTTTATAATGAATATTTATAATCGAATCTATCTTATGTATAATCCTATCTTAAAAATGTTTTAGTTATTAAATGTTGTCTTTAACTCTTTTAACTCTTCTTTGAATTAAATAATAATAAATGTCTTAATCTAATCCAAGTGGACCTAAATGATAATATTTTATTCCTAAGGTTGTTTTTCGTTGAGATACACTTTTCCAATAGAATTAGCACATGTGTTAGGGTATTATTAATGTCATTTTTACCCTTAAATACCCTATTTACTTTTAACCGTGGTAAATAAAAGTAAAAAGTTACTATTCACCAAAAATTATTTTTATCATATTGAACCACACTTTACTCCTTGATATTAACCGTGTCTCTCGAATTTTTGAAATTCCACTCACAGAAGTGGTAAAATTAAGTTTTATGGGAATTTCCAAATTCTCCTAGGAGGTGGGTAAAAGACGGTGAAAAGTTCAATAAAATTTTTATATATCTTAAATTATTTTAAACTAACTCCAATGAATTAAATTGAACTTATATAGGTATTATGTATATATTTTGACCTTAATTAAATTTAAATAAAATAAATAATTATTTAAATAAAAATTTGGTTTTAAACTATAACTCATTGTTTTTTCACTATTCATCAAAAATTGAATGTTTTCAGAAAAATACCAAAAACTCACCCTAAGATAATTTCAATATTCCGATTCCAAAAATGAATTCCATTTTTAAAGATATAATTTATAAAATTTCAAAATTTGGGTATTTCTATTCATAACGGTTGGTTTGATTTGATGTGGTGTGTGTTAGAACTCGAAGCTGCGTACAACACACGCTACTGTATTATTCAAAGAGAAGCGTACCGTGGAATCTTGGGGTGTTACAAAAATTACCTCCCCTCAACCTATATGATTTAGTTTTTTCATAAATCCAACCAATCAATGATTTACTACAAAACAAGGAAGGATACCCCAAGAAGTGGTAATGTTCTTCTAAAAAAATTATTTTATTTCTTTCTCCACATCCTACAATTACTATTATACCATGATAATATAATTAAATTTTAATATTAAATTTAATTATATAGTTTTATGTTAATTTTATGATGTAAAAAATCACACACTTCCATAAAATGTGTATGGAGAACTACTGCCTCACGAACAGATTTAATTCGTATTTCCATTAACACATTTTAAGGTTCATATTAATGATGGTTTTATAGATTATATATAATAAATATTATATTAATGATTTCATTTTACTTCTATAATTACTATATCACACATTTTATCATGGTTTCCATTTTTTTGGAATACGATAACATCACCCATATGTACGGTGGGCTACCACCTCATGAATCAATGTGATACCTTCACGATTTACATGAAATGTATTAAGGATGAGATTAATATAAATTTTGGTATATTTTAAATAAAAATTATATTTTAATGATAATATATAAATATATACAATTTTATTTTATTTCTTTTAATGTGGTAATAAAATGTAATCATTGTTCATGCATAAATATGGCCTACCGTCTCCATGAATGGTGTATTTCAGTTTTTATCACCAAATTTAGGGATTAATATAAATTCATGTATAATAACTGTAGAGGATATTTATACAATTTATTTAATAATGTATAATATTAAATCATGATTGAATTAATAGGAACAAAAAATAACTGGTCAAAACATAATTGAAACAAAGCATTTATTACTTTAAACAATGAAAATAATGAGAAATTATTAACAAACAGGTGATAGGATGTTATACAAGAATCATATATGATATGATGAATATGAGTCTGGATCTAGTATATGTTTATAACACTATTTAAACAACTATATAGGATATTAAAGTGTATTCAACCAAATATAAGTGTAAGGTATGGGATTTCGCCTCAATTTACATTCCATTAAGACACATTTATTTTAATAAACCAATTCACTTTTATGTGGTGTATATACTAACCCATTGACATGTAATATAATTATTAATTCATAATTAATGAAATTTAATGTTTTAAATATAATTATATCATTCATGGATATTTTAATTTAAATTTACCATGTGGTAGAAGTTATTGTACAATCTAATTTTCATTTATGAATTTTAAATGTCTATTCAAAGAATCAATATCATGTAATAAATTTTTATTCTAACAATTTTAAAACTGAATGATATTTGATTAAATAAGGAAATATTGATAAACCCATGTCATTTAATCAATATGGGTATTTGATAAAGAACATTTCTTTAAAATAAATCGATTATTCGATATATGAGGAAAGGATTAGGCATGTATTACATGGTTTGGGGACTGGTTAATTTTATCCCCTCGATGAACAATTAGTCTCCTGAGATTAATCAGTTTTCCAGATCAGACCAACTTCTACCCACATACTCAAACTGTCCTGAGGATCGATCTTGACTATAGGTTTCTTGATTATAGATCTTAATAGTTCACACATTTGACATTATTCATTCTATAATTATTCTTATTCCATGTGATTATTTTATTAGTTAGAATACCCATGGTCAAGTTTTAAACTCATCTGATTACTGCTTTTTAATTATTTGATCATCATTTCTTCCCTTCCGATTATACTCATGTTATTCATTAATTGGGATTTTTTTGAATCATTTTTCCTTTCCATTATGATTATTATTTATTGATTAATGATAAATTCAATTTTAATTTACCCTTAATGAGAATTTGAGATAACTATTATTATTTTTCCATCCCCTAGGATGATAATATGAATTCTTGGTTTGAGTTTCAAGGATGATGATCATTTTATTTTGTTATGTACTATGTTTCATTTTATATAACCAATGTAATATTGGTATAATTTATATAATCTTGTTTTCTAATAATGATAAACTATTTGGTCCTTTGTGATTTGAATCTTGTATTTATTACAATATAAAATGTAATACATTGGCTCTGAGATATTGGGGTCATGGTTGGTAATGAGAGTATGATGGAAATTTTCATGGAAAACTAGAAAACAAGATTTTGGAAAACCTATATTATGGAATACAACTCTAGGGAAGATATTTAGAATAACTGTAGATGAGAATCCCAATGTTATGGTAGGGTAGGTATTTTGTGTTTTTTCATATAAATACATCTATTTCTAGATACTAAAAGTTGATGTGATTGTGAAACAAGAGTACAAATGTAAAGACATGGAAATTCCATGTAATTTATCTTAATTTTATAGAAATTTTACGAGTCCGTGAAATTTTAAGGCACTTGATTCTGAGGCCCGGTGTGCCCGGGGTGAATTTCTGAACTTTTGTTGGTACGTTCAGTAAATGTGTGAGCGGGTTTTTATAACTTTTGAACTGGTGATTGGAATTGAAATTTGAGGACACCATTGAACTCAAAACTTTGGTATTCGCTTATGGAGACCTTCACCTCGACTGTAGTTGGTCAATGGTGAAATTTAGTTTTCATTTTTTTTTGTGGAAATAAAAATAATACAAAGAATGACTTTTATTTTATTTCTCTTAACCTCCCAATTGAATGCTCGGTGGTGGGGACCACCCAAGCTAGAAAAACCCCCAATTCAAATCCATGGTGGTGGGGACCACCTAAACCCCTCTTAATGGGGGGGGGGGACCTCTCAACTCCTCATTAATTTATTCCCCCTTTTATTTTATCTAATTAATTGCGCCAACAAATTAAATTGTTAAAATTAATTTAATTTATATTGGAACCCCATTCCATTAAGAGGATTGGTTGGAAAAGGATAAGGGAAGAACTTGTGGAGGAACATTCTCTCCAACGAAGAACACCTCCCAACAAAGATCTTCTTCAATGAAGAACATTCCATATTCTCCAATGAACAACGCGCCACCTCTAACATGGGACGTCTTCAACAACGATGAATTGAGTTTGTCCTTCACTCCTCACTGATATCAATAGACATCGAGGTAGGGGTTTTGTTGTATTTCATGGTTTGAGTTGAATTAATCTTCTTGATCTACCTGCTAACGATCTAATGTGGAAGGTGCGGACCAAACAAACATGGCCTGATCACGCTGATGTTCTTATTGGTTGTTATATTCTTCGCAGTAGAGAAAGGTGGGGACTACCTCTTGGGCTACCAGTACAGAGTCGGGGTGGCATGCACCCGCACCATTGGTATAGGAAGAGGTCTCACGGAGGCTGGATAGAGGCTAGCTATTGCTAGCAATGGCGGTGGATAGGGGGCAGCTGATGCTTTGGCCAGCTGCGGAAGCATGCGCGGCACAACCACACACTTCCATCAGATCAAGTGGTCGTGACCTGCCTGGCCATGACGGATGATGGGAGGCGGTCAGCATTCAGCTGGATTTAGAGGGGTGGCACACGACGTGCCTCTGATAGGATCAAGGGGCTGACCGTTTCAGTTAGCCAAGCTATACTGAGCGGGACCTGCGGCGGGTCCCGCGTGCTGTCTAGTGACCAAACGGCTTCGGTCGTTTGGTGTTTGAAGGTGGGGGTCACGCAACTCTCCCCTGCATGTGGCCATGTCGGGCCACACAGAGTGGGCTGGGCTGGACTCGGGTCGACCAAAGTCTGGTCAGACCGGTCCCGGGCCCAACTGGACTCAGAAACACCTTATTGGCCATAACTTTGGCACCGAGCATCCCTTTAAAGAAATTTATGCGGCACCAGAAACCCTTGAGTGACACGGTCCATTTGGTATACCGAACGTGAGATTAGGATAATTTTGGGGTATAGTCGGGTTTTATTGAGAAAAAATCCAACCGGGACCTTGGCAATAAAAGGCTAATAACTTAAAAACCAGGAATCCAATTGACGCATGGTCTATTGCGCTAAGACCCCTTTTTCATGGAGATCCTTTGGGATAATTCTTCATGGGACTTATTGGAATTTAGAGTATCTACATGTTGCTTGAGGAGCGTATCCTCCTGGAATCAAGTGAGCTTAGTGCGGGAACCCTTTATCTGACAATAACATGAGAAAGGGATCCTTTGTTGGTCTGTGCTCGGGATCCTTTGTGGGTCTATGTTTGAGAGTCTCACTTGGATCCGCTCTAGAAATCCACATGGGACTACTCAAGGATCTTGTGTGGGTATGCTGTACTAGGATCCTATGTGGGTCTGATGATGTACTAGGATCCTGTGTGGGTCTGATGATTTAGGATCCTTGGTGTGTCTGACTTTTAAAAGTGTAAGATGATTCAGTAGTTACATCTAATGATCTCTAACACTATACCTAAGTTATACATGTTGTGAGATGAGTACTTACCTTCTTGGTGATACCTTTTTCATATTATTCTACGTGGCATACCTATGTGGTACTTACATTCATGGTGATACCTTTGTGGTATTATTATGTGTGGGGTACCTGTGTGGTACTTTCTTTCATGGTGATACCTATGTGGTATTCTTCTGTGTGGAGTACCAGTGTGGTACATACCTTTGTTCTTATACTTTTGTGGTATTCTTCTATGTGGTATAACTGTGTGGTACTTTCCTTCGTGGTGATACCTTGGTGGTATTCTTCTATGTGGAGAACCTTTGTGGTACTTTCCTTCATGGTGATACCATTGTGGAATTATTCTATGTGGTGTTACCTTTGTGGTATTTACCTTTGTGTGGTTACCTTCGTGGTATTCTTTCCATCATGGAACAGTTGAGGTTTGATCTAATGAGTTGGTCCTTGTGTTTACTCATGAATGAGATGGGCATACTTGATAATTTAGGTATATGTATGGGTATATACCTAAGTAGGGTTGAATTTCATTTCCATGCTTTTAATTTTATCCGTTTAAGATTTTGAGAGAACTTCGGGGGTCTCAGGTTCCCTACTGAGTGTCGTTATACTCACCCATGTATGGGATACGCCTGCACCTTGTTGTGTTTGGTGTAGAAGATGGAAAATGCTAACAGTGGATGAGAGTACCAGGACTGGAGGTAGCTCAGGGGAGGAAATTATATGAGGCATACCATAGAGACAACCGTTCGAGCGCAGTACCTACCCTTCAGGTAGGATCCTTTGGGGGAGTTCACAAGAGTTGTTTCAGTTTACTTGTACCATTCATTTTTCTTGTACTTACCAGTTGGGCTTGTATTCTGGCTCCTTTTTCAAATGGTACACACTCTTTTTACTATACAGTTTACATGTGTTTGTATATTTTGGTGTTCTTGGTTTTGTGTGTTTATAGGATATAAAGTCAATGCCTTCCCGGATTTAGGGAATATGCCTTTCGGTGCTAGTCCTGAGCCCCTTGCCTATGGAAGGTGTGCTTGGGGTAGTCATGGAACAGGCCCTGGGGGACGGGTCGTGAAAAATTGGTATCGAAGGAGTCGGTTCTACTGAATAACATAGGAATGTGATCTTTTAAAGAAAATAGTGTTAATTGTAGTAAGTGTGGTTATTAGTTTAGTGAATCTAGTGTTGGTGTTGCGGCCGATGTATCCATACACCAGGACCCTGACTTCTGATATCTGACTTAGTGCATGAAAACACAGATTGCGTGTGTGTTTCAAAAAGTTTTCTTTGTGAACTCTTTGAGTCATCTCACTAGGTATAACTTATTGATTGTGGTGCAAAAGTTTATTTTCAGGATGCTTCCACCCAGATAGCCAGCTAGGGTACCGGGTGTAGTACACGGTGATAGCCCACCGAGCGACAAGGCATCCGTGTCAGGACCTTTATCAGTAGGGGCACCAGCGGAGGCACCAGTGATACCATTACCCATTGGGATACCGATGCCACTAGCCCCATCAGTAGAGGGTGCACATCGCTTGAGTGTGTTTCATGAGTTCTAGTGCCAGATGCCACCCATGTTCAGGGGGGAGACGGACCCGCAGGCGGCTGAGGATTGGTTGGAGGCCATGGTGAGAGTCTTCTGACTCATAGGGACACCAGCTAATCTCATGGTGACCCATGATGCCAGTATTCTATAGGAAGTAGTAGGAATATGGGGGATCTTGATTCTCCAGGTTCACGATGAGGTGACACTTCTCTCAGAAGACATTGAGAGCCCTTTTTGGGTAGAGTTTGTCCTAACAAACCTTTGTGCAGTGCGCATACAAGAGCTTCTTCATCTGTAGCAGGGAATCATAACTGTGGCTCATTACATAGTGAGGTTTACCAACCTCTAACACTACTCCACTAATATGGTACGAGACCAATTCTTCAGGGCCCGAACCTTTGAGCAGGGGCTCAGGTGGGAGATCAGGGATTCGATGATTTCTATCAGCATCTCAACGAAGGTGGGGGTGTTAGATAAATCCCTCTTAGTGGAGATTTTTTTTCTAAATTGTCACCAATAGTGAGACCCACCACCGAGTGTCACGTAGATGAGTATTTTGCAGCTGGAAATAGACAGATGTCACAGAGGTCTTAGAGGACCAGACCTACAGGTGGATGACTATAGGATTTAGGGTCATTTGTGCGGGGCACTAGAGATAGAGCCAGCCATGTGAGAAGTAGGCAGTGTTTCACAGGCAGTGTGCATAGTCATATGGCTCCTGACTGCTCGAACCCCTATACCGATGATCATAAGATGGTCTAAGGACTTCATGGGCAGAGACATATGTTTAACCGAGGTGGTCCGCAGGGAGCAGGCAGACGTGGCAGAGGAGCAGTTCATGCAACTGGTGGTGGGCAACGATTCAAGATGTTACGGCCACCACCATCAGGTAGACCACCCTGACCATAGGGAGTAGGTGTACATGGGAAAGCTTATCACCATACAGTTGAGGCCAATGACCATGGTGCTCCGGAGATGATATGAGGTACGATCTGTGTCTACTCCTCCTTAGGTATAGTACTTATAGACACAGGTTTCGGTCATTCTTTATTTACATTTCCCTCGTTTAGATCTTGGATATTCCGGTGGATCCATTGGCTCAATCCTTATGGATAGAGACTTATACGGGAGAAAATTCGAAGATTAAACACTTTTTTCGGTAGTGTGAGCTTACTCTAAGAGGTGAGAGCTTCGGCTGGGATCTCCTCGTAGTGTCTTCGAGGCCTTACGACTTCATCTTGGGTATGGAATGTTTATCTATAGTCCAGGACTATATTGACTGTATTATGCACAAAGTACGGTTAGTCTACACTGATAAGACTAGGTTTACCTTCCCCGGTGATAAGGGAGCCTTTGCAGCACCATATGGACTTACTTGGAGGAGAGTGCATCTAATCACTCATCGGTTGGCCAGCCTTACCCTTGGAGCGGTTGATGGGGAGAGTCTGAGTTTTCCTGTAGTGGTGGACCAATATGTGGATGTCTTCCTTGAGGATGTTTTGGGTCTACTACCTCCCAGAGAGGTGGACTTTTACATTGACTTTTACCCCAAAACAGTACTGCTATCTCCACTAGCGTATCATATGGCTCCCACAGAGCTTCATGAGCTATGGGTACAACTAGAGGACTTACGGGGGAAGGGATTCATCCGTCCCAGTGTTTCTCCTAGGGCAACCCCGATTTTGTTCACCAAGAAGGCGGATGGGGGATTGAGACTTTGTGTTGACTATAGGCACCTGATCCAGGAAACTGTGAAGAACAAGTACCCACTCCCGTGGATTGACGACATCTTTGATCAGTTGAAGGGAGCACAGTGGTTCTTGAAGATAGACCTTATATCAGGCTATCACCAGCTAAACGTACAGGAAGAGGATGTGTAGAAGAAGACATTCAGATGTTAGTAAAACCATTATGAGTTTTTGGTCATGTCGTTCATCATGAACAAGGCTTTAGCAGTGTTCATAGGACTCACGAACAGGATCTTCCATCCATACCTTGATCACTTTTTAGTAGTCTTCATCGATGACATTCTGATCTACTCTGCTACTAAGGAGGATAATTCCTATCATTTTCAAATAGTTCTGGTCACACTCTGAGAGCAACCGATGTTTGGTAAGCTTTTGAAGTTCTAGTTCTGGAACTGAGAGGTTCACTTTCTGGTACATGTCATCTCAGAGGCTGGAGTTGCAGTGGATCCAGTAAATATTGAGGCGGTACTTACTTGGGAGCCACCAAGGAGTGTGACGGAAGTATGGAGTTTCCTGGGATTGGACAGATACTACCAGAGGTTTTTCCTATATTTCTACAGAGTAGCAGCACATTTATCAGCTTTGACGAAGAAGGGGAAACCCTTCGTGTGGTCGTAGAGATTCCAGTGGTGTTTTCATGATTTTAGGCAAAGACTGACTAGTACCCCATCTTGAGGCTTCCGGGGGAGGGCATTGGGTACGTAGTCTACTGCGACGCATCAGGGACTTGACTCGAATGTGTCCTGATAAAGGAGTGAGCAGTGATCGCGTATGGTTCTCAACATCTAAGGCATCATGACTAGAACTATGTTACCCATGACCTAGATTTATCATTAGTGGTCTTCTCCTTGAAGATGTGGCAACATTACTTGATTGGAAAACACTTTACAGCCTACTATGATCACAAGAGTCTCAAGTATATCATTTCTCAGAAGGACCTGAACCTGAGACAGTGGCATTTTCTTGAGTTCCTCTAGGACTATAAAATCGAGATAGTCTATACTCTTAGGAAGTGGAATGTTGTAGCAGATGCACTCAGTTGTAGATCTGGTATACTGTTTCAAGGTGAGGCGATGAAGCAGCTGGCCGCTCTACAGACATCCTTTGTGGATTAAGATAGAGGAGCTTTTATTCAGTCTCTTATAGTCACTCTTCCACTTCTTCAGTGAGTTAGGTAGGCTCAATGCGGGGACACTTACTGTGAGGCTTGACGTGCTCCGATATCCACAGGACATGTACTTAATAGATTTTCTAAAGGTGTGGTGCATGTCATTATCTTTAGAGAATGTAATATGGTACCAGTGTCTCTTTGGGAGGAAGTATTGAGGGTTTTCCCCACATCCCCTCTAGCGATACATCTAGTAGTGGCGAAGATGTACCAATACCTCCAATGATAGCACTGGTGGCTGGGAATGAAGAAAGTAGAAGCAAATTTGGTCTCTCGGTGCCTCGCTTTTCAGCAAGTGAAGGCGGAGCATCAGGTACTAGAAGGCTTAGTTCAGCTTTTAGAGGTCTTAGAGTGGATGTGGGATGAGATTTCCATGGATTTTATTATAGGAAATCCACATACATCCAAAGGTCATGATTTTATTTGGGTGATCATCGACAGACTCACCATGTCGACCCACTTCCTACCAATCAGAAAGCAAGGTTCAGTAGAGATCTTGGGACGCCTCTATGTTTAGGAGATTGTGTGGCTAGATGGAGTACCCTCGACGATTGTCTCCGATCGTGATGCACGTTTCACTTTGAGGATTATAAAGGGGTTGTAGGAGGCTTTTGGGACGCAGCTTCATTTGAGCACTGCCTTCCATCCTCAGACAGATGACCAGATTGAGTAGACCATTCAAACCCTCGAGGACATGCTGTGTGCTTGCATCCTCGACTTCGGTCACATCTTAGAGGAACACTTTCCCTTAGTGGAGTTTTGATACAATAATGGATATCACTCCACTATTGGGATGACACCTTTCAAGGCTATGTATGACCGATCTTGCCGATCTCCTTTGTGATGGACATTACATGGGGAGTTATCACTCATGGGACCATAGATATTATGGGCTACCACGGAGAAGGTGTAGATTATCCCAGAGAGGATGAAGACTGCATAGAGCAGGCATAATTCTTATACCGACAGGAGAAAGAGACCTCTGGAGTACGAGGATGGTGACCATGTCTTTCAGCAGGTCTCACCCTGATGTGGTTTTTTGTGATTTAGCTGAGCGGCAAGTTATCTCTAAGGATCATTGGACCCTTTCAGGTCCTCAGTAGTGTTGGTGAGGTGTCTTACCACCTCGCACTTCCCCCTCAGTTGCCCTGGGTGCACGACGTTTTCCACGTATCCCTGCTAAGGAGATACATGCATGAGCCATCACAAATCATCAACCATGACGAACAAGATATCAACAATGGGGTGACATTTACGGAGGTTCCAGTAGAGACTGGGGATCATAAGAAGTTGGTCCTTCGTGGGAGTTTGATACCTTTGGTACGCATACGTTGGCAGCACAAAAACCTCTAAGAGAGCACATGGGGGAGGGAGACCCATATTCGTGCTCAGTACACCCCCTTATATTCTTAGTTTCCTTGATTTGTTTTCATGGACACAAATCCCTAAGGTGGGTAGAATGTAAAGACCTGGAAATTCCATGTATTTTTTTTATTTATATAAGAATTTTAGAGTTCACGAAAATTTAGGGTGCATGATTCTGAGGCCCGGTGTGCCCAATTTGAATTTCTAAACTTCTTTTTGGTATGTTGAGTAAATGTGTGAGTGATTTTTTGTAACTTTTAAATAGGTGCTCGGAATTAAAATTTGAGGACACTGTTGAACTCGCAGCACTGGTATTCGCTTAAGGAGACATTCACCTCTACTGTAATTGTTCGATGGTGAAAGTTAGTTTTCATTTTTTTCATGGGAATAAAAATATAAAAAATAATAACTATTATTTTATTTTTCTTCACTTCCCAATTTAATACTCAGTGGTCGGGACCACTCGAGCTAGAAAAACCCCCTATTCAAATCCATGATGTTGGGTACCACCTGAACCCCTCTTAATAGGGGGGGGGGGTACTTATCAACTCCCAATTAATATATTCTCCCATTTATTTAAGCCAATTAATTGCACAAACAAACTAAATTGTTAAGATTAAGATAATTTATGTTGGCACCTCATTCCTTTGAGAGGATTGGTTGGGAAAAAAGAAGGGGAGAACTTGTGGAGGAACATTCTATCCATCGAAGAACACCTCCCAACGAAGATCTTCTTCAACGAAGAACGCGACATCTTCTCCAATGAAGAACCCACCACCTCCAATGTGGGACGTCTTCAACAATGATGAGCTGACATCTGTCCTTCCCTCCTCACCGATGTCAACAAACATCGAGTTAGGTATTTTTTTTTGTTCTTCGTGGTTTGAGTTGAATTAGTCCTCTTGATCTGCCTACTACCGATCTAATGTTGAGGGTGTGGACTAAACGAAAACAACCAGATCCACCCACTGTTCTTCATCGTTGTTGTATTTATCGCAGAGAAAAAGGTGGTGACTGCCACCCGGGCTAGCTGCACTGAACCGAGGTGGTGCGCGCCCACACTGCTGATAAAGGAAGAGGGTGCACGGAGGCCAAAGGGAAGCAGGCTATTTTCGACCGTGGTGGTGGACAGAGGGCGGCCGGTGCATCGGCCGGCCATGGAAGCATGGGCGGTATGACCGCGTGCCGCCATCGGGTCAAGTGGCTGATTCTCGCCTTGCCACGGTGTATGGTGGAAGGAGGCCGACATCCGGCCATCACCAGAGGGGTGATGTACGATGCGCCACCGGTAGGAGCAACGAGACAGCCGTTGAGGTCAGCCGAGCTGTACCAAGAGAGACCCACAATGGGTCTTGTGTGTTGGCTAGCAACTGAATGGCTTCATCTGTTCGGTGATTGAAGGTGGGGGGCACGTGACTCCCCCCCCCCACATGCAGCCTGGCCACCCAGCACAGGTCAGGCCGCACAGCGCAGGCCAGGCAGCCCAGCACGGTTCGGGCAGCCCAGCACGGGTCGGTCCGGACCGCAACCCGGCGGTCAGACTCGGGTCGACCCAGGCCGGGTTGGACCAGACCCGGGCCCAACTAGTCCCAGAAACACCTTATTGGCCATAAACTTGGCACTAGACATCATTTTGATGATCCGTCTATAGATTCGGAAACCTTAAAGCAAGATAGTCCTTTTGGTATACCCTACTTGAGATTTTGACAAAGTTGATGTATGGTCCAGTTCGATCGAGCACGAATTCAACAAGGCCCTTAGGACTAAAAGGCTAATAACATACATACCGGGCGTCCGATTAATGCACTCTCTATTATGTTGAGACCCCATTTTCATGCTGGTTCTTTAGGATACTACTTCGTGGGACTTTGTGGTTGTTAGAGTATCAACCTGTGGCATGAGGAGTGGATCCTCCTAGAATAAAGTGAGCTTAGTGTGGGAACCCTATAGCTGGCTATAACATGAGAAAGGGATCCATTATGGGCCTGTGGTGGGGATCCTTTGTGGGTATGTGTTCAAGAGTCTCACTTGGATCCACTCTAGAAATCCACTTGGGACTACTCTAGGATCTGGTGTGGGTCTGCTGTACTAGGATCCTTTGTGGGTCTGACGATGTACTAGGATCCTATGTGGGTCTGATGATGTAGGATCCTACGTGAGTATTCCTCTTTACAGAGTAAGATGATTCCGTAGTCACATATAATCATCTCTAATATTGTACCTATGTTATACCTGATGTGAGAGGAGTCCTTACCTACGTGGTGATACCTTTGTGGTATTATTCTATGTGGTGATCATATGTGGTACTTACCTTCTTGGTGATACTTTTGTGGTATTATTCTGTGTGGTGTAACTATGTGGTACATTCCTTAATGGTGATACCTTTGCGATATTCTTCTATGTGGCTTACATGTATGGTACTTACCTTCATGGTGATACCTTTGTGGTATTCATCTATGTGGAATACTTGTATGGTACTTTCCTTTGTGGTTATACCTTGGAGGTATTATTCTGTGTGGAGAACTTGTGTGGTACTTTCTTTCGTGGTGATACTTTTGTGGTATTCATCTATGTGGTGTTACCTTTGTGGTACTTACCTTTGTGGTGTCACCTTCGTGGTATTATTTCCTTTGTGGAACAGTTGAGCTTTGATCTAATGATTTGGACCTTGTGTTTCCTCATGAATGAGATGGGAATACTTGATAACATATGTATATTTATGGGAATATACCTATGTAGGGTTGAATGTTGTTTCCATGCTTTGTAGTTTATCCTTTGTGGGTTTTGAGAGACCTTCGGGAGTCTTGGGGTCCCTACTGAGTATCGTTATACTCACCCATGCATGGGCTACGCCCTCACCTTGCTGTGTTTAGTGCAGACGACGTACAACACTGATTGAGAATGAATGTACAAGAACTGCAGGTAGCTTGGAGGTGGAAATTAAACGAGGAATACTGTAGAGACAACCGTTTGAGATCTGTACCTACCCTTTAGGTAGGATCCTTGGAGGGGGTTCACATGAGCTATTTCAATTTACTTGTACTTTTCAGTTTTCTTATAGTTTCATGTTGGGCTTGTATTATGGCCCATTTTTCTTATTTTAAAGACTCTTTTTTCTATAAAGTTTACTTATGTTCATATCTTATTGTGTGCTTGGTTGTGTGTGTTTACAGGGTATAAAGGCAATGCCTTCCTGAATTTAGGGAGTATGCCTTTTGGTGCTAGTTTCCGTCCCCTAGCCTATGGAAGGTGGGTTTTCAGTAGTCACGGAACGAGACCTGGGGGATGGGCCGTGACAACCTAGGGGTAATAACTCAAAAAATGGTATTTCAGACTTGACTTGAGTGTAACCCGGTATACAAAAATAGGCTTTATCACACCTATATTGAACCACTTTGAGGATATTCTTAGGGTAACTCAAATTACCTTTACAAACAATTATGAAGTATTTAAAAGTAAATATATCCAAAAAGAAACCATAATTTTTTTTAATATTAATAATGAATAAATGTTTAATTTATTCTTGGTATTACACAATATTTAGAATTATAAATTGTTCATAATTTTATGATCTAATCCACTATATTCTATTGTTTAGAGATGTCAGTTGGAAAGGATATTGGTATCAATAATCATGGATAATGTAGAGGTTTCATTGAAAAGGAAGCCGATATAATTGGTTTTGGAAATGATAATATTATGGATATATTAGGGAAGCTTAATCAGGTTATGAAAAAAACATGTGTCGGATTAGGAACCCTATTCCACAATAAGATTCTCCTATGCTGGATCATATTATGTGGTAGATTCCACCATAATTTAGTGGGACTATTAATCTGATTATATCCATGAAATCAATTATGTCTTTGGGGAAGATATTTATGGACTTGGGATGTGGTGAAATAGAAAAGGATACACCTACAGTGTATTGTCCCAAAGTAGATGCTGATCAATGGTGGTCGCTGGTCTTGAATACTAGGGAGAAAAGTGAAATAGAAATCCTTGAATATAAATAATTTAAGGATACATTCTTCTACAAATATTTCCCTCAGGAGAGAAAAAGTGAGATAAAGATAAAGTTCATTATCTTAATGAAAAAGGAATGTAAAATTGTCATAGATTATGAATATAACTTTACAAGGTTGTCTAGGTATGCTATAAATTATATATGAATCATGGAGTGCACACTTTAACATTTCATTTAAAGTATTAATCCAAATCTCTAAATTGCGCTAGTCTCTAAAATTTTTTATTCATATGATGAAATATTATTATGTGCTATTAGGACAAATATAAAGTTATCCATGTATTATAGCGTCCAAAGGAAGAAATAGAAGAGTATGAAGACATAGAAAATCTGGGATAAATAGAATAAAAGAAAGAAGGACTTTCCCACTTATGATAACTATGAAAAGAATAACTTGGAGAAATGATTGAAATAATTGGAAGTTTGTTATAATTGTGGAGAAATGGGTCCCCATAAAAAAGAAATAAAATAGAACAAATAAAATACTACTATTTAGTGTTTCAACTATAGTGAAATGGGTTATTACACAAATAAATTCCCCAAATTCAAGGGAATATACGTCAGAAGAAGCCAAGGGATCAAAGTCAAACATTTTTGTATTGATACAACTAAAGTGTAATGATTAATATTATTATGAATTTGGATCCATTAAATATATGGTAAATGAATATTATTAAGGATATTGTCATCCTATTAATTATTAAATATATAATTACTATATTGATGTAATATTTCTTAATGGATGTGAAATCATATGTTCAATGGTGCCAAGAAAAGTGATTCAGTTGAAAGTTGAACTTTTTCAAAAGAAAATGGTTAAGGGAAAACCCTTACTATATTCCTGATGATTATATGACAATGTTGCAATAAAGAGATAATTGATATGGATAAACTAAATAAGATACCAATTAATACCTTATAACAGATTCTAATGTTTTGAATCCTAAAATATTGGAAGGTTCATATCGGTAAACATTTATAAAACGGTTTATGTTGAAATTTGGATTAGGTTTTAGAGATTATTGTGTTGCATCACTATATGAATATTTATTCTTATGAAGTAGAAAACTATAAATAAATTTTATTTCCTTATATTATTAGATAGTAAATGAGTTCCTCATCTTTAGGAGAATTATCTTGAAACAAAAAATTTATCCTAGTGCCTTCAATTTCATATTCATCGATGATCATTTCGATCAACACTGATTTATGGTTTTGAGCCCCTTAACTTCCCATTAATCATTAAATTTCTTGTGATCAATGAAAAAGTCACTCTACATAATTATTTATGCTTTTATTTTATTTCCACATATTCAATTTCCACCAATGTTATCATATGATGAAATCTCATTATATTCTATCACATATGTCATTTTCACTTCTCTATATCTCTTCTTAAGTGGATATTTTATTAAGACTTTTACAATGTGTTGTTTTTCAAAAAAAAAATAAATTTCAATCCCTAAATTTCTATGATAAAATATAAATTGAGAATATGAAATTTAATTATTGTGGGGAGAATGTAACCCCAAAAAACTCTAAATTAACAACATTATATTTGATAACATGTATGAAAAACAACACCAAGAATAGAAGAGAATATAACATCCTGATAATTTATTTTAAATTTACTATTTAATATAACTTAAATTGATTTTATAACTTGAAATGAATGAAACACTGAATTTATCTTACATTACATCCAACAATGAATTTCTTCAAACTCTTATGTTATATGTAAGGCCAAGTTTTAACGAACATGGATTTATTTTTAAAATTATTATTTAATTTAAATTTATCGCCAAGCCATTAGAATGGTGGGTATTAATAGGGATAACCAAATTATTAAAATATATAGTTTACATACATTTATTGGATATCAATTGAATATAAATAATAATCATAATCATTTAGAAGTAAAAAATATTTTTTTCCTGAAAAACTATACATTTTTATAAAATACAGTTTAATCATGCTTGGATCACATAATTTAATATTAAATTTTACAAATTTTAGAAAATTTATTTGAAAAAATTAATTTAATTTTTTTAATTGTAATATTAAAATTTTTTCATGGTGAATTTTTGATATTTTTCTGAGAAGTTACATTTTCTATAAATAGTGTAAATAATAAATATTAATTCAAAATTATGTTTTAATTTAAATAATTTATAGTGATAAATTATATTTTAAATTGGTTTTATAGTCTAAACAGTTCAATAATACATCTATTAATCCAATTTAGGTCATTTCAGTCATTTTTTTAATTTAGACATAAATTTTTTTTAAACATTTGAAAATTTTCCCTTTAAAAACATGATTTCTCATCGTGTTTGTGGGATTAATTTAAAATTATATTCTGCCAATTTTATAATTAGAATTTTGGAAAATGGATTAAACATTTGGGATAAAATCAATTTATTTTATCCATTATGGTCAACATTAATTTTTACCAAAATTATTAGTGAAAATAGTAAAAATTAATTTTACAGATTAAGGTAAAAATGAGTTGACTTAGTAGTTAAACATAAATATAAGGTGTAAAATAACCTAATAACTTGTCTAAAACCAATTTTCTGGAAAACTTTCTACCACAATGAACATATCCTTGAATTTTAAGTGTTATTGGGATACTTTTCATGGAATTTCCATATATAATATGTTAACGAAAGACAAGGACAAAAAATATACCTTCCTTCATTTTAATATTTATAATGCTTTTAGGATAGGTAAAAACAGAATTTTTTTTTTATAAATATTATTTTTAGAGGTAAATAATTTGTTATCTTGAACAATTTGTTTAAAAATTTATATATTAAACTGTTATTTTAAATTCTTTAAAATGCCAACACAAGAATTATTTAGTAATATTTAAATAAAGTAAATGAAACTAAAAATATTTAAAGTGGAATAAATTGAATGATTTATTTTATTACATTAATTTTTTATATAAATATAGCATGATACACATTTGTGAGAACAATATATTTTCATATCATCATTTTCTTGATATTTTGTTTCAATTTAAATAATTAATGTCAAATTTATCCTTAATTTTATTTTATGAAATTATTTAAAATTACTAAAAATATATATTCTACAAAAATATTTTTAAATTTTTATAAATATAAACTATAGTCCATTTATGGAACATGTTTTCTGTTATAATGACTATATAGATGGAAAAATAGTAAAAACCTTGTTAGCATAGTTACTATTGAAGAGGTATTTTTTATCGTGACATGTGCTTATATTAAAATTAATTTTCAACACACCTAGTATTTTTATTTTATAAATTATATATAAAGTTTATAATCATAGGTTCCAATTTTTTTAATAATTCTCACTCTAATTTATTCTTAAATGATAAATTACTTTGGTTACAAAACAGTTAACATAATGAAAAAACCAAAAATGGTAAAATAAGGAATCATAGTTTTTAAGGATAAAAGAGTTTAATTTTTTTTTCTCTTCTGTGTTGGAGGTTTTTATAAACAATATAATACTTATAAACCATTAATTTTTAAAATTGGAGCCACATGAGCTGTGGGAAACCTCCCAGTTGTGAATACGTTTGAGTATTTACAAAAATGCCACACCTCCTCAACTATAAAAGGAAACTCACTCACATCACTTCTCCACACCAATCAAGATATTCGGATAGTCCATAAACTTCCCAAATCACAACCCAAAATCCCTCCCCTAATCCTACAATTTATATTTTGAGGAAGAAATCCAAACAATCAAGCCTTTTTGGAAAACCTAAGAAGGATACTCGAAGAATATATAATGTTCTTCTAAAAGAATTTTAATTTTATTTCCTTCTCATCCTCCTTCAATTAATATTATAAACTTATTAAATAATACCCTTAGTATATTCCGTATATTTATATCTTGTTAAGTTATTCTAATATAAAAACAGGCTACAACCACAGACCTATAGACATGGTTTTAAAACCGCGGCTAGATGTTGGTACGACCACAATTATAGTGCTTATAGCCACGGTTTCAAAAATGTGGCTATATGTATTTTTTTCAGGGTATATATCAATGGTTTTTTAAGCTATGGCTATAGCCTTCACCTAAAACCAAAGTTATGTGGCCTATATCCATGGGTTTGAAAGCCGTGGCTATAGGTCTCCTGCCCTTACGTGGGAGAAAACATTTCCCGCCAAAAAATGGTGGCAATAACTGTTGCCAGGGTTTTCAAGAGATTGCAATGGTTTTTAATAATATATATAACATATTATATATGTAGATACACTAAATTCTTGGTGGTGAAGTGTTTAGGGTGCTGAAACGTGAAGGGAAGGTGCTAGGATCAAATCTATCTAGGCGCACATTATTTTTTTGATGTTGACACGGTTTTATAGGGCTATAGCCACAGTTAAAAATATGGAAATATTCTACCTATAGCCACGGTTAAGACCCTGGCCATAGGTCCACATCCACGGTTGACAATAGAGATGCCTATGGTACTGGTTTTCAAAACCGTGGTAATAGGCCACCTATTTCCATGGTTAAAACTGTGGCTATGGGTTAGTCCCTACTACCACGACGATAGTGCCCACAGTTGGGAAAAAATGTGGCCATAGCCTATGGCCATGGTTTTGGCCCCTATTTTCACAGTTTTGGACCATGGAAATAGCCCATTTTTTCAGTTGTGTTAGATGTATGACCTAAAACTTCACACACTTCTATTAAATAGGTTACCAATTCATCATCCATGTGTATGGAGTGATACCCCATTGAGAACTAATATCATTTTTTTAATTACCACTATTCAATGTTAGGAATAATGATGGATTTATATTTTTTATATAATATATAAGATATTTTGGATTTTATTATGATTTTTTAATTTTTTTTATGACATGTACCATCATTTTTTCCATTTAGTAGGAATACCATCACATCACTCATGTTTACGAAAGACTAATACCTTTCCAAGTAATGTTATTCATTCATGATTTAAATGAAATGTTTTAAAAATGGTTTGAATAAAAATATGTGATATATATGACATAAAATTGATTATTCAATGATTATATATACATACATATTATTTACATTTATTTCCTTGAATACGATAAGAAAATGAAAACTTCATTCATGCATATATACGACATACTGTCTCCATGAATGATGTATTTCATTTCCTATCACAAAATTTAGGTGTTAAAATAAATAAATAAATACTAAATATATATGATATTTATTTCATGGAATACATTCTTTATATTATTAAATCATGGTAAATGTAAGATGAACAAAAATCAACAAGTCAAAACATACTCAAAAAACGAAGTAGTTATTGCCTAAAACAATAAAAATAATGAGAAATTATTAACAAACAGGTGAAAGATTTTATTAAATAATCATATATGATTTGATGAATATGATTATTCATCTGTAATAAGTTAATATCATGCTTAAAATAATTATAAGGGATGTTAAAGATTGTTTAACCAAAAAGATGTGTAGGTTAAGGTATTGTGTCTTTGTTTATAATCTATTGAGAATTATTTGTTTTAAAGAACTAATTAACTTTTATGTAGTATATATAATTCTCCATTGACATGTAATATCATGATTAATTCATATTTTGGGTTATTTTATTTTTCACTTTGAAATATATCATCTCACTGGATTTGAATTCAAAATTACCAAGTGATAATAGTTTTTGTGTAATATCACTTCCTTTTGCAGTTGTTAACTTTCTCTTAAGAAACCCAATTTCATGTAATAATTTTTCATTAAAAATTAAATTTATATTAAAAATACATAATCATGTTTGATGGATATAATTATTTCATAAATCATATACCATTTTTACATATTATTATTACTTTGAAATTTATTTTTTTAACTGGGAAAATATTGATAAATATGTATCCTTTACTCAATAAATATATTTTATAAAGAACGTTATTTATTAATTAAATAAAAAATTTAATATATTGGGAATAATTTGGAAATTTAGTACATTGGTTGAGGACAAGTTAATGTAATCCCCTCGGTATATAATTAGTTTCATGAGATGAATCAGTTGGCCAAATTAGACAGGATTATACTCACAGACATAAACTATCTTGAGAATAATTCATGACATTAACAATCTTGAGGATAGATCTTGACCGTTCATATGTACAACATTATTCATTCCATATTTATTGTTATTTTATGTAATTGTTTTATTAGTTGAAATATCCATGGTGTTGTTTTATGCTCATGTGATTATTTATATGGAATTATTTTATCATATTTTATTCATTCCATATTATGATCATGTTATTGAGTAATTATCATGTGTTTTAGTCATTTAACATTGTATGAAGATTATTCATTTTTAATTCATGATAAATTCCATTATACTGAAGTATTACTAATTATTTGAGTTCACCTAAATTTTTTTCCTTTCCTCATGATATGATTATTACTTCTTGAATGAGTTTCAATGATTATAATAATTTTATTTTTTTTATTTTTTATGTTTCATTTTCAATTAAAAATGTTAAATGGATATCATGTTTGAAATCTAGATTTTCATAATGTCAAAGTCGTAAGTTCATGTGTTATTTAAATCATGTATCTATTCCTATGTAATAAATTAAGGCACGGCTCCAGGCATTAAGATTACAGTTTCTACATGCATTAGGAAAAAACCATGAATTTAGTGTATGTTACCAGATCAGAAAACTAGGTGGCCAAATAAATCCTTTCACATAGTTTATACTAACTCTTTATATATCATTGGATTTTAGGTTGCACATGGCCAAATATTCATCTCTATGTCCCAATTTGTGAAGTGTCTGAATTAGGATGAGATTGATCTCGGATCTAGTGTCCACTAGTGATGCATCCTAAGATAAAAAAGCCTTTATTTTCCTTAATATCAATAATTAAAACATTAAATTAAAAAATAGTATAAACATCATGATAATTGATAGATTTAGTGTCTTTTGAGACTATCTATATAAGCAACTTATTTTTAGGGTCTTGTGAACATTTCCACAAAATTTAACCATAAAATATATTCAACTAGATGTATAACATGTTAAAATCATCCTCATGACTTGGGAAGTGGAAAAATAAGTAATAGGTGAGATTAAAGTATCAATAAGGGAATAATAAGCATACCAACATGTTACCCCAGGTCAAATCATAATAATATGATTAAACATAAACATGAGAGAAATAATTGATGAAAGAACATAGATTCATAAAAAAAACTATTCATATTACATGATAGGAGAAAAGGTATTGTCATTTGATCAAACATATAAAAATGATGTACTAACTCTGGAAACATAAGACATAAATCATGGGTTAGGTTCATAGCATAGTCACATATAAAATTAGTGTGGAACTACCATAATAATAGAAAATCAACATTATGGTTTAGGTATCGACACATTTTTATCATATTGAATGAGGAATCATGACCAGTTTCTATATTAGATCCAGCATCACAACATGTTTCTCATATTATATCAGGAATCATAAAATTTGTCACATGTTTTGATCGAGCATCACTACTCATTCCACCTATTTATCATGATATATAATGAATTAACCAAATCATTGGAGGGTATTATGTATAAATAGTCATGACATGGGAATGGTCAAAGAAGTTGCAGTCCATTCTAAGTGAATTCGAGCTAAAATAACATAAAATCCCTCTACAAAGGATTCTTCATGAAGCCTAGCTTCTTCAAAAATGGACAGAGCTCATGAATCTCTATTAATGAGATGTTTCTATCTCTTATGTGCGATGACCTAATGGTAATCTTCTACATAACTAATTTTGGAGTCATGGAGTGCTTTGTGAATGTGTGAACAGTAGACGATGTCTTCATGATTCCAATATTTAGACTCACAGAGTTGCACCTATTTTATAAACACATAATTCCTCATGAAAATATTCTAATATTCATAAAACCACATACCTATAAATACCCCCATTCAATCTGCAATTTTAGGGATGGTTATCCGACTGTTCGGCTTCCAATTCACTCTCAATTCATGAACCTCCTGAGATTCATGAACCAAAGATAATATGGATCATCCAATGTGTCCAAGAATTAAGAAACTCTATTTCATAAATTCTTAAGAGCCTCCACCTATGTTGGGGATGAATTTTTCGAATGATTATTCCCATCGTAATGGAAGAAGTCCCTTTGTGGAACTTGAGGCTTTGCGAAGCATTCAACATTTACAAAGCACTATACTCCTAAATTAGGACCTCAGATTAAGGTAGGGTCACCTTGTTTTATGAATCCTACTCTTTTATGATTACCCTGACCTCCATGAAGCACAAAATCATTATGAAGAACCCCTTTACAAGGCCCAGTCTTCGTGAAACCCATATCCTGGGCCTCCCAATGGTACCCCCCATTGGGTGACCCTAGTTCATGAAGGATGACTGTGTAGGACTCCCACACCAATCCAGGACTGGTTCATTTGCTCCTCGAGTGCCGATATATCCTATACCACCCACTCCTAAGTCCTCCACATCACTCCATGTGTGTCTTTATCCATCCATATACCTTTGTCTTCTCATCATATGTATCATACCCCCTATTTATTCTCTTCATAGGGAGTGTAATGTGGACCTCTTGAATAACCAATCCTCATGTCATTGTATTCTGGTAGTGCCAACTTCATTCCCCAAACAACGACACATGATCAGTGGTCACCTAAGACCAATGTGTGAGGAGTGAGTCTGCTCATGTCTAACCTGCATGTTGTAAAATTTCATTGTTCCAAATTCTAGTTGTAGGATATTAAACAACATGATAACATCCTCATCACATGACATAAAATTGAAGACCTACCCTACACAATAAACATAGAATGATTAACATATTAGTGGAATCGAATGATCCGCACAACTATACCACTAACATGGAATGAGATATTATCAAGAAGCTCAATGTGTAGTCCCCACACCAATCCAGCAAAGATAAATCCTCTTGAAACTGGAATTTTTAATGAAAACACCCCCACACCAACCCTCTAAGATTCTAAATTCTCAATATGTCTTACCTTACCATAAATGAAATCATTGGACTATTTTATTTATGATCCTTTTATTCTAAACAATGTACATTGGAAGCCTCCCTAAGGTTAAATATTTACCAAGGGTAAACCAAGGTTTCCCACACAATGAACAAACCTCATTCATCTACCCACATAGGGTGTTCTGATCAACTAAATAAATCTCTAAAAAATGTTAATCCCATTCCCTGGATCCACCTCCATCAGGTGTTCTGATCCATTGTTAAACTATCCAGGTGTGAAATCATCCCTCCTAGGGACACACCCCCTGGATCTTCCCCCATAGGGTGTTCTGATCAACCAAATATGGCTCCACAATATGTTAATCCTATTTAATAGATCCACCTCATGAAAAATTTCAACCAATTGGTAAACTATCAGGGTCATAGATATTCCTTCACTGGGATACACATCCTCAGTCTGTCCCCATAGGGTGTTTGGATCAACAAATGTTTCACCATAATCCATTAAACCCATGCCCCAGATCCAGAAAAATATGGTGGTCTGATCCATAAGTAAAATTTCTAATGGTGGCATGTTCTCTCTTTGGGATAATCATCTTTGACCCCCCCACAAGGTGTTCTAATTAACCAAATTTGTCTCTATGAGATGTAAAACCATCCCACAGATCCACCTCCATGAGACATACTAATCCATCGTTAAACCATCCATGTGTAGAATCTTCCATACTAGTGAAAAAAATCCTTGACCAACCCCTAAAAGGTGTTCTAATCAACAAAATACATCTCCAGAAGATGTTAAAACCATGCCCTAGATCCACCTCCATGGGCAATTACGATCCATTGTTAAGCCTTCCATGTGTGACATCTTCCCTCTTAGGTATGCACAACCATTATCAGCCCTCATGGGGTGTTCTGATCAATCAAATCCAATTCTATAAGAAATTAAACTTCTTCCCCACATCCACCTCCATGAGTCTTTATGATCCCTAATCAAACCTTCCATGTGTGAAATCTCTCTTCTTAGGGAATAACCTCCCAGATCCATATCCAAGGGGTGCTGTGATCCATACATAATTTCCCCTCAATACATTTATCCTGTGAAATTATCCAAAGGACATTGAACTCATGATTTTATCAATATCAACTAGATATCCTGGTCCATCTCTAGAAGTTGTAGAACTCATGACTCGACTCCAAACACATTCTTTATGTAAATCATGGGAGACATGAGGTAAAATGAATTATAAGTATTATTACCCTTGGATCATTGCCTCATGATATATAGAATATGACTTGGGTTCCACACCTTAATATTCCTCAAATTATGTTCCATAACAAGAGCAAGAATGCATGAAGCAAATGCTCTTAGTGTCTAGACATGCCTTGTGATGCCTAACATGACTACTATCCTGACCAAATGTTGCTACCCTATCAAGATAGAATCAGAATGTCCAAACAGAATAATTATAATAAATGACCATCCAAAAAAAGGTGGACCCATGAATGAGTTTGATAAACATGAATTAAATATATAAGGGAGACTGGGACTAGATGATGATCCCCATAGAGTAATCCACAAAATTAGAAACTAGCATCCCATCATCCTAGTTTGATCAAGGCGTATACATCGCCATTGAATGTGATGAAAGACACCATCCTTTGGAAAGAGAGATTTTGGGGATATAGAATTCATAACACACATGTACCATGTTCACATATAGGTGGGGCCCTGGTGAAAGCATCAAAAATAGAAATGGGGAACCAAACGAGAAACTATTATTCTCTACAGGGGGACTAGTAGTGTTCAAAAAATTAGTAGATTAGTATATAACTGAATCCAGATATTTGGTGCCATGTCCCACCAAGTATATGGAGATCCCAAAAATTAACTCACCAGAGATTGGGGCAGTTAGTATTTGGTCACCATCATTCGGTGATATTGTTAGGGCGGATCCCACTCTATCTTTGGAAGATTGGACGATGATGGGGCGTTAGGCATTGCTTTCCTTGCACCTATAATGACGACTTAATCAACATTACATATATAATTCACATAGTATAAAATCAAAAACCCAGTACATCCATGTTTTAAGGAATGAGAAATTTAGCTATGGAAATATTGTATAACTCTAACCCCGCCATGACATCAACCGTGACTTCGTCTACTGGGAACCTACTCCCCGTCTTAGCTTCGAAAATCATCCAAAAATGGGTTATCTACACCCAAATACTTCAATTGAAGAAGGATGGGGTTAGTCTAACCTATGAAATTTTCTTTCCATGACATAGAGCAGTTAGCACGTCACTGGCACTGCCTCCCCCAAGGGTCGAACATGGATAACCCACTCCCCATTCTGATGGAAAACAACTTCAGGAGTCTCTCCCTAGAGCCATCCTATGACTCGCTCCCATATTCTAAGGAGGTGGTATACACTTGATTTTTCCTAGACAAGACTACTACCTAATATCTCCCAAGACGAGATCCCACTATTCCCCATATGCACTAGAAATTAAAATACATAGAGATGAAGAATAGATTCCCTTTACCCTTGTTTCACTATCCCCTGACTGAAAAACCCTCACTAATGTTGGGGGAATTCCCACAAAAATTATAGATAAATAGAACCATATTCAACAACTTTAGTGACTCATACCACTATTGGAACACTATTTAAGATCCCTTCCATAAAATAAAACATATATTCCTTTGCCCAATTGGGATCAAGACCCCAGCCACCTCATAGGAAGAATGGGTTAGCTCTGCCAATCACTGATAGCCCAATAGTCATCACGATCCAACATGTGATGAGAAAACTCAGTGTCGAGGTCCTTATTATACCATAATCAACCCCCATGCAGAGCTCCTCCACACTATTTTACCATACAATTCATGGGTCCTCCCAATTCTTTTACCAGCTCAAGCGGAATTCCTCCCTACTTCATCAATACCCAGTATAAGAGTCTTCTCTATACTACATCTTCTCAGCATAGAGGTCCTCCTTGGGACCATTTCATCAAGCAATAGGATATTCGTCCTACTCCAACCAACACGGTTGGCGGCCTTCTCTAAAAATAAGAGGTTCCCTTCCATGATGAACCATCCTAAGGTAGGAGGGGAAAAATTCATCGCATAAGGTGAATTCTAGGAAAATGAAAGATCATTGTTGATCTCGTTGTTCTTTCAGAATATAATGATACAGATGACTTGGTAATGGTTCTCCCCCTTCAAATTCCAAATTATTGGATAGGATCCTGCTAGGTGAGACTCTCTATACCATATTTTGATTTCCATGGGATCCCTTAATCACTCTACAGGTACATGTATGTGGAGGATGTTCTTCCCCAACTTCTAGGGGTCAAAGTGCATTGTTAATCACCAGTATCCCTTGATACATATAATAAATATAAAAAAAACTTTTATTTTCTAGGATGAATCCTTAAGATGGTGAGAACATTTATAAGCATCACACATATGAGTTGTAGATAAGTTCTATCACCCTTTCACATGAGGGAATTTTGAATACTCCATCCTATAGTGACGTGATGTTGTGATTAGCACTACCCCAATGGATGTTATAGTGCACAGTGAACAGGTGACTTGTGTCATGGCTCCTCTTTTATTCAACCGTTTATAGAGCCAATCCCTATTGGTACCACCAAACAACTCTCATCCAAATCCGATTAGATCTTGGGCCAACCAAGAATAGGGCCTAAGAAAGAGTGAATTTGGGAGGTTCAATCCACAAAAAAAAATTGTTTTTCTTTGCATATATAATTCCTAAATTTGATGTCTTGGAGTCCTTTACTGAGAGGGCCATGCCATGTGTTTCCACCATCCCATCTAGCCAATGCTTCATTACTTTCGTAATCATTGATTGGTGCATCCATGAATCTAGGGGCACCATGAGGATATCAATCAAGCAATACAGAAGTGTTCATTTGGCAGAACTCCCCATGGATTAGTGCCCCGACTCACCCTGCTATAGTTAGACCCTTAAAAAATGTTTCTTCAAGAGCATCATATTGTTCATTCAAATTATTTAGGAGGAATCTATGCATGTTCATGTTAGGGGGTGGGGTAGAATGACTCTATCCACATCAGCCCTATACTATGGCTTCTTGACTTACTCGTCTATGATGACAATTCTACTCTGTTTATAGTTATAGAAAGCATGGTTGTTCTCTAGTAACCTGGGAATATGGACACTAATATAGAGTTTGAAAGGAAATATCATCCCTAAGGGGCTGTGTAGTACCAAAAATACCCTCATATAGGTGTCCTATATCAACCCTGGCTTAACATATATGGATATTACATCATTTTATATGAAAATTCATTACATTAAAAAATAATATTCCCAAAGAAAATAATATTTTAGTCTCTTTATAAAAAAGAAACAAAATATTTTAATTTGGTTAAAGATCTTCAATGTTTCTAACAAAGATATTACGCTTTATTACACCTACTCAAAAACATTCATCATAACCTGGGGAAATGAAACATATGAAAGGGTGATCTTAGATATTCACTAAGGGTAAAAAAGGGAGATATATAAAAAAAGTCATGAGAATAAGGGTATGAGAATATTATCATAACATTACTAGAGCATACCATACATATCAAAGATCATAATCAATAGTCATGAAATAAATATTGGAAACTCATTAGACATGAATCATAAAGAAATTAAGATAATAAGGCATAAAATCATATCATATGACTAATATAGGAAATTGTGTAAGACGAAAAGGCATATAAAATAATTCCCTATAATTCAAGTCTCATTGAAAAAAACATGTCATTATAATTTATTGGGGATACACATATGGGGTGTGACAAACTACTATCCCCCATCATAGCTCTTTCTTTATAGTGGAATGGGTTCACTCACCAAACAATATTAGTTGTAAATATTCACTCCAAATTCCATATTAGTAGTTAGAGTTCACACCCAACACCATCTTCATAATCAATGTTAAAACCCAATACCATCATAGTTTTCATGGTTCACTCCCAATAACATTATAGTGATCAACATACATTACTGAACCAAGTTCAATCCCCATTCGTTCCATGTATATCCCATGAGATATAAATCATTACCCAATTATTGGAGGGAGATATAGGTCCCAATCATCTAATAATGAAATCATACGTATGTGTGCCACAATATAATAAAACATTCAACATATCATGCCCAACAAAAAGAGATGGGTTTCATAAACATCATATCATAACCGATGAAAGTAAATGTATATCATAAAATATTCAACATATCATAACCTGTGAAAAAGTGATTGGTTTTGTAATCATATAATTATCCATGAAGGGAAGTGGTTTCATAAGTTTTTAATCATGGTATTGCACATATTATAGAAATTTGTTTTGTAAAAAACATTTCATCTAATCATAAACCATACAAAGAAAAACTAAGAATGGGGTCCTTGTATCATATACCTAGTAAATCCTAAACTATATCAAAGGATACCATCTTATATGGAGAATTATTTGGAAATATACATAGAGGATTTCTTAAGAGAAATAAAATTCCTTTGAAAATAAATTTTTTAAACATAAAATATTTTCAAAAAATTTATTTCAAAATCACTTTAAAAATGACGAATTAAGATTTAAAATTCATATCAAACATTTCTTGAACATAAAACATTTTTCTTTTAAAATTGTTTTAAAACTTATAAAAGAATCTCTCAAAACATTGAAATCTTTCTATATGAAAATTACCTTTTAAAAACATATAAATAAATCTTTTAAAATAATAAAAAAATTAAAAATATACCATTTTTTAAAACATTTAATTTCAAAATAACTTGGAAAACATGTAAAATTTTAAATATTTAAAATCCCTTTCTTTAAAAATAACCTTTTGAAAACATATAAAGGAATATTTTAAACCAATTTTTTAAAAATAAATTTTTGAAAACCATTTTCTTTGAATATTATCATAAAATATCATTTAATTTTTTTTAAATATTATTTTTGAATAAAATAGATTTTCAACCAAAGATCTGGACAAGGTTATATTTTTTTAAAACACTTTCTTAATTTTCATCAGAACCAAAAATTGGAAAAAGGTACCAATATAGGAAAATGTAATTAAAAATTATGAGAATAATAATTGTGGTAAATACTAAGATATATATTATAATAATTCAATAATAGAAGCATAATCATGAATAATCCCGATAAATGATGAGATTAAAACAATAAACTCTTACCAATATGATAGATTTAAATCAAAATCCACATCCAAGTGTTAAAATAAATAAAGCTTTTAATATCATAAATATAAGGGAATTCATGATATAACATTATAAATGTAATTATATACTCCTCGTAAATGAATATATGTGCATACCAAAACATGTGTCTCAAATAATGCAAATTGAGACAAAATTATCTTTCCGATTTAATAACTTTTGAACTGTAAAACACCATGAAATGAATATAATAGATTGGATATATAAATTACCATTGATTTAAGGATAAATACCATGTATAAAATTCATGTTAATTATATCCACCATAGAGATGAAATTATTGGTGAATTAGGAATAAGTCTCGTAGAAAATTAAAGTGATACAAGAAGTCCCCTTACTACTTGAGTAACTTTTGAATCATGATATCCATGAAATAATGTCATAAAATGAAACATTGAATTTCATAAAATAGAAAAAATTAATTATGTTACATTTCTTATATAATTATATACACCACACGAAATGAATTAGTGGTGAATATATAATATATCTCATAGAAAATAATGTGATATGAGAAAACACTTACCTTTTGTCTTGACTCTGGTTATACTCGTTCAAACCTCATGCACAATAAATATTAGCTTATAATTAATATATTAAAAACAATTATTCAAATATATAAAAAAATATATTATTTCTTAATGACCTTTTATTATCATTTTATTAATAAATTCATATTAATGATATGTTTCAGGTAATAACCGCTTTGTTTTTTGAACAAGTTTTGACTTGTTATTATTGATTGTATAACGTAGATATTGATTTAATTATTTATAGAATGAAATAAATTATTTAATTGAAGAATATATTAATTATATAGGAATTCATAATAATATATAAAATATATAAATATGAAATGGAATACACCATTCATGTAGATGGTAGGCCATATGTACGCATGAACAGAGTTATCGTTTTCTTATAGTATTGAAATAAATAATGAAAATGATATATATGTATATATATTATCATTATATTATAATTAATATGTAATATATATCATATATGTTTACTTAACCCATAATTAATAAATTCATTGTATAGTGTGAACAAATCAAAATGATTTGAGGCGGCAGTAGTCCACAGGTCCACAAACAAAGTTATCATATTCCCACAAAATGGAAATCATGAAGGTATGTGTTATCTTATAATTCCAAAGAAATAGATACATCAATAATATCATATATATATATAATATAATAATATTAATTACATCATTATTATCAACCATTAAAGTTGATAATGGAAGAACAAATGACATTCATTCGTGAGGTGGTAGTCCATCATTAACACCAATGATTATTATATATCTGATTTGATGGAATTGTGTGTGAGTGTAGGCCATAAATATAGAATAAAAAAAATATAAGTATACATATTTTATAGATATTATTATTTAATAATGGAATAATAATAATATTTTTGGTGGATAATGAATTAAACAAAATTTCTTGTTGAAATATGTTACCACTTCTTTTGGTAACACATTAATTTTTCACTAAAGAGATTCCCTGGACAGATTTATGAATATGGAGAGTCTTATAGTATGAAGTTATGTATGCTTAGAGGATATTTGTTTAGTTTTTGGCTGAGGCAAAGGGATTTTGATGTGTAAATAAGTGGGGGGAAGTTGGGGTGAGTGCCTTTTTATGGTGGAGGAGTGACATTCTTGTAAATATAAAAAAATAAACACTATTGAGAGGGCTCCCTTCCATCATGTGCCTCTGATAATGGTCCATTTTTTGGTAAATGGTAGTATATGGTCTAAATATGGTCATACAATGGCTTTTGGACATGTTTCTTTCTTATTTTTTCCAATATGTAAATGTTTAACCACAAAGTAAACTCATTTTTACCTTAATCGCTGTAATAAATTCTAATTACATTCTATAATTTTTTTTCAAAAACTATGTTTACCTTAATAGAAATTATAAATTATGATGAATGAAAATATTGAATCCATTGTTTTAAATTCTAAACATATATGAAGAAAAATTAATTTAAAATTAATCTTGTAGATGGGACGAGACAACCGTTTTTTAAAGTGAAAATCATCAATTGTTTGAAATGTTTTGTATATAATTTATATTTAAATATTATTCTAATTAAATAAATTGTATTAAAATATTTATAACTGATATATATATAATTTAAATATAACTATATAAATAAATTAGGCAAGATTCATTATTCAATTAAAATTCAGTGTTTTTCACTATTCACCAGTAAATTAAACTTCTCAAAAATATACAAACAATAAGCCCAATGTAAAATTTGATACTATGATTTCAAAAATTATTCTATGTTTTCAAATTAAATTTATAAAATGTTAAAATATTTTATTTAAAATAGTTTATTCATTAAGATGTGGTGAAACATCTTTTTTAAGAAATATATCTTTATATGAATAAAAGTGGATTTTTTTCTTATATATTGTCAATAAAACATAAAAATATGATTATTAAATTGATGATTTAAAATATAATATATATGATCCAATAAAATAATTATTAAAGGTGGTTTAATTAATTATTTTATGTAAATCATGTTTGATTTCATAAATATAGTTTCTCAAAAAAATATATCCTATATGATCAAAAGGGTTTAGTTTTCATTTCCAGTCAATTGGTCCTAAAATAATTATTCATTTATACATGTGTAAACCATATGTTCATAATTTAATTAATATTATTCATAACATCAATTCCCATAGATAAGTGAAGAGTGTAATAATATTTTAGTAATAATATTAATAGTGTATTTTATTTTCGTTAAACTAGGTCTTGTGTGTATCCCAAACTATTGAAGTAATTTGTAATTATGTATAACACAAGAGTAAAATAGTGTTAAATGTACCAAAATATAATCTATGTTTTGTGTGTAATGAAAAATTAACATGGTTTTGTGCTCAATGAAAACCAAACATAGTGCTTTCATAAAATGAAATCTATATTCAGTGTTGTGAGAAATAAAAAATATCATAAAGTCTTAATTAAGTTAAAAAAATATTTCACCAAATATCTGGGTGTTACATGTCATCAACCACCAACAGAGGCAGAAAATCTTCCTCAGGGATCCCTATGAGGCATTTCATTACCATCAGAATAATGAAAAGGGTAATAATCTGGTTATACCACTTGCTCCATCCATGTTTGTGCCTAAGGCATAGGTAGATCCTACTATGGCCACTTTACTCTATTAGGTAGATGATTAGAAAATGATTATCTATGGGATATTTGAATATTGGTGTCCATAATAAAACTCCACCTGATAAGATCTCATTTCTCCCCCAATGTGGTAGGATGTCTTCATTTTCCAGTTTTTCCCAGTCGAGCATAGAAATCATGTGCATCCAGAAAGTGTAGAGACAAGGATTTATGGACCGCAACTGATATATGAGCCATTGAACCATCTCGAGAATCATGATTACCCTCCATGGAATACAAGTTGTTCCCCTTAATGTGATTCTGATCCAACATACCAAAATTATGATCATGTCAATGCGTTGGTAGTCAGTAATACCTATCAGGATAGATATCCTTACCAAGATGATTGGACAGATGTTCTCACCGCTCACCTTGATGCCTTGGAGATGAAAAAGTTAGCAAAACCACTAAGTGGAATGTTTTACACAATATGGGTGGATGATATATGAGAACCACTAAATTTTTGGAACCTCATTTATCCCATTCAATGGAATAGAAGACACACTAGAGTATTTTCCAACTTCATCTCAAGGTGTGTACCCCTATTGTGAAGCCCAGAGCAGTAGGAGGCCACCAAGCTTGAGTGTTTCTTCCAAACATTTGAAGAATCTATTTTCAAATATTATTGCTAGTTACCCATATGGTATATTACTGGTTGGTAATACCTTCACAGAAATATATTCTACCAGTTCATCTTCACCACATAAAAAAGAAGCATTTCTAACCTCTTTAGTGCAATAGATGTCCTGATGAGAGTGGTGTGGATTATTTTTCCTAGTGGTAAGAACTCATGTATTCACTCAAAAATCCAATTTCTCAATAGTATCATATAATTATATGAATGGGTAATGTTAATATTGATAATTTCACTATCCTCTTCACTTATAACTACCCATGTGAATTATGAGAAGTTTCTAATATGGATTAGTTTTTAGAATAAACCTTACAGTATGCCCGACAGTCACGCTCATTTCCTATTCTAACTCTTAAAAGAAGTCATAGAAAATCATTGACTATAGTTTTGGTATATATAGAGTCCCCCAAGCCACAAGATAGGTTGGCCCATTTTTCAGATGAAACTCGTCGTGTGCATCTTCTCTATCAAGCTCAGTCTCGCTCAACACTGAACTACCAGGAACTGCCTTACCAAATACATCTTCCTAAAATGGAGAATGCAGTTCCAACCCCCTTTTAAGCTCCATCACCTCATCAAGTATAGGATCCCATTTAACCCTTCCTAAATATTAAGAAACATAAAATCTCTTTTAATGTTTTTCATGTCCCTAAATATTTCATATGTGCCTTGGATAATGGAATTCTAAAGCTTCTAGAGTAAATGAAGCCCTATTTTTCTAGAATCACTAACCACTCTGACCATTTCTCTTACTAAAAGATACTTGGAAATACCATCAAGTAATTATATATGTTCATGGATTGAATTGAGTACTAATTGGATAACAAGTTGGTCATGTTGGGAAACCTTATAGTGTAGGTAGTTAATATCTCTGCCGACATCAGAAGTGACAGTGAGGGTTCAAATGATTGGAAGATAGTTTCTATCTTTAGAAAACATAATTATGGTCATTTTTTGGCTCACATAGTAGTCTCTCACAGCAATGGTGTCATTTTTTCACTCTAAGGCAGCTGAGAGCCTCATGTATCCATTGTGCCACCTTCATCTACTGTTTCTTCACCCATGTCACATCCTTCCAAAAATCAGAAGAGTTTACACTAATGATGTTAGGTTAATCAGAGTCCTCCAGCAATTCAAATTCCGTTATAAAGCCTCGGATATTCCATGACACTGGAGTTTGGAATCACACCTATGGTCTACCGACCACTGGAAGACCCCTCCAACAATGAGTGGGAGAACACCCATGTGAATGTCGCCAAGTCAGTAGAGTGATTCACACATCCAAATGATAAGGAATGTTAGAAAAACACATGGGCTTCCTCCATATGACACCATCGAAGGAGAGGTCTAGGGCATGAAAATTTATAGATCACTCAGGTTGTTCCTTTAAACCATGTTTTACGTGATATTGAGACTGGGTAGTAGGTTTTGAACAAATCTCAATAACTACAATCCTACCAACCCACTCCGTCTGACATGTCATCACATATAATAATGTTAACTAAATAAGAATAGTTTTTTTATCACATTTTGATCATCTAAGTCCCACCAGTGCTAAAACCCAGTTAGCTGATTGTCATAAGATAATGCTTTAGGAATTTTAGTTGGTTAGCAGTAGGATATTTCCATCACCACCTGAAACCTATTGGGGTATCCACAAGTATATATAGTTCCTCCTATTAAATATTCACACATATTGCATAAATCATGAATTTGGCATGAAATTATGACATGCTAAAGAACATCACTAGAATATTTGCAAAGATCTCAATTAACATGGAATTTTTATTGTCAAAATAAATTCTTGTGACACTTAAAAAATCCATTAAAATCCTCCTATAGTTTTATGAATTTTTAGCTTCCATATTGTTTTACTATACCGATGATTTCAAAAAAGAGGATTAGAAATCCATCATCTCATTCACCAAATATGGTGAGGAATCCCTCATGAAGGGGTACATTTACCTAATCTACATCACAGGCTAGTTTAAGGGTGTGGAAATATGTCACTACATAGTTGACATAGGTTATAATATTAATCTCCTCTTGACCCAAACATTTAATAATTTGGAATTGACCAAAGAGTATCTAACTACTTTTGATCTGAAGCTTCAGTGTTAAAACCTAGCTAGGCAGAGATTATGTAGCGAAATTAGGTTAAAGACTCAGTTTGGTGGTTTGGTATCAAGTTAAAAATTCATGCTAGTCTCACAAGATACAACCTACAATATGATTTTGGGTGGGTCTTGGATTCATTTTCTAGTTTCCTTCCCCTCCTCATACGAACAATTCCTCAAATAATCCCTCAACGATTTAGTTCGTGTACTCCATGGGGGGTTTGTCTCCCTTATAATTTTGTAAATTCTTCTACCTAGATTTTGTCTTTTACAATATAGGGGTGAAGAAACTTCATACCAATGAATTTGATCACAAAATCATTATATCCAATCCATTGGAAAACTTGTATTATAATTTCATTCTCTTGATTCATCAATTTGATTCAACATGATATGTTTTTCAACTTCTAGAAAAAGGGTTGTGGAATTCCAAAAATGAAGCAACCTCTACTGATTTTCTTATAATCATACACAGGAGAAGCATGCTTAATACAATAATCCCTAACTCATATAAGGTAATCAGATGTTCTCCCCATGGAAAATATCTCGTGAAATTCCCACCTATTCTATAGGGTGAGGATGAACTAGAAGTGGACCCACCACCATTGGTTTGACATCATGAATGGGCCTTGTGCTTAATGTCCTAATAAAATTTGATGGAAAACCTCTATTTTGTGGTTTCATAATATAAGGGTCCCCTAAATGAGGGTTATGTATCCAGCTAAGAATGAACTAGTGCCTCCTGGGTCACATAGTCTAGATGAAGATCCTCATTATAATTCCACTACCTTAGACAATGAATTGGATTTGAAAGAGGTTCTTCCTTCGTTAGAAGAGGGTGTCTACACCAACATCGATGAGTTAATTTATGTGAGCCTTGGTACTAAGGAAGATATGAGGCCAATTCTAATTGTTACATCTTTTCCCCCCGATGTTGAAATAGTAATATGTGTATTTTTTGAAGTAAAATCTTGATATATTAACCTAGAGATATGACTAGATGTAGGGGCTAGACCCTCAGGTTTTAGTCCACCATCTTGGCCTCTCAAAGAGCCATCATCAGTTCAAGAATCCTTAGAGAAAAATGAATCACTCTCATGGTAAAATGGTCAAGGAAAAAAGTTGATAATATTATCAAATACAACTTAATTAGGTTAGTTCAGTACCTGAAGTGGTTATCCAACATCATCCTAGTCAGGAAGAAGAACAGGTATATTAGAGTTGTTATTAACTTCCAGGATCTTAAATCCCATTCTTTAATGGATGATTTTACACTTCTAGAAACAAATATACTGATATATTCTATATTTGGGTTTCAATATCTCACCTTTTTGGATAGATACTATGGGTATAACCATATCTAGATGGAAAATGAAATTGGGGATTTTATTGCCTTCTGGGAAATGAAAGGGACCATATACTATCAGGTGATTCCCTTTGGCCTGAATAATTTAGGACCCACTTATCAACTTACCATGAACTAAATCATTAAACTAATCCTTATGAAATAATTGGAATTCTATTTTTATGACATGATGGTCAAATCCGTCCTGTTTGAAGACAAATTTAGAGACATTGAGAGATTTTTGGGGTTACTTTTCTCCTAGAATTTAAAGATGAACCCATTGATGTGTGAATTTATGTATACCTATGATACATTTCTTAGATTCTTCATCAAATATAGAGGCATAAAATTTTCCCATATAATATCATGTTCATCATCTAGATGCCTCCCCTAAGAAAATTCCAAGAGCTTCAAGGCCTCCAAGGTCAGTTATCCTACATTCACTAATTCATCTAAAATTTGGACTATAAGTGTAATACCTTTTCAATAATAATGATGTAAGTCACCACATACTGGTCAGATGTGATGGGAGACTCCGAATTAGTCATCAGATAGATCAATTATGATTACATCATCAAAAATCTAAATATATTTCTCTTAATAGAGAGCACATGCAAGTAAATTTTCCAGTTCACTTCTCAGTTAGAAGTGACTCATATATCATGATTATAGAATGTTCAAGATAATTAGTTAGCTAATTTAGCCACATGTCTTGAAGAGATAGACTAGGATGACCTTTTCATTCACATGGTGAAAAAGTGAGTCATTAATCCCAATGATATAAATGGTGATGACAGGCCATAGGTAAAATATTTGACTACTGGTGCTTCCACGTTAGGACCCTCGGGTTTCCCCAGGGAATGGGAAAATCTATATTAGATAACTTCTTTTGTTGACTATACCCAGTGTGGAATTCTCCCTTCATATCAAACAGAGCATGGGAAAATATGTTGGCATGTGGTGAATTTTACCCTACATAGTGGACCTAAACTTGAATCATCCCTCTACATATGCGACATTGATGAAATTATTCTCTGTTTCATCAATAAATATGATATTCCACATGTTATTCTAGAAGCTCATATCAGTTCTTGTGGTTTCTGATAGCAATGATTGAGAATCCCCAACTAGATATGGAGGTTGGGATAATTCTGGCCCACTATGGTCCATGACTGCATCGAGTACACCATGGGGTTTCACACGTTTCAGATCCACACCAAATTTTTTCATTAACCACTTGAGATTATACACACTACCATGTATTCTTAGACCATTTCATTATGGGGAATCAATATTATGGGACCATTTCTACCAGAAATATATCTCAGGTACAGGTTCATTCTGACCTCGATGAACTTATAATATTTTTGGGATAAAGTGATTCCTCTCAAATAAGTAAAGGACTAATCTATGATAAAATTCATGATCTCCCAAATCACCCATAGATTCAGAGTAAATCATTCCATTCTAACCAAAAAAGGTACCATATTCTTGGTTATTGAGCTAAATAGATTTTACAACAATTACATTATCCAGTCATACCACACATCCCACAATAATTCACAACCAAATGGATGGATTGAGGCATTCCCAATGACCCTCTATAACATTCTATTGAATATGGTGGTAAAAAATAAGAAAATATGGCTAGAAAACCTCCCCAACACCTTCTGGGTTTATCGTATGATGACTCAAAATTCTACCCATGTGACTACATATTCCTTGGTGTATAGATGAAAGGAATACCTATCCATTCAAGTTCAGTTGACATCACTCTGAACAACTTTTTATGACTATAATATGTCATAGATAATAGTATAATTCTATCAAGTTGATATAGAATACCTCAATTATAATAGGTTTCAGGCCTTTCATAAGATATAGAGGTACTAGAACATGATATCAAGAGAGTACAACAAGATGGTTAATCTTTACTCTTTCTTACAGGGTTACAATGTATTGCCTGACATAATTATAATGATAGATGGAAAGAAGCTACCAAAGTTGGATCCCAGGTGGGAAGAAACATAAATTATTCATAAGGTATATTCTAATGGGTTATACTCTTTGATCACTATGGATGAAGAGTGTATCAAACCTCCTAAAAACTCTATGTATCTCAAGAAAAAATTCGTATGAAGAGATTTCTGCATCCATATCTGGGCTTTGTGAAATAAAAATACCAAGGTCTACATCTTATTTTCATGATGTTAAAGTACACAAAAACCCTCATCCTCATCAAACAACATTAAACTTCATGTATGCATCCTAATCACATGATGTTAAACTATTATGTTGGCATGAACAATATGGCCTCAAACTAGGATCCCAGGGTCCAAAATCTAGGACATTAAAATAAAATATTAAAGTCCAATCATTATTATTATAAAATATGTTTGTGTATTCTTAGGAAATTTTTGTGTGGTTTTAGGCACCTTTGTTCCTCATTCATGTCATATTTTTCATGACACCACACTTTACATCACCATTTGGGATATTCAACCTCCCATGGTCCGAAATTTATGACCTTAAATTATGAGACCATATCCTAGAATAAAGAAATTAAACATTATGAAAATCCACCTAGTAATATGTGGTCTGGCACTGGAAATCCTTGTCTCTCATTCACATCTATTTTGTTAGTTTTATATACCACACATTATAGTTAGGGATACCCAAATTTCTATAGTGCATGATGATAAAATATAGTCTTACCCTAGAAAATTCTAGGATTCCTCTTAACGAGATATGATTTTACCCATATAATATTGGGGTGCACCATTATAGAAACTCAAGTTTAACATAGATGGATATTCTATCATATTAGATAAATATTCATTAAATTTAAAAAATACATTCCCAAGGACTATAATAGTTTATTTTCTTTGAAAACTTTTAAACAAAATCTTCAATTCTGGTGAATGAATTTCAACATCTTCTATAAACATATTCTCCTTTAGTAATTATACCTAAAAAATTTCTTTATTACCTAGGGAAAGGAAATATAATAAAGGGTGATCTAAAATGCTTAGTAAGGGTAAATAAAGGAAATGTGTAAGCATATCATGAACAGAGGGTATGAAACATGATAAACATTTGAAGATCATACCCTACATATTAGAGAACATAACAAATATTGGAAGTTCAAAATAAATTGATCATAAGATAATTAAGAGCATCAGTCAAGGAAGTGTATCATGGGAATAAAACATGTATTTTTGGCAGACACATAAAAATATTAAACCCTATGTCAAGGCGGCCTACCAAGGTCTATGTAACATGTTAGGTTTGGGACAATCACCAGTGTACCTCCTTTGGTCTTGGAATTCTCTCCCATTTACCCTCCTGTTTTGGGCCTAGGATTCCCTCCCTTGTACCATCTTGTTTCGGGCATGGGATGTCCTCCAGTGTACCCTCTTAGGTTGGGCATGGGGTATCCTCCCTGTACCCTTTTTTCTTGAGCTTGGGACGTCCTCTTGTGTACCCTCTTGTTTCGGTCAAGGTATGTCCTTATATTTACCCTCTTATTTTGGAATTAGCATGTCCTATCATGTACCCTTGGAGAACATAAAACATTTATCACTACCCAATTCATTGGAGGGATATATATATGTCCCACCCATCTCATAATAAAAACATACATACTAGTGCCAAGAAATCATAAACAGTCATATCATAACCCATGAAATGAAATGGGTGTCATAAACATGTAATCGTATCTTAACCTATATAAAACATTAGGTTTTATAACTATTTCATCAAAATCATAACCCGTGAAAAGGCATGTGTTTCCAAATTATATAACCTATAGAAGAGAAACGAGTGTCATATGAATCATTCAATCAAAACATAAATGATTCAAATAATATGAATAGAAATGATGGATAAATTTTTTTAGGGAAAAAGTAACATAAACTGAAGTATTCATAAATTTAAAATAACTTATAATAATATATTGAAAAAAATTCATGAGGAAAATATCCTTTATTCTTTGAAAATAGTTTTTTAATATATAAAAACCTTTTTAAAACCAAATTCATGAAAATAATATTGAAAGATTATAAAAAAAATATTTGAAACTCATTTGGAAAGAATTTTCATTGAGGAAATATTTAAAAAAATATTTAGGAAAATAACCTTTTATACATTTAAATAAAGAATCAAATAATTGACATCAAGAAAATCAGTACATGTCATACGAGGTAAAAAGAACATTCCTTTTTCACAATAAAAAGGTTAGAAAAATGCCTCACTCAGAATTAGAAAATAATATTCCATTGAAATAATTGTTAAAAGAAAAAAAGGGTAAAAATATTATTTAAATATCAAATTATATTAGAATAATATTCTTGTAAACCCTTTTTATAAAACACTATTATGAAGTAAAACATATTTCAGTCCAATGAGATGGTAAAGTTGGGATTTCTAAAAACACTTTCTTAACTATATTATATATCAAAAAGCCTAAACATGGAACTAATACATAAACTTATCATGAATAACTATATTAGATGAAAATTCATTATAGTTCTTAAGAGATTTATCATAATATTTTGTCAAAGAAAGCATAAACATAAATAATCTTGAAAAGCAATAAGATTGTTTCAATAAACTCTTACAAATTGGTAAATTTAATCCATAATCCCTATGTAATAAAATGGAATTACATGGATCTTAAAATATAATTAAAATAATTTTATTCTTGATATAACATTTCAAAGTCAGTATATACTCATCATGGAACAATATAGGTGGATAACATGACATGTGTCTCAAAGAAGGAAAATTAAGAAAAAATTACTTTACCAATTTCATAACATTTGAAACATAAATCCCATAAAATAAATATAATAATATGGATATTTAAATGCGAATAATTTTATTTTTATGAATCATATAATACATCCTTTTTTGATATACACTCTACATAAAAGGAATGGGTGGTGAAAAAAGCATATATCTCACGAAAATAAAAAGTAATATTAAATCCCCCAACTTTGTGTCTTAACTATATTCGTACTATTAAAATATTCTTGTATAATAAATATATTATTATTATAAATATTTTATAGAATATTATTAATATAACTAATACCATATATGATTTTATTATGACTATTTAATACCCAATTTTTAACAACAAATGTTAAGGTTTTACTATGGCCATGTATTACCCACTTGTTCTTCACATGTGTCTTAACTTTTTATATATTTGGTATTTATAATAATATCATGATTTATAGAATTTTAAAATGATATAATATCATTTATTTACATTATATTTTTTTATAATAATCTCTATAATATATAATTATGAAATGGAATACATTGTTCATGGATATGGTAAATCATAGGTATGCATGAACTATGTTTCCATTTTTATTGTTGTACTTAAAGAAATAAATAAAATGAAATATAAGTATCTATGTATTAATATATATAATTATTAATTTATAATTATTATATCATATATATAATATAACTTCACTAAATCCATCCTTAATATATCTCATGTAATGTGTGAACGAATCACATCACTTTGATAGGACGGCAGTCCCCACTTCCTCAAATGAAATTACCATATGTACACCAAATGAAAAGTAAAAATTTATGTGTTTTAAAAGGAATAAAAATGTATAAAGACATAATAAATATAATATATGACATATATAAACATATTTGTCATCATAATGTCCACCATGAGTGGTAGTAATAGAAAAATGAACAATCATCCTTTAGTGTGGTTGTAATTTTCCATACACATAAACTGTATATTCACTACCCATTGGATGGATGTGAATACGTTTATGTAAAACCCTTATCATAAAAAACCTTATTATATTTAATATAATAGTTTTTTCACAAGTTTTGGGAATAAAGAGAGTGGAGGTGTAGATAAATAAAAAGAATGAAAGGATCTTGAGAGAAGATGTTACCACTAAATCACGAAACTTCTTTTGGTTTGTGTGAAAAGGCCTCCTTATATTGTTTTATCCACAAAAATAGTCTTCAAGGAATAATTAAAGAGATATTTTAAAGTGTATTGGGTAGATAGTTTCATAATATAAGTGGTTTGAGTTGTGTGAATAAGAGGGAGAGGTTGTGACCTTTTATAGGGAAAGAAAAGGACACACTTTGAATTTTTAAAAACAAGTTTGGTGTACCCACATTTTTACATTACAAAATTCATAAAACCCCCAAAAAAACACAATAGTGGAAAGTTCATGGCCAAATAATGGACATCCAATGGTGTTTGAACGGGTTTCTAGGTAATTTTGGGTCTTAAATAAAAGGTTTAGTACTTTCATAACCAATTTTTTCTCTTAACTATTGTAATGAATTCTAAACAGTTACATTAATATTTTTGTTCAAAAACTATGTTGAACTAATTAGAAATTATACATTATTATGATTCCAAATATGAAATCCATTTTTCCAAATTCCAGTCACTAAAGTGGCATAAAATATTTTAAAGTAAAAATGGCCCACAAATTGCTATGTTTTTATAATAAAATTCACATGGAAATTTTTTAAAATGATATAAATTCGATTAATTGATAAAAATATTATCTAATTAAACTTTTAAACCAATATAAATTATAATTTCTCTTTGTAAATAAATTACATGAAAAATAGTTTTGAATTAAAATCCAGTAATTCTAACTATTCATTAAAAATGAGACCATACAGAACATTAAAAATATTTATCATAAACTAATTTTTATGTTTATATTAAAAATATAAATTTTATGTTTAAATATTAAATATATAAATGTTCCAAAAAATTATTTTTAAAATGGTTTCTCCATTAAAAGGAGATAAAACTATATTTTAAAAAATATTGGTTTTTAAGTATAAAATTATGTTTGTTCTTATCTTATGTATATCAAATATATTGAATGAATATCCAAAATGTTTTATCAAATATATAACATATATATTAAAATAATGTCACTTAGTAATTTTAATTAATTTAATTTACTAATACAGAACACCTTTGGGAGCATAAAAATAAAAATATAACCTTTATATTCAATTGTTTCTTATATTTTAATTTCTAATTAATTGTAAACATATGAATTAATATTATAATTTTTTAAACCTTATATTGTTAATATGTTATTAAATACAATTTATAACCTCTAATATAAAGTCTATGTTATATATAATCATAATATACTATTTTTCAGTAAATCTTAGTCATGCGTGTTACGCAAGTAATTGAGGAAAGTCATTATTACATGTAATAAAATATAACATCGGTGTTCCATGTAAATCAAGAAACATATATGATGTGTTTAGTTTATTTAATCTAAACATAGTGATCTAATATAAAATAAACTATTTTCAGTGTTGCGTGAAATGAAAAATATCATAATGATTAAATTAGGTCAAAATAAATAATTTACAAAATCATAGGGTGTTACTCCCATATAAAAAGTGTTGGATGAACACAATTTAAATATTCATGACATGTGAAAATAAACTACAATTATACCTCATTAAAAATTAGTACACCTATAAATAAGGGATCATATTTACCTCATTCTATGGAAATGGGATGCCCCACGGTGACCGTAGGATGCCTTAATTCCCTCTATAGATAGGATCACCCATAATGGTGTCGGTATTTTACAATGTTGTGTTTCTAGAACTATGTGTGGCTTGATTCCAATCATTAAAGGATATGTGGAGATGCCCTGACTTTTCATCTATGGGAATAGCATCAAATTCATTAACCCTTCACCCCCATATCCTATGTCATGGTCTAACCCTAATAACCTTAAATAATAATCATTTTATCTTAAGGTGTTTTTGTGGTTCATGAGCCTCCTTGGAAAAATTCAGAATAGTTCTTAACTGTTTTGTTCCACTCATGTACACTTATGTTGAACATTCCCCATAGTCCAAGAAACATGAGTTTAAATAGTATTTCATAGTCCTGGTCGTATGACCATAAACTATGTTTTATCCTTCTTATGAATGTGTTGTCTAATAGAAGGCCTCCAAAGACCTCATTCATGTTGGTTTCTTCACTCTTACTCACTACACATATCCATTTTAGAATGTTTTTACAGGTCCAACACTATGAATTTAAACTAAGAGCTTATGGTATGAGCATTACGACCTTAAAATAATATATTCCATATGGTCTAAGAACCACAAAATTAAACATTGTGATATTCATACTTTTATTTTGGTGTGTGTAATTTTTCTCATTAGGCCCTCATTCATGTTGGGGTTTTCACTCAGCCACAATACTCACATCTGTTTGATGTTACCTCAGGTTCATACCTATTTTCCATACACACATTATTTACCCTTGATCTAACAATGTATTTTCACTCAGTCCATCTAGTTCTTTTATCCCACCACATGAACCCCTTCATTGAGAATAAGTTCAAATACCACCTTATGATGCACTACTTTAGTGTTCTCAAATATGCTATAGTGTGTAATTTAGTGTGTTGAATCCCACTGAGATATTTCCTCAATCTATTTCCAAACATTGAGGATTTATTGATTTGTATTTATATTGATTTTAAAATTAAAATGGTCTCTCTAAAAGTTATGGTTTCTTTCGAAGGCTCACCTGCCATCCTATTATAACTCCCTAATGGATTTATGGAAGAAAAAATTATATGATGTGTTTCGAACATGGTCAGTAGTCAATAATTCATTTTCTTATTCCATTGATGACTGGTGTGGTTGTTGTCCTTGTGTTTCTAAAAGATCAACAGTCGATCCTTATCTATTGGTATCCCCTAAGACTAATTTTAAAATTCTTGGATTACCTCATTTCCAACTCCTTATGTGTTGTTTGGATTCTAACAACCTTGGTTCCATTCCTCTGTACATCTTCACATGTCAAGTAGGTGTGATAGTGTCACTAATAAATTCTAAACATGTTATCTCTTATCCCTTACTATTCTCTATTACATGTCATTAAAACAAATTCACTACTCCTTGTTTACTACAATGAGTATGAATCACATGGAAGAAGGATCTTGGGTAGGATGTGTACCAATGTGGTCATGCTTCATAAAATATCCCTATAGTCAAGACTCAACAACCTTAAAATTGGAACCCACATCTTGGAAATCATAACTTTAAACTAGATTTAAATATATTTAGGAGTATTCCTTATGGTGATGCCTCCATGACCCCCATTAATATCGGTTTTTTTGCTCCACTACATTGAATATCATTGTTTGAGAAGTGCACATGGTCTAAACTCTACAACATTAAACTCAGAGATTTTATTTTTAGCCTCATGGCTTTAAAATTTATGAAATGTTTCTTGGGAATATGTGGTGTGGTGCTAGGCCTCCTTGGTTCTTATTCATGTTGCGTTTTTATTAAGCCATATTTCATATCCTCGATCGAGGATCACCTTTGTGGTCCAAAATATATGTGCTTAAACTTGGATCCCCAGTCTATAAATCATGATGTTAAATAGTTTACATGTCCTCTTAAAAATATGTTGTGTGGAATTGGGGAACCTTGGTCCTCATTCACGTTAGGCTTGTCACACCACCATGCTATATATCTATTTTTTGGGAGATCCTATGGTTAATAATGTAGAACTTTGAACTAAGAGTGAATCCTAAGTCCATCCATCATGAATTTAGACTATTTTCTTTAAAGCCTTGGCCCATGTATTGAGAACAAAAACAATGTGTCATTTTCTTCCTCATACTTGCATGGTGTGAAAATCTCCTTGTCTCCATTTACATTGGGTTTTACCTTTCATTTTCCACCCATATATCCTTAGAGAAAACAAATTCCCCATTTATTCCAACAAAACACTAATATAATTTTTTTCAATGGTGTAGACCCTATTACCTTAAAATATTTGAAAATTGCTTTAGGATCGCATCACATGGTGTGTGCCTCTAATGCTTATTCACATTGGGTTTTAACTATTTCACCATAAAACAATCTGTGAACCCCCACCCCCAACCCATGATTGAGACCATATGACATTAAATTATGGGTTTCCACATACATAAAAACATGTGGCTTGATTTCCATCCTCATGGGATTTGAAGTAACACCTAGACTTTTTGTATCTAGGCCCTTATAAAGATTTAGTGATGAACTATGCATTATTTGTGGTAAAATAACCCTAAAATTTCCTTAGGGTCTACTTCAAGGTATAATCCCAATTTATTTTTGTTAAAACATTAATGGTCCTGGATGCCTTCATAGCCTAAGATGAGGAAGGGACTTCATTAGTGCACAATATTAAACTGAATTCCTACCAGAGACAAATGTGGGATGACTCTGAATAAGATATGTCTTTAAACAATATCAAATCAGAATACCCCATATGAATACTATATGATGAATTAATACTAATTTCCATAGAAAATAATGTAAAAATATAACCTTACCACATAAAATTTTGGGGATGCACCATATTCATGTATGAGAGGATTAAATACTCTCTCTTGAGAGTGTAGACCCTAATCAAAATCATTCCTCTACTATGTGGTGTTCTAAGTCCAAGAATCAGAACATTATACTATGTGTCAATAATCCATGTTTTGTGTTTGTGGTGGCGGTCCCATGTTGGCCTTCATTCACATTGGGTCTCCCTTCTCTCCATAATATGCATATCTGTTTGTATCACCCTATAGTATAAGAAGCATGACCTTAAACATTTTTCAAAAAACCCTTTACATTTCACTTGGCACATGTGCCTTCTTAGCCCCTCATTCATGTCTGGTTAATTCACTTTTGTGCCACAAAGAATACTTTAGGTCACAAAATGGTCTATACAATATGACCTTAAACTAAGATAAAATCTCATGTCCAAACATCATGACTTTAAAATGGGTGTGGTTTGTCTCAAGGATTTTTTATATGTCTTCATATGGACTTCTAGGTCTGTTCATTCTTGTCAAGTAAAATTCCATTGATGTCACATGAAATCTTTCAAGACTCCCTCCCTATGATCTTTTCATCATGACCCAAAACAGTATAAGACTAGCTCCAAATTTTGTTTCTTGGTGTGGCGTCTTCCATTATATTATCCCCCATCACCATAAATTCATATAACATGGATTTTGTCATTCATATCAGATTACTAAATCAGTTTTTCATGACGATAAGCAATTTATCTACCTTGTGTAATGAACTCTGGATTCCCTGTTGACCAAACATAGGGAATAAATTTTGGGCCTATTTTTGCATAGGACTCATACACTCCCCGAGTCCTGATCACATGATGTTAAAATATACAATTATCTATTCTCATAATTTGAAGTTAACCTACATTTCCATCATTCAAATTTACCAATGTAAATCTACATGGAATTTTATGCCCTCTCCCAATAATCCCTTTCCTCTGATGTCAATTATCTACCACATATTCCATTCATTTGTGCCTCGGTACTTGAGATGACACTTCCACTATAGAATGAGTTTGAATTTTTTTCAGAATGATATTCCCACACCAATGTTCTCTATTCTATAGTGGCATGGTTCTAGGAGTATTGGAATCCATTTTAACATTCCCTCATCTATATTCCTTGCATTCTGTGCCCCTCATTTGGATCCTCACCTCCTCCATGTATCAAGAGACCCCATAATGTAATGGTGTTTGTCCAAGGCTCTCCTATCATCCTTGTTCCATGCCCAAGATGACTTTTGATGGAATTTTAAGGCATGTTACTTGTTTTGAATATGGTTAGTGATCAAACTTCATTTCTTGTCATAATTATTAGATTACCAATATGGATCATGTGTTTCGAATATTCTCAACATTTATCATATATCATGATGTCACTAAAATTGGGTTCCAAATCTTGGGAATCAGGATTCACACTCTTTATTACCACTTTGTTCGGGTATAATTCAATGGCCCTAGTGTTATCCCATTCTTGTACCAGAGTATGTTGGAGAAGAAAGTCAGATGTTCTAAGTGCCTTGTTTTCCCTCTATAGCCTCTCTCATCCTAGACACTCATATAAATGGGAAATCACATAGACATACCTTGTTTATCACATTGAGCATGAATCACATGATCTTGGAGATGGATTTTTGGTTATCTATTAAATGTTATTGAAGTGATAATAAGAAAATATGGTCAATCATGAAGGTATTGAAAAAAACCAAATAACTGGAGGTCCATCCACATATTTGACCTTCTCCTTTGAAAATCTCCCTTAATGATTAACCATTGTGATTGAGCACTTGAGATTAGATAACGATTGTTGAGTGTCCTCCAAGATCAGTTTATGTTTTGTTGGGTCTTCTTTCTCCTCATCATCCTTAGAGTAGACATCTTAGACTCAGATCCACTAACAAGTTCCAATCATCCTATCACTCATCCCCCAAGGAGTTCACCTTCTCCACCATTGCCTTAACTGCTACAAAATTGGCCTTCATGTATTTGAAAATTTTGGTTTGATACGCCGAAATCATCATATTCTCCTGCACAAGCATCTCCCGAAGGGTGATCTCCCTTGCATACTTTTCAAGAACATGATATCCCTCAATCTTGTGTCTCCTTTAGGCTAGGTCAAGTGTCTTCCACATTTCATGTGCCTTATCAAAGTGGAAATCTTGTTCCAGTGTGTGAAGATTTCTAGAGTTCACCCCACCGATCCCCAAGAAGACTAATCAAGGTTGGAGAGATCCAACCCATTGTAGAAGTTCATCTATCTTAGTGAGGGTGATGAAATTTCCCACATGCCTCCATGCCTTGTGAAACATATTTTGATTCACCTCAACATTCTCTAATCCATAATCTTCAAAATCAATGGGTGGTTCATGCTTTTATTATGGGAATACCACCAATTTATTATCGGCTAGATACTACAGGTGAAACCCCTCAAATGTGACCAGCTCAATAATTATTTCATCTTTGGGCGTGACCTTCGAGATAACTATACATGGAAACACTTACAATCCTCTTAAGTGGAAAAAATCCACTGTTTCACATTGTGGTGACACTATGGTGGATGTGAATTTACCAACTCCCTCAACCACCACCACATTCAGAGAGGGTGCATTCCTTGCATCCTTTCCAACTACTCCAGTCACCGACATAATTGTCATATCCACCAACACAACATTTGCTCCATTATCCATCATTATTGGTGCTACTACCACATAATTTTCAACCATATCTCCTTCGGCAAGCCATGTCATGGGATCATACATAACCCCCACCATTTAGGACATGATCTAAAAAGACCCATACAATAGTTCCTCTATAGTTGGCCTGACCACCACAGCCTCCCTGGCCATCTCTACAGGGAGAGAAATATTCGGAATAACCACCCTACCCTCTGGTTCTATCAATGAAAGCATTGGTGTCAACAGCTGAGTCCTGAGTACCATCTGAACACTCATTACAAAATTATTTAGTCTAGAATAGTGAGGAAAATTGAAGAGCCAAGTACATAAAAGAGGATGAGAATTATGAGAGCTATAAAGGCTTGTAAGGAGCTATTATAGATTTGTAGTTAGTCACCTAAAAAGGGTTACCTTTTTTCCACAACCTCAGTTGATGAAACTGAATATTGGCCACCTATAGCTTCCACACCTATAAGGGCCCCCACACATTCCCATTAAAGGTTTGAGGTTCCACCTCTCTATTCATTTATGTCAGGGACCCCCACCCCCACCCCCTTGATCGTATCTGATTCTTACATAAGTGGGAAAATATTTAGTAAATAGTTCTAAGAATAGGTTACAACTAAGGCATATAAGGTTTAGATATTTACCTGGTCAGTGGAAGCACATCCCCACATAAGAGATCCTCAGTAGTCATTGATTCCCCAAGAATCCTATAACTCCTCAAGAAAAGGATCAAGTTCATCTAGACCAGATGATGATAGTTTTTTATGGTGATTTAATGTTCTTAAACACCTTCACCCATTAATATAGAGGATGTGCAGTGACCTAGGTGTGAAACAGTTCCTCAAGTTCCTTTATATTCCACTCTTCCTCCTCTTGAAAACATGTAAGATGAACATGTTATTACCAATACTATATATATTCATCCATTCTCTGTTGATATGCTTCAATATTCTATGGGCACTAGATAAATGCATGTAGATGTTCCAGTTGTCCCATACATTGGGGAAAAGAGCATCACTAGGTATGACCACATATCATAATAGCTTCCCATGATCTTAGAAAAATTTCCTTGGGACCACCCCAAGAGGATCACCTTCCTCATGTTTCCTCCTTCCTAGGAGCAGTGATACTTATGTTACTCCTCTTCTTACTTCTATTGCCCTTTCAATGACATGAACTACTGGTCCTGGTAATTCCCTGCCCATTGGGTAATCTCTACCAAAATGGTACATTATATCCACCACTCGACCCCGAACCTGCTATTGAGGTGCCACCCATTCATTGGATCATGTGGACCATCGCCTCGACAAATCCTTGGGATATCTGATCTCCTAGAACAATGCATATTCATGGATAAGATTATATATAGTAGTAGGCAGCGGCACCTTGTTCCACGTCTTTCCATACTTATACATGATCATGCACCTAATATATCTCAACACTAAATTATGTCATTCATTCCTTTCCTTGGAGTATAACTTCAGTGTTAGAATTTAAATAATTCTATAATACCTTGAAAACATGTGTGGATTGTATGGTTCGAGAATTGGCACGCATACGGACCTTTCCACCATTACCCCCTTCTCAAAATTCCTAGAGGTTTGTTCTATGATCCACAATCATCATATCATCATCGATCACCATCTCTATTAGCAGGGCTAATAGTTGTAATATGATGTGATTCTCCTGTCCAACCTTCTACTCCACATCCATCAAACTCAACTTGAATGGATGAATCCCCTTGATATTCAAGATCACCATATATAAATTTTTAGTAGGAGGGAAAACAGTGTACCGATACTAAAACCCCCCATCTATGTGTCCACCCAACTGTATGGAAAGTTGATAGTCCCATATAAATGGATTGTAATTCTCCCTTCACTTATGTGTTTGATTAGTTTTTATAACTTCTCTAGTACCGGGATTACCAAATTCACCCATTTTCTGATCTCCGTCATCACAACCATTATGAATGTTCTTCGTTTCACCCCATGTGTGCATACCTCACTGATAGCATCCATAAACAGATAATAAATATGATTAACTCCTTTATCCTAACAATAGGTTGGGCCTTAGTTTTGATGATGTATCCCCATAGCTATTACTAGAATTCCTCTAAACTCTTCCATAATGATCCCTCTTTTATCCATTGATATCCACTAGTACATGTGTAAGGCCTCATCAGAAACTTATCTGATGGATTTTATCCTTCAACAGAACTAATTTTTTGTTCATTCAATAAGTGGATGAACCACTTTTTGAAAGTGATATATTTTATTCCAAGATTATTTTCACTCCTTTCATACATCAGCTCTAGGAACTCCTTCTCTAGATCTGATAGATTCTCTTAATCATACCACACATTCTATATATGGACGAACTCAATATGCATAGCCCCTAAAATATGGATTCTACAAATAGGATGAAGATCCCAATGGTTGATGTTAACCTCCCCATGGTGCATATGAAATGTGATGGTCCCTAATGAACATTTTCTCAATAACATTGGCATGATCTCTTGAGGGAGGGAGGTATAGAACTACAAAACCCATGATGATTCATAGAGACCTACTCAATTTATCTCCCCATCAAATATAAGACATGATGTGCAAGCCCAGTAGACCTAGGACCACATATCCATGATTTTTATTCCGTGATGAAGATCCCAATTATCATTACACCCTTTCAGTGAATCCCCCAAGCCTTCTTGGAGTATCGTCTCAAACTATGGTGGGGATGACTCATCTTCAATCTTATCCCCATAAATATTTTTTTGTGTTTGTGGAAAATATTCTTTTTAAGTGGAGAATGGTCCTTCCACATGTGGAATTCATCATCCATATGCCATTAGTACTATACCAATATGCCTCTAAATCGGTTAGATTGTTTATCTCTACTCACCACTAAGATAAATTTTTCATCTCTTAACACAAATACATAGAGAGGGATCGTCTTACACCATGATTCTTCTCATTAATACCTTTTATCTGATTGATCAACATTTTATGATCTGAGCTGATTCGAACACTCATCCCAGTAATGATGTTCCCCACTATATCCTTCCATTGAGTGGCATAAAAATTATCTACTTGAGAATCCATTTGATTCATAATATAGTTTTTTATTTGAGTCTGGTTTACGATGGTCACTCACAAATGTCGTTCACATAGGAAGGTCATAGAAATTTGGCTCATAGAGGCAACGTCATAACAATTATGTTTATGGTGTCCAATTCACTGAGAAAAATTAATGGATCAATGTTCTATATGTCTAGTCCACTCAAAATAATTCATGTTATACTATTCATGAAGATGTTGAGGTACACTATGAGAGGGAATTTTTTTCTTGTTGCCGATGTTCAATAGATTTGACCCCCTGCTATTTATAATAATACTATCATCCTGATCGTCATGATGTGCTTTACAGAGTGGCCATCCTAAATAGGATTTGTGGATGTGATTCTTGAGTGAGATTTGTGAAATTGAGTTGACTAACAATTTTCAAGGATTCTCCCTAAGAATCCAACCCTCTGTTTCCATGTCAGTTCCCATTATAAGGGGGGAATTTATTGACACCAAAATATGTATTATATTTGAATAGATGAAGAAGATGTGGATTAATTAGAGTGAAATCAAGTAAAAACTTCCAAAAATCCCCCTAAGGATCCTGATTTGTTAAGCACATCTTCTTCACTAATAGTCAGAGCTCACGAAGCTCCCTAATTGAGAAGGTTCCTTCGAGAACCTATGATAACATAATAGTAAGCCGATATACAATGACTTTTGGAGTATTAGAGCACTTCGTGAATGTGTTAATGGTTGATGGTGTGTTTGTGAGTCTGAAATTCAGACTCTCGAAGCCACACTTATTTGCAAAGCCCATCATTCTTTTCGAAATGCTTCAAATCTTTTCAAAATTCCATGCGTAAAAATTCCCCCTTAATTCTTATTTTTAGTTATGGTTACCAACCATTTTTTCTTCCATGTCACTCCCAATATATGTACCTCCTGGTCTTTGAAAACTGAATAGAAAATTGATCATCCAAGGTATCCAAGCTCCTCAAATCCCATTATTTGTGTTTTTAAGAGCCAATAACTAAGGTAGATATTTATTTTGTAAAATGATACACCCGTCACAAAGGAAAAATATCCTTTATTGAACATGAGGCCTTAATAAGAATTCAGCCTCTTTGATGAACACTCTTCAGGAATCAGGGCCCCTTTAAAGTAAGTTCACCCTATTTCAAGAAGTCTATTCCTTCTCAAAGCCCCTTCCCTCTGTGAGCCTACTGAGATTTAGAAAGAAACCCTCTACAAGCCTCTGTGCTTCATGAAACCACTGTTTTGGTCCTATCCATGGTACCCACATTCTACTAACACTACATCTCAAAGGATAACTACTTTGTTTCCCACACCAATCTAGTACTAGTTCATTTATACCTCGAATCCCCATATGACTTATTCCACCCACTCATGTGTTCACCCACTTTACTTGAAGTGTGGCTTGATCCTTCCACCGACCATTTTATTCTTAGAATAGGTAATATAGCCTCAATTTTTCTTAGCATAGGGACTATAATTATGACCTCCAAATTGAACACTCCTACTATCATTGTACAATAGTAGTGATGTCACTATTCCCATCCAAAAATAAAATGATATGTGGTCACATAATCTGAAGGGTTGAGGAATGAGTACAAAAAAATATACTCTAAAAGATATAAAAAATCATAGGTTCAAATGTAATTCATATGTTGACAAACTATATGACAACTTCTTTAGCACGTAATATAAAATTCTAGTCTTACCCTCTGCAATAAGCACAGAAATCTATATCTATGAGTGGCAGGGGATGGTCCCCACACCTCTACCACTCGTTCATTCAAAGATAAATTTTTATTAAACAGGGAAAAGTACCACCAGAAAAACATCCAAAAAAATAAAAATTCCAGAATATCTAAGAAAATCTATGGGGTCCTAAAGTAGTGAAGACCAAGATCATTTCCTCTAATCAAATTCATCCCTTTAGGTTTCAAGAAAATGGAGATAGGGAAGCAAATGATACCAGGTCCTTGATCTGTAACAGCCATGGATGCAAGGTGATCTGCAACCTTGTACCCCTCCCTCCAAGTGTACACCACCAAAGTGTTGTTACCAAGAATGGATTTACATTTTCTAATGATGTACATAATCGACCACGGAGTGGACACTTTTCCATTCATGGAGTTGTGTATAATATTAGAATCAGTATCCACCTAAAAAAGCTCAATATTTTCCTGTTGGTATAAAATCAAACTTGTGAACATTATTTTAGATTCCTCTTGCATTGACGTACCATGTCCGAAGAAAGCGGTAAAAGAAAGGAGGACGCTGCTCCTGCCATCTCGAACCACACCTCCACCATAAAGAATCCCTTCCTTGCATTATCCGTCCACATTAAACTTGAGACCAGAATTAGGAGGGTGCCATTGCACCCACTTTCCATTATTCCCTCTAAGTCTAGGATTGTCCAGAGATACACTGTTCTAAAAGAATCTCAGAGAAGGCGCATCTCACCAGTTATTGATACCATTAACCATATCCAATAGACATGACCTGGTTCTCATGATGATGGATCTACTAGAAGAGGTAATTCTTTCAAACATGGTCTTGTTTCTGGCTTTCCAGATGCACCAACATGCTTCAATAAAAATGAGAGCCTTCGGAAGCCTTTCCACATCTGAATTATTCATTCCAAGAAACCAACGTTCCATGAAATTTCCGTCCAGGATAGTAGTGTAATGTAGCGCCGAAAAATCACCAAAGAAGTTCCAAATCTTTGTAGCCCATTCACTATCAGAAAAGAGATGATTCACATTCTCCTCTTGATGGGTCGTACAACAATTGCATTTCGAGGGAAGATTAATACCCAGCTTCCTGACTTTGTCATTAGTCGGAACAACCTAGTTCCTGATTCTCCATGTCAAGAAGTTATATTTGGTTGAAATATTCCTACTCCATAAAATGTTATTCGTGCAATTAGACTATTCCTGAGGAAAGAGAGTCCTCTATAAATTCTTTGAAATAAAGAAACCCAAAGTGGAAGGAGTAAAAACACACCTGTCCGGTTCCGAATTGATGAAGATGAGATCAAAAGTTTCCTGCTGATCCTCATCTAGAATAGTCTGCAAAAAACTGGGATAATTACTGGCCTCCATGAATGTTATTTGAGGAGAAGGAAACCCAGGAAAAACAAGTAAATACCCCGCCCAATTATGATTCCATAAAGAGATGTTTCCCTCACCCACAATCCATCGGGAGAAGAAATGCAGAGTCGAAATAAGCGAGGAAATATTCTCCCATAGAGGGGTTCCATGGACACCCCCAGAATATCCCGCAGTTTCTGTCGACATGCTTTTCCCCATACAGTACTCTCTCCCACAACCTCCCATGAAAGGCTCACATTCATACAGTGAATGGTTTCTGAATGATTCCGAACATTAATGCCACTTTCATTAATAGGTGTCGCCATCTTTTTCCATGAAGACCAGGGATGCTTGTTTCAACATAAGCCATCCCAGATGAACCATGCTAAAATTTTATCAATTGTGGCAGTGACCCCCTTCAGCACTTTGATGGATGATAAATCATGAACTGGAATTCTGGATAAGACACTATTGACAAGAGTAATATAACCCCCCAATGGCGAGGTAGTAATTCTTCCAATTCAGCACGTGGGTAGTAATTTTGATGACAATCCAATCAAAGTATTTAATTCATGTTCTTCGTGAGGAAATCGGGGCACCAAGGTACTCCAAAGGAAATGAACCTTTCTCCATGTTAAACTCATTTCATAAAGTAGAGACTCGACTAGGGCCACACATATTAGAAATGTAAATGTTTCTCTTTGATCTGTTAATAATATGGGCACTCTAGAAACAATATTCATCCAGAACCCTGTTTACCCCATGGGCCGACCTCCAACTAGAATTTGTGAAAATAATGGAGTCATCTGAAAACATCAGATGAGAGATAGAGGGGAGATTCAATTTCTTGTGAAAAAGAAAAAATATCTCCAGAAGAAACTCCCCTGTTGATCAGCCGACTTAGAGTATCCTACATCAAGATAAAAATTGTAGGAGAGAGTGGGTCACCTTGCCTTAACCCACAGGTAGCTTTGAAAATAGCCTGGTATTTCCCCATGAAAGACACAACCAACCCAAAGGAGTTAACACATCTAAAAATGAGATCCGTAGACCAGTTAGAGAAACCCATTTTCGAAAGAACCCTATTAATGAAACTCCATTTTATCCTGTCATAGGATGTATTCAAATCCACTTTGATTTCCATATTTGTGCCATGAGTCTTGAGATTAATATCTTTATGCATTTCTTGCGTCAGAGCTATAGCCCCTTGGATCGACCGGCCTCCAACAAACCCATGTTGCTCCAATGAATCCCAACTAGGAGTATATTTAGAGTGTATTGAATTGATAATTCATGAGAGTATTTTGTATGGGAAGTTACACATCCTCACTGGCCAGTAGTGCTGAATAGAAGATGGATCTTTAATATTTGGCAACATGACCAGGGTAGTAGCACATGCAATCCAAGGAAGATGACCACCACATAAAAAATCTTTAATGTCCACCACAATGTCCCCCTTCACCACCGGCCAAGATCCCCTGTAGAACGAACCAGGAAAACCATCGGGCCCCCGGGGCACTATCTGGATTGATCTTTTTCATGTTCATAAACACCTCCTCTTCCTCATGAATGGCCTCAAAGAGGTTCATTCATAGACAATGGTAAAACTAGGTTCTCCCTATTTTGGACTCACCTCCTTTATTCACACCAATGGGGTGTTCAGATCAACCAAATTTGTCTCCATAATATGTTAAAATAATTATTTAGATCCACTTCTATGATGTGTTATGATCCATTAGTTAACTATACCAGTGTTACATCTTCCCTCATATGGAACATACCTCCTTCATCTTCCCCCATTGGGTGTTATTATCTACCAAATCCATCTCCAAAATACATTAAACATGTGAACTATATTCACATCCACATGTCGTTTTGATCCATTGGTAAACTATATAGGTGTGACATCTTCCCTAATAGGGAAACACCTTCTTGACCTTCCCCCAAATGGTTATTTTATAAACCAAATTCATTGAAAAAATATATTAACCTTGTTCCCTGAATCAACCTCCACAAACCATTCTAATTCGTTCGTAAACAATCCAGGTTTGACATATTTCCTCTTAAGGAGAGACCTCCTTGATCCACCCCATAGGGTGTTCTGATCAATAAAAATTTTCACCCCATGATATTGAATAAGTTTCCCAAATCCACCTCCATGATTTATACTAATCCAGAGATAAAACATTCAACTGTGACATCTTCTCTCCTAGTGAAACACCTCCTTGATCCACCCCCATGTGGTGTTCTGATCAACAAAATATGACTCAATAAATTGTTAAATATGTGCCCTAGATTCTCCTCCCTGAGGAATTGTAAGCCATATATAAAACATATAGGTATGAAATATGTGCTCATTATGATACACTTTCTTGATAATCCCCCACATGGTGTTTTGATAAAGCAAATCTGTCTCCATAATATGTTAATTCCATTCCCTTGATTTACCTCCATGAGGTGTTTTGATCCACCAGTAAACATTCTAGGTGGAAAATATTACCTCCTAGGGTTTCACCTCCTAGATCCACATCCATAGGTTGTTTTTATCTATACATTCTATTCATAAAATACTTAAAACCACACCCATACCAATAGGTTGTTAAACTCATTCCTTGGTCCATATCAACCAAATGTACTGATCCATCTCCACAAGATGTAGAACTTGTGACCTAACTCCAAATACATAACCCATGAGAAACAAAGGATATATGTGGTAAACATACTTGGAATAAATATTCCATTGGTGTCTTTAAATCGTGATCATCACAGGATTCCTTGGGTTTCACGCATTAATATTTCTCACGTGAGATTCTCTCTTGAGAGGAAGAATATAGAATTTTAATATTACTAGCTTCCAACCATGCCCAATGATTCCAAAATGGTTAATTTTTTGAAATAAATTTTCTTTTCTATAAATATGGAATAATAATTTCAAGACAAAAGCTATGTAATTAATAAGTGTCTACAAAAATATGGAAAAGGGAATGATTTCTACAAACACAAATTAAATATTTGAGGGATACCAGACTAGGTGATGATCTCTAAAGAGGATTCCATGGAAGGAGAAACTAACATCCCATTATTCCTTTTTGATCAAGGAAATGAAATATCGTTTGAATTTGAGAAAATAAAATTGCCTTTGGAAAGGGGGAATGTTGGGATACACCACCTAGCATGCACATGTACCATGTTGATGAGAAGTCGGGGCCCCAGAGAAACCATTGGAAATAGAGGCCTAAATAGGTCCCATCTGTCACTTAAATATTTACTTTACATGTGTTCCATATGAAAAAATATAATCAATACATCATTAAAACCCATGAATAAGAATGGTTTTCATGTTTTTTTAAAAGGTATCACATAATTAACCACATAGTCTATATTAGTTGATATCGAATTCAATAACACAAATAAGGAACATGACATAATATTTTTTATAGTATGTTATAAATTATAACTCTGTGGAAAATATATCCTTTTAGATAAGTAGGAAAATTGAATCAAAATCTAAAAAATTTGAATTAAGAAGGAAAATAATTTTGGATATTCTGAAATGACATTGTTGAAAACTCTCACAAGAATGATCTAATAAAACATATATTTCAAAAGTGTAAAAGTAAAGTATGAAGATCACAAAATTTGTTACATACATTAATTTCAAAATATTAATGGGTAAAATTGGTGGTTACTAGTAACAAGGTCTTGAGAAAACCCTATTGAGATATGGAGGTTTGTTCTTGATAATGTTATAATTTTAGTTGAGAGTAAAATAAACATGAAATATTTAAATCAAATGATAAATTTTCTATATAAAGATAAAATATAAATTTATATAAAATTGAAAATCAATTGATATAGATATTATTTGACTTTTATATTCATGGGTAACCATATAACTCAATGAAATAGATTTTAGTTTTTAGTGTCCCTTATGAAAAATATGTTTCATAAAGTTAGAACCCATTAAAAATTGGTTTATGTGGTAAATATTTAAATCCTTCATTTCAAATAAAAAACAAAACATTATAAAATAAAATGTAATAATTTACCCAACTAAAATGACATATGATAAAGATGAAAAATTATTACTCAATTAATGATAATTTTGTTAGAAAAAAACCAATCAACCAAAGGATAATTTAAATCAATATCTATTAAAATATAGATATTTAAATTGAACTTTAATTTCGATGAATAAATGTTTTTTCATGGTATAATAACTCATTTCATTATATTATTCACCACATATTTCATAATTATGTGAATAATTAAAAACATGTCTTAAAGAGATGATATTCTAACGAAAACACTTCCATTAGTTATGATTGTTTCTAAACATGTACCAATAATTATTAATAATTTAATTATATTTATTTTTTATATAACCAAAAACATTATTTATAACTATTACCATTTAACTCTTAATTGATAATAATTCCACATATATATATTAGTTAGTTTTTAACTATTTTATCACATTTGGTGATTATAATTTTAACAGCCTATACTAGTTTCACAAGAACAGTGTTAGTATTTTTTCTTATTCAAATGTTAATATTTTGAAAATAATTAATGTTACAAAAAGGTATGATTATAATTATTTATGAAATTTCAATTTCTATACATGAATGTTTCATTATTTATCTTTTTAATATGAGATAGACAACAAGAACATTTCAGTGATTTTTAACCATCAAACGTTGTTTTCTAAATTAATGAATTAAATATCGATATTATCATTCAAGAACCAAAATAAACTAATTTGTTTCCATATTATTATTATTTGTTACCATTAATTATGTTTCTATAACCATCCAAGATAAGGATTTATAGCATTGTTCAAGTACATGGTTAAACTGACCAAATGTAAACATAAAATAATTAATTAATGATTATGTGATTATTATGTATTATATAATTTTTACATACTTAATATATATTTTAAATTAATTTTTTCTAATTCAATTTTTGAAAGTTCTAACTATTATTTGTCATATCGTAAATGTATACTGTGTTGAAAAAAATTGAGAAAATTAACTCTTAAGTTCTAAAATATCAATCATATGATTGTAAAGTATAATAAATATTTTTAAATGTATAATTTAAATTATAAAATATGTATTAATTTATGAAAAATGATTTATAAATTTCAATGTTATACTTATATACTAATAATTTCCTAAAAGTCACACTATTAGTAAAAATGCTATATCACACTATTAATAAAAAAATGTTTAAAATATATATATATATATATTTAACCATAAGAAAATGTTGATATTATAAATTACAATATTATGATCATTTTACCTAATTAAAATTCCAAATGTTATATATTTATCATTATAATGAATATATATATATAAACTTCTATTATAGAAAAATTTTAAATTTAATCATTATGTGTTTTCTTATAATTTCATATCTGGTTATAATTTAAATATTATTAATATTTTATTTAATATATAATAAATACTCTAAAATATTTCAATTTAATCTATTAGAATAAAATATTAAATACATAACAAAATTGGTCATTGAAAAAATATATTAATTTTATACTAAATAACTCTAATAAATACTATTAAAATAATTATTTATATTTTAAAATTTTAATATTACTACTCCATTGATATTAAAATGCTTATTATAATTTTATATATAAATATCATCATATATTTTCAATTTTATTAATAATATTTATATTTAATGTATAAATATATATTGAAAATAATTTAATATTTTATTTTTTCATTATGAGTTATATTATTTTAAATTTATCACTTAACAATTAATGACTTTATTATTAATATTAGTTATATGTACATTGATATTATCTCCAATGAACATATTTTCAATGAAAATATTTTTAATGATCATATTTTAAAGATGCATATTTTGTTCTTATATATATAAAATTACAAAAATTATTCCATTCATACATCTCATTTCCATAGTTTTCATTTTAAATATCTCAACATGTTTTATCCCATCATGATATTCTTTCATATTTTCATCATTTTATACTAATGGTGATTGTTAAATTCAATGGTTGTCATGGTGGGATGCTAGTTCTATAGATATTATTTATTTCAATTTATTATCCTATTTTTATTTTTTTGTAGTTTTAATGTATTTAATCATCCATAATATGTAATACTTAGTTTCATTTTTTGTTGTTATAACATTTTACAGTGAAAGAATAATGTTTTCTTAGATTAATATGTATATTGTATGAATTTTGACATAATCAATTTTAATTTTTAGATAGAAATAGAAAACAAATTTTATAATTATAAACATATAGTATTATGAAAATAATATCCTTCATAAAAATTTATTGCACTACATTATTCTCCACCCATAATAACTTACATCCTTGAAATTTAAATTATCACAACAAAAGAAAATAGATAAGGGTATCTAAATTTTTGGGAAAACTAAGTATATAATTTTTTGAGGGAGATCAAACTTAATAAAATGGGAAACATATCACTTTCTTTAGAAAATGATTATCAAAAAAATGTATTTTTCCTCTAACTATTTGGGCCAAGATTCTAATTTTATTTAGTATCAAGACATGCATTATATAATTTTATAATAAAGGGTGTTTATTGTCTTCCTTTACTTAATAGAATATTATAGATTAATATGAAATTTTTTTCCTTACTCTAGATAATTTTTCTTCTACGTGGAGGGAACCAATCCTTCTAACAAACCATGTGAAAAAATTATGAAGAAAGGACAATAATATTTACACAAGTAATATTCCTATAATATTCAACTTGGAATATAATAATCATTCCACTAAGAGATTTATATGATAATGGAAGTATCACATTGGTGATTTTATGAACTTATAAAACTTCTTAGATGTACTGGAGTTCTTAGAATTAGATTCCAAAAGGTCATCTAGAACTCCATATTGGTGGGTAAGTAGACATTAAATATTAGAATCCACTTTAGGAGTTGTTATGGTATATTAATTCTATTGTAATCTTATTGTTTGAGGTTACTGATGTTTATCATTTCGGTTATTCCTTTTATTAGATCATTGATTTTGAAAATTCCCATGTTCTCTACAAGTAAGATAATATATTATTAACAATATCTTAGGATAAACATTATTTTTTTCAATCATGTAATCCAAACTATTCATTTCTCATTGAAATTTTGATGCTCAATGACCCCATTTTACACTAGTAAATAATATGTAATTACCCTTGAGGAAATTACCTAGATACATCATCCCATATTTTTAACATATTGGGGATGAATACTACTCATTTAATGTAACACAATATTACCTTTCTGTTAGGTATATTCTGAGACATGATTTTGGTTTCCTTTTCTTCTTATGTGGTTGTTGTCGGTTTTGAATTATGAAGATATCAATATTTGTGAAGTCACTAATTTTTTGGATTTGAATCTTTTCCCTTGAGTTTTCTTATTTTCTCTGGGTAGTTACACAAGTTTTAATTAGGTTTCACGATGTGTAATGCCGACCAGACTCATCCCATGAGTTAAATTCATAGTGTGGGTTTTCATACATCATATAAGGTATACATGTCGTGTAATGTAAAAACTGGGTTTTAGTTAAAAAGGAGACACTTTTTTCGATTTAACTTAAAATAAAAATTTTACACGATGTGTAAAATATTACATGTCAATTAATTCCTTATGTTCTAGTTTTTAGGGTGTCATGCGGGTGTTTCGTGGATACTTTCTTTTTTACATCCTTCTATATTCACCCATATCTCTTACCCTAGATGATTTTGGGTATCTTTATTCTATCCAGATTCATTCATTCAATGATTCATTAGTAGATTTAGGTGTTTCTTCTATTCATTATTTTATCATTACATGTATTCTAAAGGTATATCTTGTAGTTTCCAATCCCTATTGTCAAATTATTTTAGGTACTATATGGTCTTGAGGTTGATGGATCTATTCAATTGTTCTAATTTCTTTAATTTCTTGTTCTTCATAATCATTCATTGTTATTTGAAATGGAATTCCATGTATTTAAATTAAAAGATTAATGAGTTCATGTTTGAAAAGGATTTTTCATTTGAAAACAGAAATACCATGATTTGAAATAGAAAAATGAAATTTCAAACCTGAAGAATATTTTAATGGATTTGAAATTGTTTTATAAAAATGTGATCATGGTTTTTAAAATATAAATTCACAAACATTGAACAATTATAACCTTGGGTATGTTAAGATAGAGACATGGGTAGCCTTAGTGTGCGTGCAACCAATAAGAGGTAACCTATTTTATGTCGATGGTTAATGGTAGGCCTCAATGTTAGTTGTCTTCTAGCTTATGCCTTGTCATGATTATGAATGTCTAGAATATATTTTCCCATAGGCTAGAATATGGATGGTAAATGCATTGTTATTTCTAGTTATTTATTACATGATAGTTTTTTTTATTAATGTTTGATCACATATATATTTATATTTTGGTAACATTACATTCTTGTTACTCTCATTGAAAAATATTTCATGCAATTTTGTAAAATTTAGGGAATATTTAAAAAAGGATTTGAGATTGACTTATTTATAAAACTTATTACCAAATGGGTTTTTAATTCTTGCACTTATGCAATCATGTTATTAGAAATTATATAGATTCTTTGGTGGTATCCTACTGAGAAATTTTTATCACACCCTACTTCTTTATATGGGTGGATATGTACTTTTTTATAGGATTTAGGTAAAGGGAATAGAATTCTATACAATGTATCATTATGTTTACATTTTTTTTATAACATGGAGGTGAAAATTGGTTAAATGAAGACTGGTTTTGTCTAGACGTGTCTTTATTTATTGCTTATATAGTTTGGATTAATGGTATCACTATTTTTTTCCCCTTATTAATCTAGTTATATGTATTTTTTTCATATATTCAGGACATATTTTGTTTTCTCTATTTTTACCCCACACCATAATGGGATGGCTTGGGAAACTATTCTGGTTGTCTTAGGTTGGTCTATTAAAATTTGGTATCAGAGGGGTCACTCATCCGGAAGTCTGTCAGCACTACCTTTTTCTTCAATGTCATGGTTTTACATGAGTAGGATCATTATAATTTGAACATTATGGGTTGAAAAGGGTCCTGGAAATCTCACTCTCATTACTGAATATGAATTTCCATGGGTGGTTAAAAAATAATTAAAATGTTATAGACAAATTATTTAGGTTCATTTGAATAAATTTGATGGTAATTTTATTTAAATTAACTTATCTTAAATGTATAAGGACTTGGTGTGAGTAAGGTCTTTTGAATAAACTAACCATGGTGTTTATTTTAATGGACATGTTCCTTTAAAAATTTCTTTCCTTTCTATGATAGGATTCATAAATAATTTAAATTCGTATTGTTTTGAATAATTGTTTATTATTCTTTTATTTTTAGTCCAATGGTTTTTTTAAATATAACCATGGTTGGTTAGTTATTGTCTTGTGTTTACCAGAAAATTTCTCATATAATAGCTCTTCAAAATAAAATATGGAAAACCACGAGGAAGGTTCCATAGGAGGATCCACCAGCGGACCCTTTTTTGGTTTAAACAGTGAATGATACCATTCATAATATGGAGTTAGTGGGTTCAGTGAACTCGATATGGGAAGTGGATCATTGTTTAAGATTTACCAAGCAATATCCACATGTCTTCCATAGAAACAAATGGCCACAAGATTTAGAAGAGTGGCTTGAATGAATTGGGAAGATCATTAACTTTTTTAAGACTTATGAGGATTATCATGTGTTTTTTTACATATATTCTCTAGGGACCAAGATATATATGGTGGGATTATATAGTGCATGGTATGTTTCATGATAGTCATAACCTAGTTTCTTTCAATAATATATCCAATCATTAGTTTTATCTCGAGTCATTATATGTAAAAAAGATATCGGAGTGTCTAACATTAGAGAAAGGGGATCATTCTGTTCAAGGGAACTCCACCCCCTTAATAAGTTGGTGCATCAAGAATTGGATCTTTTCACCAATGATTACCTAAATGCTCATAGGTTCAAGATGGGGTTAAGGTAAGACATTCAATCGATGCTTTTTATCTTGTGCCTCCTAAAATTTTTGAAGGTAATTGATAAACCATATTTGGATGAGGTAGAAATAGCTAGATGGATAGGCTTAGGAATAGATTTAGTGGGAAAAAAATATAGCTAGGGTTCTTCTTCTAGTTAGAAAAGAAAGTGGTGGGACCAGATTCAAGGGATTCCATAAGGCAACAACATGTTATTTTCTACCAGTGTGGGATGTGTGTTCATTCTAGTCCTCTGTGTATAGAGGCTCATATAACTTGTCATATTTATGGGCAGTCTATCCATTTTAAGGGTTTCTTTGATAATATGTCCCAGGGTAGTAAGGTAGTATCCAATTTCACTAAGGGGTCACAGATTCAATTTAATGTTTCCAAAGGGGGTGGGCCACATTCTCTGGCTGGGGGGGTTTATATAGATAATACTGGAATTCTTTATTTAGATAAGTGTGTTCCAGAGGAATCTAAAGTAGGGATAACGACTTTTATATGTATGGTGTTTATTTCATCTTCTATGGTGATAGATTTTTTTGATGCATGTGCTAATTGTTCTTTTATATCATCAAATTTTTCACATGTTGTGTTTTCATTTGAATCTTATGTTTTTCTTCTTGAATATTTCCATGCTTTTTAGAAATAATTCCAAACAAGGTTTAAGCTTACCCATGTCTTGGGTGGTGATAGGTGGCTTTTAGGTGGTTTTAAACATATTAGTTTTTGATCATGGCATATTTTAGTGGATCATCACTGTAGACTTAATTATTAATGAAAAGGCCGAGATAGATTTTTATCATCATAGAGTATATTTTTTATCTACCAATGGGGTCACTTTAATTTTTTAGGGAGAGTGGGACTCTAGCATGAGAAGGGTGGGGCCATTTTATCCTTTGGATTGGTTATTCTCATACCAGTTGTTTGGATTCTTTCTCAATTATGTTGACCCATGACTGTGTGGATAGATACATGTGGTTGTGTGTGCGTACCCTAAGGTCCTTCCAGATAATATTTCTAACTTTCCACTGCCAAGAGAAGTCATGTTTACTATAGTACTATTACCTGTAATGATGAACATTTATATCCCATACTATATAATGGAACATGCTGAGTTGGTGGAACATAAAGTCTCGTTTATGGCACTTTTGTTGAAAGGATTTGTTCTTCCTATCATGTCATGTGGTATTCACATATACACTTTGCTATGAAGTCAGATGAGAGTCTCAAACATTGTATCAGCTAAAAAATGTTGAATCAGGTGACCATTAATAACAAGTATCCATTACCCAAAATTTATGATCTATTTGATCAACATTGAGGGGATCATTGGTTTTCAAATACTTACAAACGGTCGTGGTACCACTATTTGAGATTCTGATAAGACGATATACCCACGAAAATCCTTCAGAGTCAATATATGCTTTTTTAGTTTCAGGTTATTCCATTTAGAATCACTAACATTCCTATGGTATTAATGGATTTTATTAACTGAATCTTTCATCGGTTCTTGGTCTCTTTTATTTCACTGTTCATAGAAGATATCTTTGTGTAAATTATGTTAGAGGAGGAGCATAAAGACCATTTTAATTTCATTCTTTGATATTTTAGGGATCATCATCTGTATGGTAAGCATTCTAAGTGTGAGTTTTAGATTCTGGGGATGAATTTTCTATGGAATGTGAAATCTGAGAAGGGTGTCACATTTGATAATGAAAAGGTATTGGTAGTTATGTCCTGAGAGCATCCCAAAAATATTTTTGAGATCTAACACTTTTTGGGTTTGGAAGTTTAATATAGACGGTTTGTTTGAGACTTATCCATGCCCACATCTTTGATGAATGTTTTTACCATTAAGGGTTTAAATTATTAAAGGAACAAAAAGTGTCATAGATCTTTTTAAGAGATGAAGATAAGTTTGACTTCAAAAATAGTTTTGATTCTTTTAAATCAAGGTTCTTGTTATATATTTTTCTTTGATGCTTCTGGTATGAGTTTGGTATGTGGCTTAATGTTGGGGAAATAGGTTTTTGATTATAGACCGCATCATTTGAAACCTCATGAGAAGAATGAGCAAACCCATGATATTTATTTGGAAGCTGTTATGCATGCGCCCAAAATGTGGAATCACTTCCTCTTTAGGGAGCAGTTTATAGTTTATTCTTAACAGAAAATCATGAAGTATATTTTCACTTAGAGGGATCCGAACATCTGATAGAGGTTCTTGGTTGAGTAAATTAAAAATATTTGATTTTTATATCATATATTCCACTGATAAAGGTAATGTTGTGGTTGATGCGTTGAGCATAAAATTTGTAACACAATCCATAAATGAGTCATTTGAATAGCAATCTCTGATGAATTTGTTTTCTAAGATGATATTGAGAGCGGTGGAGGTTGGTGGAAAGGTGTTATTTGATTTGGTAAAAGTTTAATCATATTTATATGAGAGATTTCAACTCAATTATATTACATACACTATGATATGGTGCTTTGGAGAAATCGTAAATGGTGGTGAGACCTTTCACGATTTGTCTGGATCTCCCAGTAAAGCTATGCACAATCATACCAAGTAAGTTGTTCCATGTTCCTTGAAAATGAGGTTCTAGATAGTGAACATTAGTCTTATTGGACTATGTACCATGGGTCTATAATGATGTACCATGATTTGAGACATCAGTATTAGTGGACAGAGATGATGTGATCAGTTGTAGATTTTGTATCGTGATGTATAACTTGTTAAACAGTTAAGTCGAAGAACTAGGGACCTGTAAATTTGTTTCATTCTTTACCCATTTTGGCATTGATGTGGGATGTTATTTGGATAGATTTATTCATTTTTTTAAAATGGTCTCATAGTTGGAAGGATGCGATTTTTTATTATTGATAGACTCAATAAATCAGTGAATTTCTTTCTAATAAAGGAAATAACAAAAGTGTAAAAAACATGGGGACTTGTATATCTGATATATTGTGAAGCTTCATGGGTTTCTCTCTACAGTTTTTCTTTGACTGGTACTCAAGGTTCACATATAGATTTTTGATTATTTTTATAGGAGTAAATGGGTTTCAAGTTGAAATTTTTCATGGCTTATCAGCCATATAGGGATAGAATGATAGAGAGGACTATCCATGTTCTTGAGGATTTTCTTCGGTCTTGTATTCTTGATTTTAGTGAATCTTGGGATAGAATTTTTACTTTCGTTGAGTTCACCTATAAAAATTTAAATTATGATTGAATCATGATTTCAACCATTGAGGCTTTGAATGGGTGTCCATACTGATCTTCATTGTGCTAGGAAAAGTTTAAACAATGGTCCTAGGTTGGGCCGAGAGTTCTTTCAGGAGACGATAGATGTGGTGAAGTCCATCCAAGCCATTTTATCATAAAAATAGTCTTCATAAATATTATAAGGACCATATTTTTTATCCACTAATGTTTGAGGTTGGTGATCAGGTCTTTCTCAGTGTTTCAACTCACATGAGAGACTGTTGGTTGGGTAAGCAAGGAAATTTGACACTACTGTTTGTAGGCCCCTTTGGGATTTTTGAGAAACTATGTAGGGTAGAATATTAGTTGTTTTTATAATCTTTATTGAATTATATACAATATTTTTTAATGTATCCTAGTTTAGGAGGAATTTACCAGATCCTTAACATTGGATTAGATGGGATGATGTTGTTCTTGAGCCCAATAACACTATGGTTGAATATCCAGTTTAGATTTTTGATCTCTGGGATAAGGTAATATGTGGTAAATTGATTTTCTTGGTTTGGGTACTATTATAGTGAATAATAGATCACTATGTGACAAGGTAGCATGAGTCCTTGATGAGACAGCAGTGGCCTACTCTTTTTTTAGATCCGATATCATGATCTCATTCTGGGATAGAATTCGTTTATAGTGGGGAGATTCTAATGCGTTGTTACCTTTCTATTAGGTATGTTTTAATCATTAATTTTTTTTTCTATTTATATATGAGTGTGTGTTGTCAGCCATGAATTTGGAGGATACCTTTTATAGTGAATTCATAGATTTTTTGGATTTTCAGCTTTACCCTCATGTTTTATACTATTCTCTGGGAAGTTACATGATGTTTAATGATATTTCACGATACGTTGTGATGGTTGGAATCATCATGGGAGTTGAATTCATAGTGTGAGATTTTATAAATTTTTTAAGGGTTACATTTTGTGTAATGTTTAATCTAATTTTCAATTAAAATGGTTACATGTTTTTCATCATAAATCAAAATATAAGGGTTTCAAGACATGTAAATGGTTACACACTGTGTAATTCCCTATGTTCTAGATTTCTTGGTGTTGTCGAGGTATTTGGTGGCTCATTTCATTTTTTCAGACTTTTTTTACTAGGCTTGAGATTGTACCCTAGTATATTTTGTGTTTCCTTCATCCATAAAAATTTATTCATTCAGTGAATTATCAATAGGATTTGGGTTTTCTTGTCTCCCATATTTGATTTTTTATTTTCTTCTGAAGGAGGATATTGTTGTTTTAAATCCCCATTATCAATGGTAATTAGGTTTTATATGAAAATTGTTTTGGTGGATCTATTCAAATTTTCTAATTTCTTGAATTTCTTGATTTATTTATTGATTCTTTCAGATTTGAAGAAGAATTTCATGTATTGAAATTATAAATGTCATGGGTTCGCATTTAAAAATGGGGTTTTCATTAAAAATAGAATTTCCTTTCTTTCAAATGGAAAAAAGGAATTTCAAACCCTGAAGGATATTTTATTAGGTTTGAAATTATTTTATAAAAAAATAATCACGGTTTTGAAAAAAACAATTGATATGAATTTCACTGCGAGAACCATGGGTACGTTGAGATAGAGGCATGGGTAGCCTTAGTGTTTGTGAAACCATATAGATATAACCTTTTATATATTTATGGTATATGGTAGGCATCAATGTTATTTGGATCCAAACATATTCCTTGTTATGATTTTTTGTTTTTAGTAGGTATTTCCCCATAGTCTAGTGCCTGGTAGGTTGGTGCATTATTGTTTCTAGTTGTTTATTACATGATAGCTTATTTCATGGATGTTCACTCACATGTATATTTATATTATGGAACCCATACATGGTTGTTTCATGATTTGGAAAATATGGAATTCAATTTGTGAAAATTCATGGAATATTTGAAAAAGTAATTGAATTTATTTATTTTTAAAACTATATTGTTTTAAATCTTAGACTTGGCCATTCTTATTATTAGAGATTGTATAGATACTTCAGTGGTATCCTACAGGGATCGATTTCTCACACCCTAAATCCTCTAGTGGGTGTATATAGACATTTTTTTATATGATTTTGGTAAAGGTTATAGTATTCTATAGCATGAAGTCTTATCTTTACGTTGTTGTTTTATTTTGGGATTGTTTGGAGTTGATGTTTGGTCACGTAGAGACTGTTTCTGTCTAGAAAATTCCATATTTTTTCATTTTCCAGTTTGGCTCTATTATATATCCATTTTTTATGATTAGTACTCTAGTTTTTTATAGATATCCATCATTTATGAACAGAGACATTACATTACTTTTTTGAAATACTTAATACATGATAAAAACATATGTCCAAAGACTATATTAGTTTAGTGCCTTTGGAAACTCTGAACATAATCTTCTAATCATTGTGAATGATCTTCAATATCTCCCATAAAAATCTTCCCATTTTTGTTTCCTACCTACAACCTTTATTTATATCTTGGAAGAAAATATGAAAAGGGTGATCTCAAATTCTCATTAAGGGTAAACATGGAGAAAATAAAACAAACTATATACATCTAAACATAAAAATATGAAAATAATGTTTAATGTCACGAACCAAATCTAGTAGCCACCAACTCGGCCTCAAACCCGGGCCGTGACAAGGACTGAAGGGTGTTACTGATCCCAATGGGCTGACACAAGTGCCCGGGTATCATATAATGAGAATTGGGAATGATTTACCCGATTCTATAAACATTAAACAACAAACAAACTCAATAAAACAAATCTGGATTTTTCAACAAAAACCTTCATTTAAAAAATTTCAAAAAATGAATTAAATAATTTAAAACCATGTTTAAAGTCCATTACAATGGTAAAAAGCCAAATAAGGACAGCCCAAAAACCTCTACATGGAAAGAGTTACCTCCCTCAAGCCATCCCCACAAGACATCACCACCAAGGACATGATAGAAACCCAAACCACGGGCAATAAAAACTGTACCCAAACTTTGACAGCAAAAATAACCAAGTCTATTTACACCCAAGGGTGTAAGTAGGGTGTGAGAAAAATCCTAATATGATACCACCGCTAATATATTCCTTGTGATAAACATTTAATGACGAAAAGCATGCATGTTTTTAAAAACATGAAATGCTAGTTACAATTTCTAAAAGATGCAACATTAAATAAAAACAGTTTTCAGGTGGGATAATTTAAATAATAAACACATTTAAAAAAAATTCCAAAGCTACTAAATTTTCCATCCACTCATACCGTATGCCGATGGTAAGCACACAATATCTAGTGAGAACAAGAAATGGGAAATAACCCCTAAGCACTAGCTAGGTATGGGTCCCAGGTACCTCGTATCTCGGTGAGAGTTGCCATCACAAATATATGTTCTCATGCACGATCCACTAGTAGGTAACATACCCATAACCTAGTTATCCCCAATCATCATCGTAATATTTTAGTTAGAGTTGTAAGCGTCAATCATGCTCAGTGAAATTGAGGCCAAACCCCAAGGATTCACTAGCATACTGGTACACGTCCACCCACCTTGATATCGGGGTTTTCCCTTCGTTCTCAAACAAGTTCAAAAAGTCAATGAATATAATTTCTACATAAAAATATCATTTACATATCATAAATTCACCAAAAATCCCACATGTATACAAAACAAGTCACAAAAGTCCACTTTTCATTCAAATTGATTTTGAAATCTCACTCACACCAAAATAGCCCACACCACTTTTCACATTTCATTAACACTTCCACAAATCAAGTAAAAAAAATTATAAATCCATTAAAATATGTTATAACTCTCATAACATACCACTCGATTGTTATATAATATCCTTTTTACCTTCAAAATCATTTTATCATCAAACATACATGAAATAGCCCACAAACAAGTTTCGTTCCAACATCACAATTTAATAAAACATATCAGAAATTTAAAAAAAAAATTTCTAAAAATGTTTGAAATATTAAAACCTCACTTTACCTTTAAAAACCCCATAATAGGTGAACAAACATACCAAACAATACATATGCACCCTTTTCCCACTTTTCTTGACAAACTAAAACATTTACAATTTCCCTAAAAAGAACCCAAGTGGTGTAAATATGTCTAGCACACAAAACCCATTTCAAAACCCCCATTTAAGACCAATAACCATGCCGATTCCTATCCAAAAAATTATAGTAATACCTAGAGACATTTATAAAGCCACTTTCAAGTTTTATAAAATCACCTTTAATAATACTACAAAAGATCCAAATGAAAACACACATTTTCATAAAATGCTCTCAAGAAGTATAACAATGTTTTACACATAAAACCTATTCAAAAACCTTCTTTTTAGACCCACATGACACTAAAACATTACCAACCTAGAATTTCTAGGCCAAACAATATTTAGTAAGCCAATTCCATTTGTTATAAAATACACCCAAATTATACCCCATTAGTAACACATGAAAACACCAAATTTCAAGTTAAAATGCAGCTATAATATTAAACACTTATCCAAATCAATCATAAAGAGCTTTTTACCCACACCCAACATATGATTAATATAAAAAATTAGTTAATATAGCAAGCTAACACATCAATAATTGATTACACATGGAGCCACCTACCGAAAGTGTCGAATCCCTCAAAACTTGGGGCGAAACATCAACTGCAGCACCGTCGCACCAAAAAGAAGATAAATCCAACCATAGACCACAATATTTAACCAACAATACACCAAATAAAACCCTAGGTTCTATCCCTAACTTCTGAATATTTTATAACATAATGAAATAGGGAGGAAACCCTAAAGAGAAGGAAGGAATTGAAGAGAGAAACACTTACTCAAAACAATCGTGAAGAAAACAACCCAAAATCCACCAGTATCTGAATTTTTAAATAGCCAACCGTTAAATGGAGGTTTGGACAAGTATGAAGATATCATTTAGGAACTGAAATGGGGGGGAAATAGTAAAAATATAATGAGTTATGAAAGGATCAATTTACCTCTCCAAATCTGGGCAATTTCTAAAATCCAGAGAATTTTCGACCAATTTCCCAATTCAATTGAGCTCCAAATTGTAGGAGGAGAGCATGGGAGCGCAACTTAGGTAAGTGATCTTGGGTGAGAGTCGGAATCACTGAAAAAACGTAAATATTGAAGGCGATATTAAAGCATTAAAATTTATTTTTAATGTAGAAAATGGGCTTTCGAGAAGGCCCAATACCTTAAATAAATGCCCATATCTACCATGATTATGGATTATTAAATTATAAATATTAATATAGTGGTGCTAATAGGCCAGGGTATGAAAATTAATAATTATAATGGATGAAATTTTTTGAAAAATTAAGGAGTTATAAAGATATCAAAATTTATTTTTAAATATGGAATTGTGCTCACTGTTTAACCCAATTCATGAAAACTCACCCATTCCTCCATAAAATATTGGGTAACCCACAAAAAAAGCATGAATGGAAAATAAATGGAATTTAACTTTAAAATAAGTCATGTATGTTTCATATAAATATCAAAATATGGGGTCATGAAATAAATCTTTGAAGTATGTAAGGTATAGATCATAAAAGAACATTAATCATGATAAAATATCATGGAAATAAACCACATAATTGTGTCAAACTATTAATCACATAATAAGATGTTCATAGTATCCAAGTAATTGTTTTCAGAACCATCATTGTGGGAAAATTCCTTTATTGAACTAGGGTTACGTGATGTTCTAGCCATGTTTTACTGAACTAGATTTACCTGTTGTTCTAGTCATGTCTATCTCATGCGATATAAATCTTTACTCAGTGAATTTGAGGGAGATATAGGTCCCACACATATCATAATTAGACCATTCTTGCATGTTCCACAAAAACATAAATCATTCATCATAGCATACCCCATTAAATAAAATGGGATTCTTAAATATCATTTCATTATAACATAATCCATATAGGATAAATAGACTTCATAAAAAATAATTCTAGGACTAACACAATCAAATAAAAGTAATAATAATGATAGAAACATAACTCTAAGTCATTCTATATGGAAAATAATTTTGATAAAACACGTGAACTTAGTTTTTGCAGAAAATATCTTTTCTTATTTAAAAATGTTTTATTTTCTATAAAATGTGGTGCAATTTTAAAAGAATTGAATTTAGTTGAAAATAAACATTAAATAATGTATAGGAATCTTCATGGAAATAAGGGGTCATGAAACTATAAAAATCAATTCATGATGTATAAGATAAACTAATACATTCTTCTCGTACTTTTGCTGGAAAAGTCAAAAAAAGTAGCTCCTATGGTAAAAAAAAGAAAGATTCCTTCCATACCATGTGGTAAAATAAAAAAATGGGAAAAATTACTTTAAATATAAATATAATGTTAAAAAATTATGAATTTGTTTTTAGAAAACATGGAAATGGATGATAAATATAACCGTAGTGAAAACTTACGAGTAAACAATCTCGGATAAAAACGAGATTGACAATGTTTTCCCTTACATTTGCTCTGATTTCTTTTATATGTGTTCGAAAATCCAGTATAGTGGGTGTAAAAGTATTATTAACTTTTAACATAACCATAATAATATTTATGATATCATATATGATTCACTTATGTCTTTATGTTACCCGTTTATTTGTCAATTACATGTTAAAGCAATGTTTTGGGTAATAATTGTTTTATTTATCATACGTGTTTTGAATTTTAATTTTTGATATTATTACTTATATCATGATTTAATGACTTTCAGAATATAAAAAATGATATATAATCAAATATATTCTATATATATATATATATAAATGAAATGTAATACACTATTTATGGAGATGGTAGTCCGTACGTACGCATGAACTTTGTTTTCATTTTCTTATTGAATTGAATAGTAGTAAGTAAATCACACACACACACACATATATATATATACATAAATCCAGTAGAATTATTATGTCATATATTTTATGATTATTTATTATATATACTTTATAATAAATCTTTAATGGTTAACATGGAGAACGAATCTCATCGCGTTGTGGAGAGGTAAGTCGTACGTACGCATGAGCAATGATATCATTCACATAATTATTGAATGGTATTGAATTGTCTGGTGTATAATATCTCAGAATTAGTATAAGGTTATAATATTCATATATAGTTCTTATTTATACAATTATACCCATCCATGTAAGGTGGTGGTCAAAAACAGATTACACTACAGCGTGGAGACGGTAAGTCATACATGCGCACGCCCGAGGATTTCATTTTTTGTAGGATAGAATCAAGGTGAAATAGTGTTTTATAATATTTATAATGACATATAATAATATTAGTGACAATTATTTTATTACATTATAATGAATCAACTAAATAATAGGAATTAGAAGAAGCAATAAGTTTGAACGAATCGGTAGGAGAGATTACATCTTCCTCGACGTGCCACCTTTAAATTTCCTTTTAGGGCACTAGAGTTGGACTTTTAAGAAGAAAAAAACCTCTAAAATGTGACTAGGGAAGTTTATAAGTGAAATTTTAAGGTTTTGACCGATCATAAAGTCATATAATTGATTGAAGATGTAACACCCATATATTTTTTGAGATATATTCTTTTTAATTTCTTTGATGTTTTGTGTTACACACAATTTCAGGTTCTTTTGATAGAACTAAACAATGAGTAATGTTTTTGTTTAATGTAAAATTAAATAATATTGGATTATGTTATAATCCACAGCAATGAAAACTTGCAATACATGCAACACTGACTTGACTTGCGTTACACGCAAGAGCGACCTTCCTCAATAGCTTGTGTTGTATGTGATACTGAGATTTCACTAAACAACTATATAATATTATGGGATATAAACTAATATTTATGAATATAATTAAACAAATTTTAATTTTATATCACATACTACACATTTTATAGAACACAATATGAGGAAAAAATCAATTTTTTGGATAAAAGAAGTATTTTAAAAAAAACGCAGTTTTACCAACATTTGTTGGTGCACCCATTTTAAATATAGTTTTTGACTTATTTATAATTTAAATTTGATAAATTAAAATTTTTCTATGGAATAAAGAAATAAAAATTTACTTTGGATTATTATTTTTATTTTTATCTGATAACTTTCAGATTTTGATGAATAGTAAAAATACACAAAAGATTATTTAAAAACAAATTTTCTCATTAAGATAATATATATCGTTAAATTATAATACTAAATGGTTTTAACTTATTAATAGAATATATTTTTACCATTTAATATAATTTATGTCATTAACAATAATTTTACATTGAATTCCTAGGTAAAAATATTTCAATCTTTTGCAATGTTTTCACTTCTAAAATTCGTTTTATCCTTTCAGAAACGGGATTAAAATTTAATTTATTACTGAAAATTATGTGTCTTGAATTTGAAAAAAACTGATTACATATTTGGAATCAGTAGGTACAAATTTTGTTAATAGGATACTTTTATTTTTGGGCATTATGAATAGTAACTATGTTAAATTTTAATTACCATAGTTAAATGTTAATATGGTAATTAAGAGTAAAAATAATAATATAAAATTACCCTAAAACTTGTATTAATATACTTTTATGACTATATTTTACCCTAAAACACACTTGATTCGAAATGGTATCTATTTGAACCCACTTTTATGAGATTAAGATATTTAATTTTTTTTATTTAAAAAAATGAAATATGTCTTACTCAAACATTGATAATTAAATTAATTTTAATATAAGTTTATATAGAATATAAATTAGATAATAAATAATAATTTTAAAGCCAAAACTGTTTTTTATCAAGGAAATTTAATTTTAATTTTTATGAAACATGTAATTACTTTAATAGCTTATACATTAATGATGCAGAAATTATTTATTTAGTGAGAAATCAATAATATAGTTTTTATTAAAATAATAATACCCATATAGAGGCCCACAAACTTGAAATAACCTTATTGGTAAATTATATATAAACCACAATCATCCCATGGTTGACTTTTTGACCATTTGGAGCCTTATAAAAGTAATTATGACACTTATATTATTTTATTTTAAATGATTTCAATGTTGTAAACTTCATAATTTAATAAATATAAAACTTTAAATGATGTTTTTTTAGAAATTAAATTCTAATAAAATTATTCTTATGAAATATATTAGATTTATCTTCATCATAGTAATTTTTTTTAAATTTTTGGAAATAAATAATTATATTAAAATATTATTCAAAAATATTGTTGTAATTATTTTATTCAGAGAAGTATCAAATAAATTGTTTCAAAAATATTATATGAAATATTATATGAAATAATTAATGTTATCCAAGAATATTATAGATTAATATGACATGTTAGGAATATATTAAATGTTTTGGTTAGAATCTATCTTCTGTGTGGATTTTATGAAAATTCAAATAAATGAATACTGTCAAAATTGACACTATTGATATTTTATAAAAATAACATTTTATTAAATTGTTTAAAATAAAAAAAAATTAAAAAATTAAAAACTGAAAGTTTATATGGTCTAAAATTTCATAAATCATCCAATTGTGGGAAATTCTCAACACATAAGTAAGTATTTATGACCATTTAAAATTTAGAATATTATGACCACAAATATAATTAAATAGATTAAGTAAGGATAAATTAAAATGATAATGTTTAAAATAAAATAAAAACATTTATAAATTTTATTTTTTTATGAGAGTACAAACCTATATCATATCATCTTCAAATGTGAGTCATTCTGAGGTTTTTACGTGGGGTTTGAGTTTATTATAAATTAATATTTTTGAGGTTTCCAAAAGTGCCCCTCTCTTCTCTTATAAAAGGAACCTCATTCCTCTCCTCTACACTCCATTTTGAGCCTTCATACTTGGAAAACCCTATCTATTTCACTTCTCCACTTTCTTATAACCATACTTGATGTCCTTTTCTTCTTCAAAGTCAATCATTAGTGCCCATAGAGAAGGTTTAAAAGAGGCACGTCGAAAAAGAGGTAATATCCTTTACTGATTCTTTCAAACTTATTTCTTCTTATAATTCCTCTATATTATTTGTTTCATTATTAAGTAATAACTCCATAATCTCTTGTATAATTATATGTTATTATGAATATGAAACTACAGTATTTAATCTTCTATCCATCCTCTGAAAAATGAAACCACCACGCGTGGGTACATATGGCCTACCATCTCCACGTCGTGGTGTAATCTATTTTTCAACACCAACATACTTGGATGGGTGTAATGATGTAATAAAAAAATATATCTGATTAATATAAAATTATATTGATTATGAAATATTATAAACCATAAACAACAATATAATTCCACAATCATGGTAATGATATCCTCGCTCGTGCGTCCGTACGACCTACTGTCTCCACGATGTTATGTGATTCCTTCTACATTACATTCATTTAAAAATGACAATATAAATTAATATAATGAATAAATATGATATATATTATACTAATACCATTTTTAAATGGTGTAAAATGAAACTAAAATGGGGGATAAGAATTTGTTCGACAAAAAATGCATAAGAATAAAAATCAGTTAACACCAGAATAATGAGTAACAATGAAATGTTACTAATAAAAAGATAAGAATGTGACCATATATGATATCATAATAATCACTATGATTCTGGAATAAGTCAATAATTTTATTTAAATCATTATATATAAGGTTATAATATGTATAAAGAAAATCAGACCTAAGGTAAGGGATATCATTTAAACTCTCTTTTTTATCTGAGATTGTTTATTCGTAAGTATTTACTGGGTTTTTCTTTATCATCCATGTCCATGTTCTCTAAAAATGTTTTCATAAGGTGTTTAATATTATTCCATGTATTTTTCAATTCATTTTTACCATTTTTTTACTTTTACTACATGGTATGGAAAGAATCTTTCTTTTCTTTACCACACAAGGCACTTTTTGACTTTTCCAGCAAAAGTACGAGGAGAATGTTTTTTTAACTTATACAACATGATCAAATTTTTACACTTTAAAGATTATTATTTACAGGAATATTAATTTACATATTATCATGTTTATTTTCAATTAACTTATTTTCTTTTTAAATTTTATGACATATTGAGAAAAGAAAATGTTTTTGAAGGAGAAATGATATTCTCCTCAAGAACTAAGTTTAAGTGTTTTATCAAAATTATTTTCCATCTTAGGTGATATAGAGTTATTTTTTCCCTATTATTACTTTTATTTGATTAAGTTATGATGGTTTTATTTTTATAAAGTCCTTTTATCTTATTTGGATTATATTATGATGGCATGATGTTTAAGAATCCCATTTTATTACATGGGTTATGCTATGATGTATGATTTATGTTTTTTGTGGAACACATAATAATAGTTTAATTATGAGTTGGGTGGAACCTATATCTCCCTCTAATGAATTGGGTAAATATTTATATCTTATGAGACCGACCTGGCTGGAATGGAATGTTAATCTGGTTCGGTTATACAGGACTCAAACAAGGAGTGAACTCGGTTCAGTAACTGACTTTGTCAGCTATGATGGTCTTGGAAATGAGCCTTGAATAATATAAAATGATTCTATATGAATATTTGTGTATTCCACAAGGTTTCATGTCTTATGTTATGATTATTAGGATTACACAGAACGTTTATGATTTATCCCATGGCATGATATTATAATCTCTTATACAGTATATGATTTTAAATTGTTATGTTCTTATGAATATGATATGATTGATATTTTCGTTGTTTACCCTTACATAGAATTTGAGCTCACCCATTTGTATGTTTCTTTCCCCCAGGTATGGAATAAGGGTATTAAATATGATATTCCAAAAAAAGGAGTATAGTTATTATGAAATAAATGGGAGACAACATAGATGCTTTATGAACATGTTGTTTATGATTCCTAGTTTTTAAATACACTATACCTATATAATATTGTCATGGTTTTATTATATTTTGTAATAAATATACATCAATTTTGAAGTGATAACAATGTATGTAATGTATGGGTTGCTATATTTGGTATCAGATAAAATGTATAGTTATCCTTTAGAAACTAGGATGCAAAAACTTTAGTAAGTTCCCTAGAAATATTTCTCAGGTATGTCTAGGCATGTCCCTAAGGATAAGTATAAGTATAGTTTATAGTCCTGGAATTATGATAATTATCATTAATAAACTAGGATTAAACCTAATATTTAATAGATTGAAAGTAATACCCATTTATTATGTTGTTTTCCTAGTAGAATTTTCCCACTCACACTATTATTTTTGGGTTTTGTACAATGGTTGGAACCAGATTTAACCATGTTAATGATCAGTGCACTGGGTGATGAAATGATTGTCCTTATGAAAAACCATATTTTATAGGATACGGAGTGAAAAATTGTATTTCTATACTTACACAAGCTATGAATCATTCTGGACATCCAAATGATAAAAGAAGGGAAAAAATATTCAATTAATTCTTTTATGAGGCAACACACACCTCCTTTTAGTGGGTATTCCGATCCAATTTCTACTGAACAATGGATCAGTACCATTGAAAAGATATTTCCATACTTCTCTATTCGGAACATGAAAATGGTATTTTGGTTTTCTATCATTTAGAAGGTGAATCAGTCCAGTGGTGGAATCTAATTAATAATACAAGGCCACAAGATGAAATTGAATCTATGGAATGGGATGAGTTTAGAAACATATTTTTCAATATGTATTTCCCTCGTATTCTTAGAACAAAGATACAAAATGAGTTCGTTGAGCTTAATCAAAATTATAAAGAATTTTTTGGTACATACGAGGTAAATTTTACAAAACTTACAAGGTTTGATACTGGATTTATTATCCTACCTAAAAGTAAATTTGATCGATTTTTAGTGGATTAAAACAAAGTCTTCGAAGGGAATTAGCCATAAGAGGCTTCAGTAGCTTTGAAGAGATTGTGCATCGTGCTATCAAGGTAGAATTGGAATTTGGTGTTACATATCCATCTCATGGTTTTGACAAGAAACAAAAGATGGAGTTCAAGGAAAAATCTCAAAACAATGATGAAAAGAAGATAAATATTTCCTTATGCTCAAAGTGTAGAAAGAAGCAAGGTGGAGACTATCTTAAAGGGATAAGAAAATGTTTCTAGTTTGGAAAATAAGGTCATTGCGTAGTTGAGTGCCGAACTAATGGGGAAAAGCTTGGTAATGATGTGAATAGAGAAAATACTACAGAGAATGCACCACCAATACTTCAATGCTATAAGTGCAAGGAAATGGGGCATTATGCTAACCAATTCCATAATTCAAGGGTCAATGATGATATACATCAACAACCTCTTAAGGAAAAAGACAAAGGGAAGTCACATGTGATCATTATTGGAGATGTTGAGTATGAAAACAATGTAGTGGAATGATTAAGTTATAATGCAATGGGATATCAAAATAGTTTTTTGGAGTCTCTTTTATAGAGTTATGGGTTATTGGAATTACTATGTATTGGTCTATTGTGGTTTTCAATATGGTATAGGTAACCAAAAAATGTGATTGGAATATTTTTTAAATGAAAATGATATACACATAATTAATGGATAAGAAGAAAATATTAAGTTTGATAGTATTAATGAGTTAATGACTAAAAAAGGGACAAAGTGATATCATGGTTTTAGTATATAGAATTTTTGGGATTTTATTATGTAGAAAGAGTTAAAATTTGACAACATTCATGTTTTCATTAAGGTTATATGGTAATTCAGGATTAAATAGAACAAATGATTAAATTATTCACATGTTTTGAATGTGACCAACAAGATATATCTTATGATATATGAAGGAAAAATGATGGTATTCACATGATTGTTATATGAAATTTCTGATAACAGTTTTCATTGTATTGTGATATTGGTTCAAAGTGTTTTGAATAATCATAAAGTTGGTAATGGATTAAGATGGACATTAGATAGTATTTTTTATGTCTGGAACATTTTTTATTATTTCTGGAATGTTATAATAGTATAGTTTTACAAAAAGGAAAACTCGCAGGATGGGTGAAAACCCGTCACGTCGGACAAGGTGTGGAAATCAAACCCACAACAGAAGTGTGACATGCCTTTATCATCAACCACTGGCCTACTGAAAGTATCTGGTTAGTATAAATTAGTTTTATTTTATTTAATCGGAATGATAAATGAAGTATAAGTCCATTTTTTGACCATATATGATTAAACTAACCATATATGGACTTATGTATTATTAAAAACAAGTACAAACCTATTTTTGATAGAGACAGATGGAATGACCTATAATTCTATTGTATGATATGATAAAACATCAATAATGAAAAATTCAATTTCATTTATTCAAAATAGTGATGAAGTGGATATTTTTCAAGGCACGACCAATGAAGATATTTTACTAAAATCAAGTAAGTATTTCTTCTCATGTTCTTCATCTTTAGGAAAGTATCCTGAAAACCAAAAATGTTATCCCAGAACCTTTATATCCGATTAATCACATGGTACCTTAGATCATCATAAATTTATGGATTTTTTATTATTGAACATTTATTATCCATGTTCTCTACCACTCTATATCAAAACATGATGGTTAATTTTCTCTTCCATTTCCATGTTTTCACTTCTCACATATGTTCTCCTATGAGTTACTTTGGGTAACAAATATGATTCTAACTTTACTTTTTCAAATGGTATTTCAGTATTCCATTTTATGTTGTTTGATTCCATGAAAGAAACTTTCAATTAGTAAAAAATTTATAACCCTGATGAATTTTGATGGTGAAATTCATATTAAAGGGGTAGAATGTAACCCCTTGAGATTTTATGAGATAGATTATTTTTAATTTCATTGATGTCCTATGTTACACACAATTTCAAGTTCTTTTGATAGAATTCAACACTGACTATATATTTTTTTCAATTTAAAAATGAACTATGATATTATTATGTTATACGCTAAACCAAAGAAAGCTTTCAATATACGAAAAACTGAATTGAATATGATATTCCAAAAAAGGAGTCTAGTTATGATGAAATAAATGGGAGACAACGTAGATGATTTATGAACTAGTTGTTTATATTTCCCAGTTTCTAAACAAACTATACCAATATGGTCAGGTAATGGGTTTGATATAGTTTTTAAAAAATATAATTCAATTTTTAAGTAATAACAATGTAGGTAAAGTATGGGTCACTATAGAAGTGTAGAGGGAGGAGGTGCCCTTTATAAGAGAAGAGAGGGGCACTTTAGGAAAGTTCCAAAATAGTAATTTATTATAAATTCAATTTAGATTTTATATGGTCCAAAAATTATATAATTATAAGATAAGATGATTTTGGTTCAAATACCTATCATCCAATTATTTTTTGATATGTTTTTAATAGTTTTTTATCATTATATTTTGGTTTTACCCTTATTTTACCCTTTTTAATCTTACCATGAAGTCATTTTATTTTAAAATTGTGGGTTTATGTAATTACCATATCATGTCAAAAGACCCAAAAACGTTATTTACCACATATTTTTACTTGTATTAAGAATTTTCCCGAATCATATATTTTCAGGAATTTAATATCATTTAATAAATTATTTTATCTTTTAAATTATGAATTGTGTCAATTTTGGACACTATTCCTACTTGATTTTTTAAAAAATTTAGAAGAACCTTATTAATTAAAAAAACGAATTGACAAAAATATAATATGTAATTATCATCCAAAAAATTCTTGGATGACATCAAAATAAGAAAATTACATTTTTTTAATATTTATAATTTCATTTATTTGAATTATTCATTAGCGAGGTAATCACTACATCATAGTTATGTCAAAACTAAATATATTTATATAATGTCTAAAATTTATAAATAAAATACCATTATGTAGGAAATATTTTTATATTTCTAATTAATTTTTTATACATATATATCTATTATATAACCCTATATTAAAATAGATTTAGTAAAAGATACATGTTTAGGTTATAATTATCGTTACTTTAAATTAATTCTTATAATGTTTCATTTTCACATCCATTTGAATATATGGGGTTACATAATAAGCCTAATGATTCCCATGGTCAGAAATATATCATAAAATAGGATTAGGGAATGTTTTAGGGTATTTTATTATTATTATTATATTATTTTTTTACCCTTATTTACAAGATTTATCTTTTAACCATAGTAAATAAAATAATCACTGAAGTTACTTTTTATAATGTCTGAAAATAAAAAGTACCCATTTACAAAATTATAACCTTCTAAAATCAAAATATGGAATCCATTTTTCTAAATTCAATACACAAAATATTCCATAATTAATTTATAATTAATCCCATTGTTGAAAAAAAACAGGTTTTTGTTTAAAACATTGCAAAAGATTGAAATGTTTTTACATACTAATTCAACGTTAAATTAACTAAAATTACTTAAATTGTATTAAAATAAAAAACTATACTTTATTTATAATTTAAAACCATTCAATAATTTATTTTAACCATATAAATTATTTCGAAGAAAAAAAGTTGTTTTCAATTAAAATTTCGCATATTTCACTATTCATCAAAATATGAAAGTTATCAACAAATATAAAAAAAATTATTAAAAGTACATTATTATATCCTAATTCCAAATAATAATTTTATCTTTTCAAGTATAACTTATAAAAGTGTAAAAAACTAGATTTAAAATGGGTGCACCATCAAAAGACGGTAAAACTGCATTTTTTTTAACATACATCTTTTATCCGAAAAAATGATTTTTTTCTCATATGATGTGTGAGATGAATTATAATTATATATAAAATTAAAATTTGAGTTAATAATATTCCTAATGTCTTTTTTATATAATATTTTAAAAATATATCATTGTTTAGTGAAATTCGGTATTACGTACCACACAAGCTATCGAGGAAGGTCACTCTTGTGTGTAACGCAAGCTAGGCTAGTATTGTGTGTAGTAAGAACTTCTTTTGGTTTTGGGTATAGAATAATCAAAACTTAGTTCACTTATACATTGAACAAAATCTATATTCAGTGTTGTGTGAAATCAATTCTATCAAAAGAATATGAAATTGTGTGCAACACAAGATAAGAATATTGTTGTGTATACTGTAGGCTAATACTGTGTAGCTTATAGTGCAAGGTAATCTTGGTGTAAGATAAAACAAAATAAATTAATGACATTAAAAAAATATATATCATAAAATATCAGTGTGTTATATTTTAACCCCCTTAAAATGAATTCCTCTCTCAAAATTCATCGAGGTTTTATATGGTTTTCTACTTTAATGTTTCATTCATGGAAACCGACATCATAAAAAGGGATACTAAGACATCATTTTAAAAAGTAATGTTAGAAATGTAACGGTTACCCAAAGAAACTCATCACTAGGTTTCCATATATTATAATATATGTGGGAAGTGAAAACATGGATATGGAAGAGAAATATAACCATCAAGTTCTGATAGATAGTGATTGAGAATAAGGTTTAGATAAATTTAACTATTAGAAAGCCACAAATCAGTGGTGATTTAAGGGACAATCTAATTCATTAGATAAGTGGGAACTAGGATAAACATTTTGGTTTTCAAGATAATTTCCCTAAAGTTGAAGAATTTATTCATTAGGAGAAATACTTACATGATTTCAGTGTAATATCATTGTTAGTCATTCCCTGAACAATTTACAGTTCATCTATTATTTAATGAAATTGAGTTTAATTTTTCATTCTTGAAGTGTTAGTTTATCATGTGATATAATGATAGGTCATTCCATTTGTCTCAACAAAAAGGTTGGAATAGGTTATCAAATAATCATAAGTTCACCTATAGTGAGATAATATGTTAATCTAATAAACATAAAACGAAAAATAACTTATACTATCCATAAATGGCTAACATTACAATATTTTCAAAAATATAAAACATGGAAATAGGTGAACTAAATCTACATAACATATATATCCCATATCTCATAAGTTAATTTTTGGTTTTCACATTCCAAACATTTGAATACCTTAATCATGTATTCTCTTGAAACATGAATTACCATAGAACCTTAGTGAAAACAATAATGTTGTCAAAAGTTAACTCTTTACACATATGAAAATAAAAAAAATCCTATATACTCAAACCATGATATCACTCTGTCATTATATCAGTCATGAGTTCATTAATACTATCAAACATCTCATTATCTCATTATTCCTTCATTATGTGCATATCATGTGCTTTAAAAAATATATGAATAACCTTTCATGGTTACTAGTACCATTAAACAAAAACATTCAAATACTTAAGGAAAAAAATAGCGTAACAATCCTTAGATGTTTATTTATTCTATAGCACCATTAAATTACTTATACAATATTACTCTTGATAAACATGAAATCATTCCACTAACTTCTAAAACCATTTATTGAGCTTCATCATTAAATTCCTTAACACTTCATTAATTTCATATATCATTTGTATTTTATTCATTATCATCAACATAAATACTACCCATGCGATCATGATGATTCTCTTCATGAGATTTTCACTTATGGAATTGATTTGAAAAATGTATGTACCTTCCACATTTAAAACATTTAACCATTTTTGATGTCTTAGTAATACTATTATCCTTGTCCATTGTGTTAATGGAACCTTTTCGTTTGTAATTACTGGATTTGTGTCCTCTTTTCCACACCAAAATAATCTTAAAATCCCTTTGAAACATTCTCCTTGTTGTCTCTTCCCACATGATTTACATGAGGAAAATTGGACTTCCTTTATCTATGATCTTTATGAAACTCCATATTTCCTTTATTAGTTACTTCAGAAAACTCACCAAAGTTGAAATTATTGACCATATTATGAGATTTCTGATTAGGTATAATAATTTTGTTTCTTAATCCAAATCCCATTTCATTTTTTTCACATGAATAATATCATTCCATTGTCCATCATATTCTCTATTAACATGAATACTCCTATTTATATAAATTTTCTATAACCCAAAAAGTTTATTATGAGAGGAGAAAATCATACCAGAAAAACAAAATAATCAAGGGGGATTACATTCAATATCTAACATCTTAGGTTTAATCCTAGGTTATTCATGATAATTATCATAATTCTAGGACTGTAATTTATACATAACCTTAGGTAAATCCCTAGACATACCTTAGAAATATCTCTAGATATCTCACAAAAGTTATGGCATCATAGTTTTCACAGATTAACTAATCCTTTTCTCAGATATCAACTATAGAGACCCAAGATTGACGTACATGGACATTACATTACTTTTTAAGAATACATAATACATGAAAAATAATATATGCCCAAATATTGTATTAGTTTAGAGAATTTGGAAACTCATAACATTATCTTCTAATCATGGGGAAATATATTCAACATCTACCATAATGATTTTCCCCTTTTCTTCCTACCTAAAACCTTTCTTTATATCATGGGGAAAAGAAAACATAAAAAAAGTGAGTTAAAATTATAAGTAAGGTTAAACATTTATAAAATAAAACAAACCATATATATTTGACCATAAAAACATGAACATAAAGTTTAAACATCAAAATTGTGAGTCTTGAAATAAATCTTGGTAGTACATATGGGATATATCATAAAGGAAAATTAATCATGATAAAATAAAATGGGAATAAAACATGTAATTGTGGAAAACCATTAAGATCATAATATGATTTCCCTAGTATCCATGTAATTTTTTTCAAGACTGTCATAGTGGAAAAAGTCTATTACTGAATCAGGTTTACTTTTCATTCCTGCCATGTATTACTGAAACGAATTTACCTGATGTTTCCAGTCATGTATATCTCATGAGATATATATCTTTACCCAATTCATTGGAGGGAGATATAGGTCCCACCCATCTCATAATTAAATCATTCATACATGTGACATGAAAACATAAATCATTCATTATAGCATAACCCATGAAATAAAATGGGATTCTTAAACATCATGTCATCATAACAATATCCATATAAGATTAGTAGAATCAGAAAAATAATCATCACAAACACAATAAAATAAAAGTAATAATAAGGATATAAAAATAACCTTATTTCATCTTATATTTAAAATAATTTTGATAAAACACTTTAACATAGTTCTTAAGGAAAATATCTTTTCTTCTTTAAAAATATTTTCTTTTCTCAAAATGTCAAAAAATTTAAAAGAAAAAAATTTAGTTGAAAATAAAATTGAAATAATGTAGAGGAAGCTTGGTGTAAATATGGAATCATGAAACCTTAAAAATCCATTCATTCCATATAAGTTAAACAAAAACATTCTCCTAATATTTTTGCTGGAAAAGTAAAAAAAAGTACATCGTACTGTAAACAAAATAAATATTCCTTCCAAACCATGTAGTAAAAGTAAAAAAGGGGTAAAAATTAATTTAAATGTACATAAAATAATGTTAAACTATTTGTGAAAACCTTTTTAGAAAACATGGACATGGATGATAAATATTACCCCAATAAATTCTTATGAATAAACAATCTTGGATAAAAACAAGATCGACAATGTTATCCCTTACCTTAGGTCTGATTTCTTCTGTATGTGTCTAATGCTATTTTATAGTGGGTTTAAACATATTATTAACTTGTAATAGAAATTTAATAAAATTTATTATATCATATATGGTTAACTTATGACTTTATATTACCCATTCATTTGTTAATTCAATGTCAAAGCAATGTTTTAGAATATAAAATATGATTTTTATGTCACATATATTAAGTATATAAATATATATATATAATATATAGATAAATTAAATGGAATATACCATTCATGGAGATGGTAGTCCGTACGTACGTATGAACGTTTTTTTCATTTCCTTATTGAATTCAATGGTAGTAATTAAATGACAAATATTTATATATACATAAATAAAGTATAATTATTATTTCAAATATATCATGATTATTTATTATATATACTTTATAATCATTCTTGAATGGTTAACTTGGAGAATAAATGTCATCGTGTCGTGGAGCCGGTAAGCCATATGTACGCATGAGCGATGATATCATTCCCATAATTGTTGAACGGTATTGATGTGAATGATGTATAATATCTAAAAATTAGTATCATGTTATAATAATCATATGTAGTTATTATTATTAAAATTATACCCATCCAATTAATGTGTTGGTGAAAAACATGATACACCACAGTGTAGAGATGGTAAGTCGTACGTACGTACGCGTTCTGATTTTATTTTTTGTAGGATTGATAGAAGGTGAAATAGGGTTTTTTAATATTTATAATTAAATATATTTATATGAGTTATACTGATTTTTTTTACTTTATAATGAAACAACTAAATAAGGGTAAATAGAAGAAGAAATAAATTTGAAAGAATTGGTAGAAGAGATTACCTCTTCCTCGATGTTCCTCCTTTAAATTTCCTCTTAGGGCACTAGAGATGGTCATTTAAGAATACCATCACCTCTATAATGTAAATAGGAAAGTTTAGAAAAAACATTTCTGGTTTTGGATGGGATTTAAGGCTTATAATTGAGTGAAGAGGTGAGGAAAAAGGTTCCCTTTTATAAGAGAGTAGAGGGGCACTTTAAGAAAGTTGAAAAATATTAATTTATTACAAATTGAATTTCAATTTAAAATAGTCCAAAACTTATTTAATTCTAATATAAGATGATTTAAAATCTAAAAATAATAATCTTATAATTTTTTGGCAAGTTTTGAATATTTTTTTATCCTTATCTTTTTTGTTTTACCCTTATTTTACACTTTTTAATCATACCATGATATCATGTTATTTACACATTTTGGGTTAATGTAATTACCATATCTTGTCAAAAGACTAAGATAACGTTATTTATGACATATTTTAACTCATATTAACCATTTATCTGAATCTTAAAGTTTTAATAATTAAATATTGCTTAATAAACTATTTTATGTTTTAAGTTATGAATTGTGTCAATTTTGAACACTATTCATTCGTGACTTTTTTAAAAATTCATAAAAACATTATTACATAGAACCAAATTAATTAATTTTAATATAATATTTCTATATCATCTATAAATTTTTTGGATGACATCAAAATAACCAAATTACATTTGTTTAAATATTTTTAAATTCATTTATTTGAATCTATCATTAATGAGGTAATCACTACATCATAATTGTGTCAAAAATAAATAAATATATGTAATGTATAAAAATTATAAATAAACTACCATGATTTATAAAATATGTTTCGATTTATAATGAATATTTATAGATATGGATATCTATTATACAACCCCATATTAAAATCAATTTAGTAAAAGATATATGTTTAGGTTATAATTATCTTTACTTAAAATTAATTCTTATAAAGTTTCATTTTCACATCCAAGTGAATCCATGGGGTCCCAAAATCGACCCAAGGATTCCCATGGTTGGAAATATCTCATCCTATAGGATTAGGTCATGTGTTAGGGTAGTTTAATATTATTATAATATTATTTTTTACTAGTATTTACCATATTTACCCTTTAACAATGGTAAATAAAATAATTACTGAAGTTACAATTCATAATGTCAAAAAAAGTACATATTTAAAAAAATTTGAACCTTATAATTAAAAATATTAAATCCATTTTTTCTGAAATCAAAACATAGAAGTTGTAGTAATTAAATTAAAATTAATCTCATTGTCGAAAAAATGGGCTTCTGTTTAAAACATTGAAAAAGATTGAAATGTTTTTACATATGAATTCAATGTAAAGTTAACAAAAATGACTTAAATTTTATTAAAATATAAAAATACATTCTATTTTTACTTTAAATCCATTCAATAATATATTTTAACAATATTAATTATTTTGATGAAAAAATTTGTTTTCAATTAAAATTTTGCGTATTTTCACTATTCATCATAATATGAAAGTTATCAGAATAATATGAAAAATTTATCCAATGTTAATTTTAATATCCTGCTTCCAAATAAAAATTTTATCTTGTCAACTATAACTTATAAAATCATAAAAACTATATTTAAAATGGGTTCACCATCAAAAGGCGGTAAAATTGCATTTTTTAAATTAAATTTATCTGAAAAATTGATTTTGTTCTCATATCATGGGTAAGATGAATGATAATGTTATATAAAATAAAAAATGTGATTAATACTATTCATAATATCTAGTTTATATAATATTTTAATAATATATCATTGTTTTGTGAATCTTGGTATTACGTACCACACAAGCTATTGAGAAAGGTCGCTCTTGCGTGTAACGCAAGCCATGTTAGTGTTTCATGTATTGAAATATTCCTTTGGTGCTGCGTATAAAATAATAAAAACTTAGTTCATTAATACATTTAACAAAATCTATACTAATTGTTGCATTAAATCAAAACTATCAAAAGAACTTGAAATTGTGTACAACACAAGCCAAGTATATTTTTTGCGTATAGAGCAAGACAATCTTGGTGTAGTGTGAAACACAAGATATCAATGAAATTAAAAAGAATATATCTCATAAAATTTCATGGTGTTACATTGATTGTATTATTTTTCTTATATTCAGGGCTTTTTTTGTGTTCTCAGTTTTACCCCACCCCAAAATGGCCTGGCTCGGGCAACTGGTTTGGTTGTCTAGGGTTGGTCTATTACATTACATCATCTTTATTTCCTAAATTTTTATTAGTCTACATGATTCTATTATTTGGTCTAGTAATGATTTTATCTATAGTTACATTTACAATTATATTTCATGATTGTTGTTTTGGAATAATCCTTGTAATTTCCAATCCATCCCCTATTCTATTTGGTTGATCATAGACACAGTCACACCATTTTTCCTCTCACCAATTGTTAACTTGGAATCTTTTGGTTCAATCCATCACTAAAACTAAAAGTATTAACAAGATTGATTAACCATCAATAATATGGAACAATTATTATAAGAATAAAATTATTTAATAATTAAAAAATATTATCCTTTTATATTATCAAGTTGTCTAATAATTTATTTATTTAAACACATATCTTTCTAGGATTAACTAAAGTTTCTTTAAGTTGGGTTATCTCTTACTTATCAATATGATCCCTTAAATTAACATGGAAATAAAACCTTTAAATTTGTTTATAAAAAACATATGATCAACTAAATCATATCCCCTGAGATTTTCTTACCAGTTGTGTAGTCTTAGGCCTACCCAAGTGGTATTAGAATAATGATCATGTATAATGATCAACCAATGCTTATGGGATGATTAAATCTAGTTTCATTTGTTCTATGTCTACATTTCCTTCACAGTATTCATAAAGATATGTATTTGTAGAAAAAAACCTACTCAAAAAATTTCTTATATCTTCATATATTATCCTGTAGATGGAATAATATCTAGTATTATCTTTAATTTTCTCTCACATTAGCCCCAAAAGTAACTAAAATAATCTCAAAAAATAACTAATAATTTATCTGATACCAACTAATTCATCCAAAGCTAAACATTCCATTATTTATATCATTTCCATAATTAAAAAATTACATTACCTAATAATCCCTACACCTCACGAATCAAGAGGTTTAATTTCCTTGGTGACAAGCAACACAAGAGACTTATTTAATAACAGTTTTAAACATTTCCCCATAATATTATCATACTAGATCTTCTCCTAGATATCTCACAATTTAAACATGTTCTCATGACCTGTGAAATGGAAACATAAGAAATGGGTGAGATCAAATGCTTATAAAGGAAATGATAAACATATCATCATGTTACCTAGGGTGATATCATAATCATAAGGTAAAACATAAACAAATGAGAAATTTATGATTAAAAGAACCTATCATTATAATAAATGGTCATGTTTCTTAATAGGAGGATAAGTAACCACATATGATCAAACATATAACATCAGGTGATGACTTTAAAAACATGATACACTAATCATCATTTGAGGGCATATAATAGTAACATTTCAAAATAGTGTGGGAACAACATAAGAATAGAAACTAAACATTGTAGATTAGGCAACACTAATTATTTCTAATAGGGGATCATGAATCAAAACCTAGTTTCCATAGTATATTATGAGTTAAAAAATCATTCCCATAGTAGAATAGGTATCAAAACTTGTTTCCCATTTTGAATCATGCACCCCTACTCAGTTAACTATTACATCATGATATTTACATCTTTACTCAATGCAATGGACAACGATATAGGGCCCAACCATCACATAATAGTTAACTATAAAAGTGTTTTATGACTCCCATACTTTTCTTTTTTCCTTGATTTAATTCTTTTCTTGGTGATGGATATTTTTTTTGAGGTTTGGGTTAAGTTCCCAGCTTGAATTATTGAGTTTTGGAGTTATCGGATAGCTTTTTGGGATGTGCATAGTTTGTGTGCATGATTGGGGGGTTAACTATAAAGACTCATATTTTACATGATTTTTTAATTATATGGAATTATTAAGAGTCTCTGAAAATTGACGGTGCCATATTTTGAGGCCTGGTGTGCCCAGAATGAATTTCTGAACTTTTTTAGGTATGTTCAGTAAATGTGTGTGTGGTGTTTTCTATCTTTTGAACTATTGCTTGGATTAAAAATAGGAGGGAACCGTTGAATCTGCAGCATCGAGACTCACTTAAGGGAGGCTTCTCTTTGACCACAGTGGGTCAGGAGAATAAGTTAAGTTTTGTGACTTTTTAAAATATATGAAATAAAAAAATTTTATTATTTTTTTTCTTCTCCACCAACAAACAAGAGAAGTGTGGGGCCAGTGATGTGTCAAGAAAATAAATTCCTTGACCTGTCAATCTTAAGTAATGATGTCATAGGGGAATTTGGAAGGATCCTAATTAATGATCCCCCATTAATTCCCCACATCGTTACTTACCCTCCCCCTCTCCAATATATAAGGTGTTTGGGGAGGGGTATCAACGCAGCTTCGCAGAGCAATAAAGTGCTGAAGGAGTGTTGAGATGCCGAACCCTTAGAGGATGGAGCCAATCCCAGTGGGAGGCGACAGGTGACACCGAACCACGAACAGAAGGATGGCGTACGAGTGGCGTCATTGGGAACTAGTTGTAGGAATGAAGAACACAATCCGCCTTCAAGTCTGGACATTCTATGATATTTTTGGAGGTAGGGGGTTTATTATTTTACACATTTTAAATGTTTTCCTCTTCCCCGTTCTTGAATAATTTGAAGAACATGGACCAAAAGATTAATGGGTTGATCCGTGATTCATTCATTTTGTGGGAGGTTGTCGTGGGTTATGTTTATAGGGTTTTGATTGTTGTCTAATTCAATTGACTGTTAAACCCGTAATCCTCCTCATGTTTACGAGCCAACATGGAGGGAGCAGGACTATCGAACTCATCCTAAACCCTATACTATGTTTCTATCCTTTCACCTCCATGGAATACTTTCATCATGGCAACATGGACCAGCTACGTTGGGGATCACGCGTCGACAAATGACACAAGGGGAGGCCACGACACAAAGTTACAACGGTCATCGGAGCAGCTGGCACTGGCGGGCCACAGAGAAGGTGTAGTGTGTCAGTGGGCGCTACTGGTGAGAAAAGTGGGCCGCGACTTGTATTCCATGGCGACAGAAGGATGGTGGCTGGCACACCGGCTGGCCGTAGGTGGTGGAGCAGCGCACCATCATGCGCCACTGGAGAAGTCAGCTGGCACACCGGTCGGCCGTGACAGAATTTGTAGGACCTGCCCCAGCGGGTCCCGCTTTCCACCTAGTGGCACCACGTGTCATCACCACTATGAATAAGACAGAATATCCTTCGGCTGTTCAGGAAAATCGGGGGTTTCTCCCCCAGTGGCGGCTAGGGCCCCCCCCCCTTACGGGTCATGCCTCACTCGATCGACCATCCACCTAGCGGGCCGCCCCCTTTTGGGCAACCATTTTTGGGCCTCCCCTTTTCAGACCAAGCCTCCCCCTTGCAGGTCGGGCTAGACCTCGGCCTAGCAGGATAGGTCTAGGCCAAGTTGCACCGGACCCGGGCCAACTGAGCCCCGAATCACTTAAAGGGCCATATTTTGATAACCGGACATCCATTTGATAAAATATCTTTGGGTTTGGGATCCATGGATCTATATAGTACATTTTATATGCTTTTATTTAGTTTTGGAGATAGTTGGAGAATGGTTGGGTAGGATTGAACCCGAATCCAATCAGGCCCCCGAAACTAAAACTCTTATAACTCACAGACTGAACGTCCGATTGACACCTCGTCTGTCGCATTGGAACCCTTAAAAATTGGAAGTTATTTTTGTTACTCCTTTACATATATTAGTGGAGGTCTATGTATGACTGATATCTCAATGGAATATTCAATGGAACTCGAGCGTGCCAGGTTTGAGGAATCCTGTGGCTTGTGGTGGGGCAGAGGTTGGAGACAGACTATACTGTGGTTTGTACCAAGTGATCTTATATGGGTCAGTACCTAGAGGTTCTGTGTGTATCAACACCTAGAGGTATTATGTGGATCATCCCCTAGTGTTCCTATATGGATCAGCACCTAGTGGTCCTGTGTGGATCAGCACTGCGTAACCCAATGAGGACCATCCTTAGAGCGGCATGTCATGGTTTGACGATATACCGATCCTGCGTGGGTCAGATCCAGTGTGGGTCAGTGGGGTAAGTAACCTATCAAATCAGGGTGGGTCGGATCCTATGTGGATTATTTCGGGTATTAGTACCTATCTATTCTATGTGGGTCAGACTCCATATGGTCAGAAGCAGTTCCTATTGACATAATAAGATGATCTAGCTTCACAACTAATCATTGGTACTTCTTTACTTCACTGAAAATCTGGTTTGAGATGACACCCTTTTGAACTGTTTCAATTGCTTCGTAATTTTTGATTGAGACCATGCTTTTTGGTTTTCCTTTATGAAATTCTGAGAGTCCTTTAGGGGTCTTTGGGAGACAAATGGGTATTGTTATACTCACCCATGCACAGACTTCGCCCGCACCTTGTTGTGTCATTTGCAGACAACGAACAGCTGGGATGGGGTTTGAGGGAGCTAGGATGAGAAGGTATGTAGAGGAGACATGGGGACATGTAGTGCTAAGGAGGTGATCTGTACCTACCTTTATGGTAGGATCCTCTTAGTATATCTCGAGATTTGTTTCCCTTTTTCAAGTTGTATTGTACTTTTTAGTTGTACATGTACTTTTCCATTTGGGCTTGTATTCTGACCCCTTACTTTTAGAACTCTTTTACTATAGAAGTTACTTAGTGGTTTCTTCTTGTTACTTTCTAGTCTGTGTGTTTGTATATGTTTAAAGGAAATGCCTTTATATTATAGGGATATGCCTTTACGGTGCTAGTCTCTAGCCCCTAGCCTTTGGAAGGTGGGCATGGGGTAGTCATGACATGGGCCCCAAGGGATGGGTCATGAAAAAGTTGTACCATAAGATTCATTTCTACTAAAGAACTAGAGCTCTGATCATTTAAATGTATCAATTGTGTTATGTTTTATGAGTGTGGTTTTCATTTTTGGTAGTCTAGTGTTGGTTCGGCGACCGACATATCCACACACTAGGACCCTGAATTCTGATTTCTGACTCAGTGCATGAAAACACTAATTGTGTATGCTTTTGGAAAGATTTTCCTTTTGATTTCTTCTTGATTCAGCTCACCAGGTATAAATTTTTTTACCATGGAACAACTATCTTTTTTCATGATGCTGCCATTTTGACATCCAGAGAGGATTCCTGAGAGAGTACTTGATGATGGCCCACCGAGCGATAAGGCCTCGGTGCAGGGCCCTCTTTCAGTGTTAGCAACATCGAGTGTTGTACCATTACCACCACTAACTGTTGTGTAGCCATTTCCACTAGCCCCACCAGTAGAGGGTGCACGCTGACTGGGCACATTTCACGAGTTTGAGTGGTAGAGGACTCTAAGGTTCCTAGCCAAGGCAGACCCACAGGTGGCTGAGGAATTGCTGGAGGTTGTGGACAGGGTTTTCTACCTGGTTGGGACACTAGCTGACATTATGGTGATTTTATATGCTAGTATGTTTCTGGAAAAAGTAGGGAGATGGTGGAGTTTGATGTTCTAGATACACGACGAGGAAACTATCATCTGGGTAGACTTTTAGGGCCTTTTCAGGGAAGATTTCATCGCAACGACCTTACTATTTTTGTGTATATAGGAGTTGCCGCACTTCTATCAGGGCACCATGATAGTGGCCCAATACTCGGCGAGGTTCACTGATCTCTCCTGCTACTCCACCAACATGGTACATGACCCTTTTTTCATGGCCCAGACCTTTGAGTATGGTCTCAAATGGGAGATCAAGGGATCGATGTTATATCTTAGAATACTGACTCTAGCAGGGGTGCTAGACGAGCACTTTTGGTGGAGAGCTTCTTAGCTAAGTAGTCACCCATAGCAAGAACCTCCACCGGATGTCAGGTAGCAGATTTTTCTGCAAGAAGTAGTAGGAATATGACATAGAGGTCCATGTGGACCAGACCTTCTGGTGGACGATGTTGGGATGCAGGTTAGTAAGAGTGGGGCTCGCAAGGCATATGAAGTCAGGTGAGGGAAAAGAAGCATTACATGTACAATGGGAAGAGGCAGAGGTTTGATCGAGGAGGTCCACATGCAGTAAGAAGACGTGGATGATGAGCTAGACATGTAATAGGCAGTGGGAGATGGTAGAGGTTCGATGGAGGTGGTCTGCATGCAGCAGGCAGACGTGGATGATGAGTTAGACGTGTAATAGGGAGTGGGTAGTGATAAGAGGTTCTACCACCACCACCACCATGTTTTCCACCCCAACTTCATGGAGTAGGAGGACAGGTATGAGCTCGGCTCCAAGCAGTTGAGGCCAACAACCGTGAAGCTCCGGATATGATTAGAGGTATGATCTGTGTCTACTCCACCGTATATGTAGTACTTAAAGATACAAGTGTGAGTCACTCTTTTATTAACAAAACCCTCGTACAGAGCTCAGAGATTATGTTGGAGCCTCTAGCTCAACCCTTATATCTAGAGACTCCTACAAAAGAGGATTCAACAATTAAACACTAGTAACGATAGTGTGATCTTAATATAGGAGGCTGGAACTTTGACTGTGATCTCTTAGTAGCGGCATCAAGGCCTTAAAATGTTATCTTGGGTATGAACTGGTTATCCACAATCCATGCTCATATTGATTGTATTAAGTGCAAAGTGATGTGTGTATGCATTGATGGGACCAGTTTTTCCATCACCGAGAAGAAGGGAACCATTACAGCACATGATAGACTTACCCAGAGGATGGTGCAGTCGATTACACATCATTTGGTTGGCCTTACCCTCGGGGCAGTTGGTGTTGAGAATCTGATATAACCTATAGTGGTGAACCGGTATGCTGATGTCTTTCCTGATGATGGTTCAGGACTTCCTCCTAAAAAAGAGGTAGAATTTCACATCGACCTATACCTCGGGAAAACACTGATATCTACACTAGCATATTAGATGGCTCCCATGGAGCATTGTGAGTTACAGGGACCATAGGAGGACTTGCAGTGCAAGGGGTTCATAAGGCCCATTATTTCTCCATGGGCAGCCCCAATTTTGTTTGCCAAGCAGGCATATGGGATTTTGAGACTCTATGTGGGCTATCGACGCCTGAACTAGGTGACCGTTGAGAACAAGTATCCACTTCTGAGGATTGATGATCTTTTCGATCGATTGAAGGGAGCTCGCTGGTTTTTGAAGATAGAACTCGGATCATGCTATCATCAGTTCAGAGTACGAGATGAGGATGTGCATAAGACGACCTTCAGATGTCGGTATGGCCACAATGAGTTCTTGGTTATGCCATTAGGCATGACCAATGACCCTACAGTGTTCATGGGACTCATGAAAAGGATCTTCCAGCTATACCTCGATCGCTTTGTGGTGGTCTTCATCGATGACATCTTAGTGTACTCAGCGATGAAGGAGGAGAATTCCTATCATCTGCAGATAGTTCAGGATACACTCTTATAGAAGTAGCATTATGGTAAAATCTCAAATTTCCAGTTCTGGATACGAGAGTTCCACTTTATAGGACATGTTATCTCGAAGGCTAGAGTTGTAGTTGATCTAGTGAAGATAGAGGCTATACTTGCTTGGGAGCCACTAATGAGTGTGACTGAGGTGCAGAGTTTCCTAGGATTGGTTGTAACTACCAAAGATTCATTCCCGACATTTCCAGAGTTTCACCACACTTTTCAGCATTGATGATGAAGGGTAAACCCTTTATATGGATGTAGAGATGCCAGCATAGTTTTCATAAGCTGAGGTAGAGATTGATGAGTGCTCCCATCTTAAGGCTACCAAAAGGAGGTTTTGGGTATGTAGTCAATGATGATTCATTAGGGACCAAACTTGCGGGTGTCCTGATGCAGGAGATAGAAATAATCAGTTATGGATCACGATAGTTAAGGCAACATGAGAAGAACTATGCTACCCATGATCTGGAGTTAGAAGTAGTGGCCTTCTCCGTGAAGGTGTGGTGACATTACTTGATGGGAGAACACTTTATAGTCTACTCTGATCACAAGAGTCTCATGTATATATTTCTCAGAAAGACTTGAACCTGAGATAGCGGTGATAGCTAGAGTTCATCCAGGACTATGACTTCGAGATAGTCTATACTTATGGGAAGGGGAACGTGGTAGTAGATGCAATTAGTAGGAGGTCTGGTCTATAGTTTCCGAGTGAGGCGATAGAGCATCTTGCTACGTTGCAGATATCCTTCTAGGATAGAGATGGAGCAGCTTACCTCCAGTCTTTAGCAGTCACTCCCCCACTCCTTCAGTGAGTCTGGGAGGCAGAGCTGGGGAATTGGACTATGAGGATCAACATGCTCAGATATCCTCAGTATGTGCACCTGAAAGATTTTCTAAAGGTAGGGATCACACCATCATCTTTAGAGGATGTACCTTGGAATCGGTGGTCCTACTGGAGGAGGTGCTTAAGAAGTTTCATACGTCCCCTCTTGCGGTGCATCCTAGTTTATAAAAGATATAACAGGACCTCTATAATCATCGCTTGTGGCAAGGTATGAAGAAGGATGTAGCAGAGTTTGTTTCCCGATGCCTCACTTGTTAGTAAGTGAAGGCCGATCATCAGGCTCCAGCAGGCTTAGCTCAGCCACAAGTGGTTCTGAAGTTCAAATGGCATGGGATATCCATTAACATTGTGATAGGTATTCCATGTATGTCCAGTGGACATGATTCCATCTGGGTGATCATTAAATGACTCAACATGTTTTCCGACTTCCTACCCATTCAAGATTAGGGATTAGTAGAGGGCTTGGGATACCTCTAGGTACAAGAGATTGTATGACTTAATGGGGTTCCATCGACAATCGTCTCTAATAATGACACACATTTTACATCCTGGTTGTGGAACGGATTACAGGAGGAATTTGGGATTTATCTACGTTTGATCACCTCCTTTCTTCCTCAGATGAATGGTCAGACAGAGCAGACCATTCAGACACTGGAGGACATGTTTTGCACACGCTTTCTAAATTTTTTCCGCAGTTGGGAGGATCACCTTCCTATGGTCGAGTTTTCATACAACTACAATTATCACTCCATCGGTATGGAACCATTTGAGGCCATATATGGTCAACCTTGCAGATCACCTCTATACTGGACTAACCCAGGGGATTCAACACTTCTGGCTCCAGAGTTGGTATGAGCTACCACTGAGAAGGTGTAGAAAATCTGGGAGTGGATGAAGACTGCACATAGTATGAATAATTCTTATGCTAAAAGAAGATGGAGACCTTTGGAGTTTGAGTAGGGGGGGCCACATATTCTTTCAAGTCTCCCCTCGACAGGGAATACGATGATTTGGCCGAGGCATCAAGTTATTACCGGGGTTTATCGGACCTTTTCTGATATTTTAGAGGATAGGCAGGTGGCATACCACTTGGCACTTCCACCATTGTTGGAGAGGGCACACAACATCTTTCACGTATCCTAGTTGAGAAGATACGTGCATGACCCATCTCACATCATTAACCACAGCGATCATGACTTCAATGATGGGGTGATGTTTACGAAGGTTCTAGTGGAGATTGAGGATCTACAATTGTGGGTCCTTCGTGGGCGTTCAATACTTCTAGTGCGTGTTCTATGGCATCATAAGAACCTCCAGCAGAGTATATGTGTGTGAGAAGCTCAGATTCATGCTATGTACCCCCATTTGTTTTCTTAGTCTATGTTGTGGATTTCGGGGATGAAAAGTCCTCGGGGGAGGGGGGGGGGGGAGAATGTAATGACCTGAATTCCTCCATGTACTTTTTTTAATTATATGGAATTATTTCGAGTCTGAGAAAATTGACGGCGCCTTATTTTGTGTCTCGGTGCGCCCGGAATGTATTTTGTGTCTTTTTTTGGGTATGTTTAGTAAATGCGTGAGAGGTGTTTTATAACTTTTGAAAGATTTCTCTAAATAAAATATGAGGGCACCGTTGAATCCGTAGTGTTGGGATTCTCTTAAATGAGGATTTTATTTGACAGTAGTAGGTCTGGAGGAAAATTTATGTTTTTTGACTTTTTAAAATAAATGAAATAAAATAATAAAATAATTTTATTTTCTTTATTCTCCACCAATAGACCATAAGAGTGTGGGGCCAGTGATGTGTCAAACCAATAAAAATATTGACCTATCAATATTAAGTCATGACATCGTTGGGGAATTAAGAAGGTTCTTAATTAATGACCCCACATTAATTCCCCACATCATTACTTAGCCTCCCCTCTCCTATATATATTAAGTTTGGGGAGGGGTATTAGTGTAGATTTTCCAAGAATCATAGTGCTGAAGAAGTGTTGATCCATTGAAACCTTAGAGGATAGAGCTGATACCGTCGGGAGGTGATGGGTGACACCAAATCATTAACCCAAGGACGATGTACAAGTGGCATCGTTGGGAACCGGTTTTGGGAACGAATAACATGATCCACCTTCAAGTGCATACGCTCTATAACATTTTCCAAGGTAAGAGGTTTATTATTTTATGCATTCTAAATTTTTTCCCCATCCTGATTCTTGAATAATATGAAAAATGTGGACCAATCGACTAATGGGTTGATCTTTGATTCATTCATTTTTGTAGGATGTTGTTGCATGGCATCTTTGTAGGTTTTGATTTTTGTTTAATTCAATTGATTATTAAACCCTTAATCTCCCTCATGTTTATGAGCTAACGCGGAGGACGTGGGCCTAACGAACCCTTCCCGAACCCTCCGCTATCTTTCCATCCTTGAGTCTCCATAGAAGACTGCCATCATGGTAACACCAACCAGCTATTTTGGGGATAGAGCGTCGATGCACACTGCAAGAGGAGGTTGCAGAACAAAGCCTTGGTGGTCATCAGAGTGGCCGGAACCGGTCGACCATGGAGGAGGAACTGCACACCGTCACATGCCAAAAATGGGTAAAGGGGGATGCAGATCATCAGCCATAGTGACCGAAGGATGGCGGTCGGCACACCAGATGGTCATGGGTGGTGGAGAGGCACGCTGTCACACACTGCTAGAGAAGTCAGCCAGCAAACCGGTCGGTCGTGATGGAATCATCAGGACCTACCCCAGCGGGTCCTGCATGCCACTTGGTGGTGCCATGAGGCACCGCCACTGCGAAGAAGATTGAATGACCTTCGACCATTTAGGAAAATCATGGGTCGCTCCCCCAGTGGCTAGGGAGGACCCCCCTTTTGGGTCGCACCTCCGGTGGCCAGGCGCCACCCAGTGGGCCACCTACTTCACCGGCCGCTACCCAGCAGGCCTCCCCCTTATGAGTCGCCGCCTTTCGATTCGCACCCTACGCGGTCCGGGCCACCCCCTTTGACGGTCACATCGTACACGGGTCGGGCCGGCCCCTTGCGGGCCACCCTTTGCAGGCCTTCCCTTTTGGGGTCGGGCCGCCCGCCTTGTGAGCCATTCCAACCTCTTGTGGGTATATCTGGACCTCGCCCCAGCGGGCCAAGCCCGTCGTGGCTGAGCCCAGACCGGGTCGGCCCGATCGGGTCGAACTGGACCCGAGCCAACCGGGCCCAGAATGACATAAAGGGTCATATCCCGATAACCAGACGTCTGTTTGATGAGTTTTCTATGGTGTTGAGATACTTGGATTGAGACGGTCCTTTTGGTATACACCTCTTATGTTTTGGAGAAAGTTGGATTATGACCGGGTTGGAATGAACCTAAATCCAATTGGGCCCTCGGAACTAAAACACTTATAACTCACAAATTGGGAGTCCGATTAATGCACAGTCTGTCGTGATGGAACCCTTATGATATGATGGTTCTTTTCATTACTCTTTTTCAGAGCTTAGTGGTGGTCGAGGTATGACTGATATCTCGAGGGTAGATTCTATGGAACTCGAGCGCACCAGGTGTGAGGAATCTAGCGTTGGGTAGTGAGGAGGAGGTTGGAGACAGACCATACGGAGGTTAGTACTAAGTGGTCCTATGTGGGTCAGCACCTAGTGGTCTTTTGTTGAACATCACCTCATGACATGATGAGGACCAGCCTTAGAACGACCCATTGTGGTTCAACGATATACCGATCATGTGTGGATCATTGTGTGGGTTAGTACCTATCGATCATGTGTGGGTTAGTACCTATCGATATTGTGTGGGTCAAACTTTATATGGTCAGAAGAAATTCCTCTTGATAGAATAAGATGATATAGCTTCATGAATAATCATCTGTACTTCATTACATCACTAAAAACATGGTTTTAGCTGAGAATCTTTTTGAGTTGTGACCTTTTCTTCGTGATTTGTGACTGAGATCGTGCTTTTTGGTTTTCCTTCATGGAATTCTGAGATACCTTCGGGGGTCTCGGGTTCCCTACTCGGTAATGTTATACTCACCCATGCACAGGCTTCACCCACACCTTGTTCTGTCATGTGCAGATAATGACCAGCTAGGCTGAGGTTTGAGGGAGCCAGGAATAGGCGGTACGCAAAGGATACGTGCAGACGTAGAGTGTTGATGAGACGATCTATTCCTACCCTTCAGGTAGGATCCTCATAGGATGACCCAGGATCTCTTTCCCTTTTTCCAATTGTATTATACTTTTCAATTGTACTTGTAATTTTTCAGTGGGGCTTGTATTCTAGCCCCTTACTTTTATCACTCTTTCACTATAACATTTTAGTGGTTTCTTCTTATTGAGTTCTAGTTTGTGAGTTTGTACATGTTTAAAGGCAATGCCTTCCCGTTATAGGGATAAACCTTTCCCATGCTTGTCGCCAGCCCTGGCCTTTGGAAGGCGGGCTTGGGGTAGTTACGACACAGGCCTCGGGGGATAGGTCATGACATTAACCATGTGTAATGTGAAGGCCAAGAAGATTTCCAGATGTTTTCCTCTTGTAATGGTTTTTCTTGAATGGTATGAGCACCGTTTGGGATAGAAAATGTGAGGACATTAAGTAAATGTGAAACTTATTTTTTGTTTCAAGGGCATAGTGTATAGATTTTTAATGGTATGTAGAAACTATACAACAAGCATGAAAGGTTGCTCAATAATTTGACATATCTCAATCACATGGTTGGAACATGGTTTCCAAAACCGTGCAGCCAAACCATGCGGGGTTTCCCTCTTCTCAAGTAGGGTGATCATGGTTGGTGCATTTTTTTATACCATGAGGCCAAACCGTGTGTGTTTACTATGTCATTAAAAAGTGTGAAATTTCTCCCTCCTTGTATTTTAACACCAAATACCTCCCCTGTTCTCCCCCACCTTTTTCATCCTTATTAAATCCTTGAGTTGCATCCTCATTCCTACCTCCATATATTCTAGGTTCTCTTCCTTCAAATTTGGGGTGGATCACTCCTTGGGTAAGTTTTCCTCTCCATTATTCTTCATACTTATTTTTGTTTCTCATTTTCCTTAGGTAGGTTCTCCCTTGGCCAAACCCTAGAAGATGGGGTTGATGTTTGGTTTGATTTCTTTGATGTTAGGGTGTACATATTGTCTCTCGTGCTCAGTTTTTTTGTTCTTAAAAATGTTCCATTTAATCCACACATAATTGGGGTATTTTTTCCATTATTTTCATTTTCAAACCATTCCATGTGGTGCTTCAATATATTTATCTAGTTTATTAGTGTTAAAATTATGTTTTCAGTCTTCTAGATTGAATTATTTTTGTGTTTTCATGATGGTAAATTGGTGTGAATTGGTCTTCAAAGGGTTTTCTAAATATTAATATGCATATGCATATTCACGTTGTTTGACCAAATGGAAATTGGACTTTTAAATGAAACTATGTATTTTGAGGAGTGTGTCTAGCCTTAGTTATGTCTTGGTGACATGGGTTGATTGTGAATTGAGCAATGTCAATGCATTGTGGTTACTTTGGTCGATCTGTTTTATGTGTGTAATGTAAGTATTGGATCTTGAAATTTTTTTGGGTACCCTTTTGGATTGATAAGGATATGTCATTGGATGTGGGAATATATATATTTTCATAAGGTAGAAAAATGGATAAGTACAAAAATTAAGAAGGTCATCCATAAAGAAAATATGGATTTCCAAAATTCCTTCCCTTCCCCCTCTTCTCTTCTCCAATCCTCCACTTCCCAAATGATTCATTGAAAATACAAAATTGTTCTTTTATATTCTAATTGATCATTAATATGGTTTTTAAATTCTTATCCTCAAAACTAGCCCGTTTGGAATCTTGAAGTGTGGTTTGGTTTCTAAATGATATAAATTTATATTTTGCACCTTTTGAGAATGATAAATGTTTTGGAATAAGATTTTTATATGGTTTAGAAATAAAATTTTATTTTTAAACGTAAAATAGTCTATTGGTACTTTTATATGTTTTGGAATGTGGTTTGAAACTCATGTAAAGTGTAGGCCTGATTAGCATTTTTGAATGTCTTTATGCGAGATGAGAACCTCTATAGTGGGCCCTCTGAGGATAGGCTCGTTACATAGGGGGTTTTAGTGTTTGGGAAAGGAAATCATAGTTGTTATGGGTTTTATTTTTACCCACACATGTGAGGACCTCCACATTTACTGCATAATATTATCATGGGATTCGTAGACATAATCTAGAGGATCAAGTTACAATTTTTTATCGACCCCGATAAGATGGGTTTGTACCCCTGGATTTTCTATTTGTCTTAGTGGTACATGAGACTGAATTGTCTAGTTTAGAGTGTCTAGTTGGTTATTGAATATGGAGATGAACCATATGTTGATAGGTGATTTTTAACTAAGCACATCTAGGTATTTTTCATAGATATGTATACTATGTTACCATGATTATCTATCTGTATGTTCATTCTTATTTCTTTTGTTCTTGGTTTCATATTTTACTAGTATTTTACTACTTCTACATGTATGATTTTTCAATTGTATCCTCCTATTGATCTGTTTCTATTCATTTTTAGTGTAGACCTTTTTATTACTTCGTTTGGAATATTCTTGGGGTTTTGGTTGTGAAATTTGTATATTTTAAAATGGAAACCTATTTAAAAAAGGAAAGTGGATTATTGTTTAGAAAAATGTATTTCTTTGGAAATATCTGTTTGAAATTTGAAATGAAAAAACCAATTTGATAAATGTATTTGAAACTAGTGTTTTTGGATTGTTTAGGGAAAGAAAATTCCTAGATTCTATGGTGCTTACCTATGGAGCTATTTATGCTCACTCCATACTTGTGCGACATAACATCAATAAACCCAATCTGTTTTATAGGTTTTTGGTTTGTGGTTTGGTTTCCTATAGAGTGGGATGGTTTTGTGGATGGTGGTGAACTAGTGTTCACATAAAGATCTCTCTAGGTTTCGTTTTGGTTATAGATTGTTTTAGTATTCATTTTGGATATATTGTAGTTGTATCTAATTTTGTTTATGTATTTATTGAGATCCAGTTGTTTATATATTTTTTTGCATACTCTATTTTAGTTATTTGATACTAGATTTTAATGGAATTAAATCATTCCCACTTAGATTATCTTTTTTTTCCAATAGTAGTCGCCATATCAAGAGGATCAGGAACATCTCTCAGTGATTTTTTTGGACTAGGTCGGGTGTCGGTTTGAATGGATGCTTGACCTAGTTCATGAAAAGGTATTAGAGCATCAATTTGTTATTTGGGTCATGTGGTAGCTGTGTATTATGATTTTCATAACTTGAGACGTATGTAGGGATGATATTCATGAAATATTAATCTTCCAAAGCCTCAATTTTCCATGGGTAGTCTGGGATTTGATTCTTTTGTTTTATTTTTGGGAGAGTGGATAAGGAATGAAAATGGTGGTGAACTAGTAATGTGTTGTTGGCTCACATGGAGTTGTGACCACTATAGAGTCTGAAAGAATGGATCAAGGTCCTCCTAGTTGTTTATTCTAGCTTGGGGATTTCCCCCACTAACCGTTTTGCTGGGTAATGTGTGGGATTATATCCTCATTCCGAGTGTTTGGTGTGAGTTGTGTGTTGGTTTGGTTTTGGATGGTGTGGGTTGATTTGGATGTGAAAATGGTTTTTGGAAAGAGGCTTTAAAAATGAAAATGGGTTTTAAGGTTTGGCTTTGTTTTTAAAGTAGGACTTTGTGTGTGAGTTTTTTTAATAAATGGATTTTTGGAATTTGGAAGTGGCCTTAAGGCCAAGGGGTTTTGAATGTAAGATGGAAATTGTTGTTTTGAAAGAGGAATTTAGCTTGGTTTTGCGATGTTGGGCTTGAGATCTAGTTAATTTTCATGGGGTGTTCTTTGAGGTTGAATTTTGGTTTATTTTGATTCCATTCTTGTGTTCTTTTATCTACTAAGCGTATACCATCGAGAAAGGTCCCACATGTTTCTAGCGAGTCTTTCCCACTACAGGAAAACCCATTTTTTTGCGACCGGTTATTTGCGACGAGGCAATCAACCCGTTGCAAATAACCACTTATTTGTGACGGGAATAGGCGCCCCTCACAACAACTTTCGCGTGGTTTGGCGTGCAAACCGTGTCAATTCGCACGAAAGGGTATTTGCGACAGGTAGGCACCGCCCGTCGCAAATATTAAGAGACGATAAGAACTAGTTGCGACGGGGGATCCCCTGTCACAACTAATTTAACCCCCGGAGGGTATTTGCGAGGGGTCTCATCCCAAATAACCAGCGGCAGCAAAAAATTATTTGTGGTGAGATGTTGTCTCATCGCAAATAGTTTGTTGGTAGGTTACCTTTAGTGATGATACCCATCACAAATAACCGTTTAACCACCAACAGTAATTAATGTGGCGGAAGGGATTTGTGATGGGTCTCGTTCCTAAAAGTACTATTTGCGATGGGTATCCCGTCACAAATAGTCCCGTCGCAACTAATCTAACCTATATATACCTCTGTCATCTGTTTTTCTTCTCTCCTCATAAATTCCTTCTTTTTCTGGTTCTATAAACTCTAATTTTTGAGTGAAAATTTTTGAGAGTACGTTTTTTACGAAGAATTTGTGAAGCCGTCACAATTATAAGAGATCAAGTTTACAGGTATTTATGTTTTACTTAATTTAGTATTTATTTCATTTCGTTATATTAATTTTAATTATTGTTGATTAGCAGTAATTAAGTTAGATTTAAATTTTTTTGGTATCAGTATTTATTTGTAATAATAAAATTAAATTATTTGTACTAATTCTTAGTAATTCGTAATAATTATACATAATTAATGATATTCAATAATGTATATAAATAATTAGCGAAAATTAGTAATTAGTAGCTAAATTTTGCATTAATTAAGGGTAATTAACATTAATTAGTAATAATTAGAAGTAAATAGTAATAATTAGAAAAAAAATAGTAATAAATATTTACAATTAGTAATAAATAGTACTAATTAGTAATAAATACAAATAATTAGTAATAATTACTAATAAATTGCAATAAATACTAATAAATAGCAATAAATAATAATAATTAGTAATAATTAGTAAAAAATACTAATAAATTGTAATAATTTGTTATAAATACTAACAAATAGTAATAATTTGTAATAAATACTAATAAGTAGTAATAAATACTAATAAATAGTAATAAATAGAAATAAATACTAATAACTACTAATAATTACTAATAAATAGTAATAGATAGTAATAAATAGTAATAATTGGTAATAATTAGTAATAATTAGAAATAAATAATAATAATTAGTAATAAATAGTAATAAATAGTAAAAAATAGTAAAAAATAGTAATAATTAGCAATAATTAGTAACAATTAGTAATAATTAGTTTCAATTATTAATAAATAGTAATAAAAAGTAATAATTAGTAATAATTAATAATAATTAGTAATAATTAGTAATAATTATTAATAATTAGTAATAATTCTTAATGATTAGTAATAAATAGTAATAAATAGTAATAAATAGTAATAAATAGTAATAATTATTAATAATGGGTAACAATTAGTAATAATTAGTATTAGTAATAATTAGTAATAATTAGTAATAATTAGTAATAAATAGTAATTAATAGTAATAAAATAGTGATAAATAGTAATAAATATTGATAAATAAAAATAAATAGTAATAAATAGAAAAAATAGTAATAAATAGTAATAAATTGTAATAAATCATAATAAATCTTAATAAATAGTAATAATTATTAATAAATAGTAATAAATAGTAATAGTTAATAATAATTAGTAATAATTAGGAATAATTAAAAATAATTAGAAATAATTAAGAATAAATAGTAATAATTAGAAATAATTTGGAATCATTAGGAATAAATAGGAATAAATAGGAATAAATAGTAATAAATTGTAATAATTTGTAATAATTAGTAATAATTAGATATAATTTGTAATAATTAGGAATAATTAGTAATAATTAGTAATAATTAGCAATAATTAGCAATAATTAGCAATAATTATCAATAATTAGAAATTATTAGGAATGATTCACAATAATTAGAAATTATTAGGAATAATTAGGATTAATTAAGAATAATTAGAAATAATTAGTAATAAATAAATATATCCTTGAATAAATAGAAATAATTAGGAAGAAATAGCAATAATTAGGAATAAATATTCATAATTAGAAATAAATAGCAATAATTAAGAATAATTAGTAATAATTAGGAATAAATAGTAGTAAATAGTAATAATTAGCAATAAATAGTAATAATTAGCAATAATTAGGAATAAATTGAAATAATTAGTAATAATTAGCAATAATTAGTAATAATTTCAACAATTAGAATAATTAGTAACAATTAAGAATAATTAGAAATACTTAGTTATAATTAGCAATAATTAGTAATAATTCGCAATAATTAGTAATAATTATGAATTGTTAGGAATAATTATGAATAATTAGAAATAATTATGAATAATTATGAATAGTTAGGAATAAATAGGAATAAATAAGAATAAGTTGTTATAAATTGGAATAAATAGAAACATTTAGTAATAAATAGTAATAAATAGTAATAAATAGTAATAAATAGGAATAAATAGCATTAAATAGGAATAAATAGGAATAAATAGGAATAAAGAGGAATAAAATCAATCGTAATAAATTGTAATAACTTGGCCCAATTTCCCATGGATTGACGACACACATTTTACTCGATGACTCCTCTCCTTTCAACTCTCACCGACTCAAAACTTTACGAAAAGTATGATTCTATGTATGCATATCCAATCTCCTATACACAAGTTTGAATATGCATTTGTAGGACCACATGTTTCATAATTTTTTCAGGCAGTGAAAGTTGCAAGAAGAAGACTCATTGACGAAAAGGGTGCTAATTTGTTCGACGACTCATTTACTTGTGTCTTTCTCACGATGAAATGTTAATGTAGAATATGCTCAGAGTTATGCTTATACATTCTCACATGCATGAGAATGAATAAGTGTACCTCCGAACAGATTCATCATTGTAGTTTCTGTATGAGAAAGTTGCAAGTAAATGAGTCATTAGAAAAAAGAGGAGTCGTCAATCCATTGGAAACTGTGTCGCACATAATTAATAGTAATTATTAAGAAGTAGTTGTAATTATTTATCTTCTATTTTTGGATAATGATTTTCTAATGTCAAATTATTCAAAAACATTAATGATTTTATATTTTGTAAAAATATATGGAACAATAAAGTTGACAACAGTCATTATTAGGTGATTGCACTTGGATAAATCAGTGTATAAATCCAAATGGTTCTGGTTTAAATCCTTCATATATTGATGTTTTTGAAGCTTTCTTATCATTTGAGTCATAAAAACCAGTATTTTTTTCAGAAGGAACAATTAAGTGTCCTTGTAAAAAAGGTGATCTGAGAATGTTTGAAACATTTGACAAGGTTGAGGGACATCTCTTACAGTTTGGTTTTCAACCAGATTATGTTTTTTGGTTTCAACACAGTGAACATAGTTAAAGATAAGATACTAATAACTTGATTCCAGATCCATCACTGTTTCAAAATTTAGTATATAATGTCTCATGTCCATTTGTTCAACAAACTAAAACTCAGGATGGTATTGATTTAACTCTTGAGTTGGCACAATCTAAATTTTATGAGTTGTTGAGGTCTGTTTATGATGTATTTTACCCTACTTGCAATATAAGAAAATTATAAGTGGTTGCAAAATTTAAGGCTATTGAATTAGATAATGCAATGTCAAACAACTATTTTGATAATATATTTTCTTTGGTTAAAAACAATTACCTGAATGAAATGTATTTCCTGAAAATTACTATGAGAGTAAGAGGGTGATTTGTAATCTAGGCCTTAGTTATCAAAATATTTATGCTTGTGAAAATAATTGCATCTTATATTATAGTGAAAATGAGTCATTGGATTGTTGTCCCACATGTGCAAAATCAAGGTATAAAGAAGCTCAACTGGGGATGTCTGGATCAATTCCTGTAAAACAATTGAGATATTTCCCCCTTACACCCAAGTTACATCATTTATTTTTGTCTCAGAACACATCATCAGTGATGTCATGGCACAAAACCAAGATTCTAACTGATAAAATCTTGAACCATCCATCTGAAGGTGATTCCTAGAAACATTTTCACCGACTGCATCCATATTTTTCATTTGAATCCCGAAATGTGTGATTCGGTATTTCTACTGACGGTTTCTGTTCATTTGGTTATTATGGTAGTCAGTATTCAGGTTTTTCTATATTTATAACTCTGTACCATTTACCTAAATGGATGTTGATGAAGGATTCCTTTATCTTTTTGGCCTTATTAATCCCAAGACATCCAAAAAAGAATATTGATGTTTATTTGAAACCATTTATCAATGAGTTAAATTCATTATGGAGTAATGGTGTTAGTACATATTATGTTTCTTTAAAACAAAATTTCATATTAAAATCATCATTTATATGGATGATTAGTGAATTCCAGTCATATGGAATGTTATCTGGATAGAGTACACATGGTTCAAAATCTTGTCAATACTGTATGAAAGACAAAAAAGCCTTTACGCTCCTCAATAGAAAAAACCTTACTCTTTTGACTGTCATCACATATTTTTCCAAATGATCATCCTTTTCAGAGGAACAAATCTCATTTCAAAATTGAAAGAGATGATCCTTGAAAATGATCCCAGGTACAGAGATAAAATCATTTTTATTTTCATTACCTCCCATAACATTTGGTCCAACAATAAACCAACAGAAAATTCATGGCTTTGGAAAAAACATAATTGGATAAAACATAGCATTTTTTGGGGTCTTTCATATTGGTCGGATTTTTTGGTCTACCAAATGATGAATGTCATGCATATTGAGAATAACTATTTTGATAATTTAATTCATACAGTTTTGGATACACCAGGTCACACCAAAAAAAATGTAAAGACATGATTTGATCTTGCCCAAATTTACAGATGACTAGAACTTGATCTATTTCAAAATGTCAGATTACAGAGTTTAATGAAGCCAAAAAAACTTATACACTGTCTAAAAAGAGTCGCTTATTATTTTTTTAGTGGATTTTAGATTTGATACTTCCATATGTATATGCTTCCAATTTGGAAAGATGTGTTAAGAATGATCATATTACTGAATTAAAAATCTATTATTGTCAAGTTATAATGGAATGAATTATTCTGATTGGATGCATAGGTTTTTTGAATTCTATGATTTGGGATTCGATAATAGACATATCATTTTTTTGAAGACATTTGTGTGGTGAGAATAGACTATGATGTACTAGGTAAACTAGAAGAGGATATTCTTTTCATTATATCTAAACTAGAAAAAATCATCCCACCAGCTTTCTTTGACTCAATGGAACATCTGATATTACATTTTCCACATGAAGATAAATGTGGAGGTCTAGTATAGTTTATATGGATATACCCATTCAAGAGATTCATGCAGAAATTAAAGAAAATAGTATGTAACAAAGCATCAGTTGAAGGCTGAATTTCTGAAGCTTATTTGCAAGAGGAAATTGGTTTTTTCTACTCTCATTATTTTTAATCTGAATATTCCTCAAAACACAATCAAATGGGATGGAACTAGGGAAATGTTTATGATGAAATGGAAAATAAATTATCAGTTTTTAATCAGCCATAGATTAGGTTCGATGGACATTATGAATGATGGCTTTCAGATGATGAACATCACAGAGCTTATACAAATGTTCTGATCAATTATGATGAAATGACAAAATTTGTACTGTGAGTGATTCTATCACCTTTTCTTAATTTATATTATAGAAATTATGTTATATTATTTGTAGGTTATATGATAATCATATCAAGAAATAGCTTCCACAAATTACAATAGCTTCCCTTGAAGAAAGCCGAAAAAAAAATTCTTAATGGTTTCAAAAACTGGTAACATAAATTATTAATGGTTTAATATATCAATTCAGTTTATTATTTATCATATTCTGATTGCATTAAATATTTTCAAGTGTCTAGGAATGCTGATAAAATTTATAAGCGACTGTGTATATTGAGTAACCCACCAACCAAAATGGTAAGATATTATAATGCATATGTGGTGAATGGTTTTTGATTTCATACATATGAATATGAGGAATAAAAAAACAAGGAATAGTGGAGTTTTCTTGAGAGGATCACATCATAAAGAAACTAAAATTGACTTTTACGACATGCTGGATGATATTTTTGAACTCTTTTATCTAGGGAAAAATTACATAACAATGTTTAAATTTCAGTTGTTGGATACTAAGAGAGGCTTGTGTGTTCATATGATTCATGAAATCGTCGATATTAAATATCAACGTATTCTTACAGTAAATGAAAAAAATTTATTTTCTCAACAAGCACATTATATGTATTACACAAATTACTCTACTACTTCAAGTGACCTTAGTGATTGGTGGATCATAATAAAAATGAAATCTCAAGAATATCAGTTTACTCAAACTAAATTTGGTTCTGTTGAAGTACAAGGAATTGAAATTTTTCTAGAGTCTACTCAAAATTCATCTTTTCACCAAGAGACATGACTATCGATGATGAAAACTGACAATTAAGGGTCGATGGTAAGGATGAGGTTAATGATGTTACAAATGAATTTTAAATGGAAGTAGATGATGAAACTGAAACTTATATGGATATTGATGATGTTGATAATGAATACGAATACATTGAAATCATCAGATATGAAGATAATGATGAAGGTGAACATTGAAATAGTTAAATGATGGTAATAATCATAAAAAATATATATCTATATGTAATAGTTATTTTCAACTATCTTCTAATAATAATTATTTTGTGTTTCAGATAGGCCATGATCTATTTTGTGAGTTGGAGGAGGCTGAGCTACCTTTGGATGTAGAGGTTTTGGGATCATCTGACCCTCATCCAACTAGAGGTTCATGAGGTACTTGGAGGGGGTGCGGTCTTGCGCCACTGATGATTACTAACACTATCCCCAAGTGACATCCACATCTTGGTTTCGATCCATGCACATAGAGGTATGGTAACATGTGTATTTTAGTTGGATTTCATTAATTTATTTATATACTAATTTTTTGATTATTGTTTTTTCACAGTTTTGAGCATGTAGTTGTTGGACAAAGGAGAACTATCTTGCGCAATTGTTTTTCTCAGCCGTGAATCACATGGGAACGAATTCTTGTTAATGTGTGACTTAGAATGTTCAATCATTGGACGGTATGTAAATAAATAGTATTTATTTAAGAACTTATTTCATTAATAAATTAATATTATAAATTATTTTTATGTTTTATGGAATCCCATCGATGATAGCATGTGTGGCGCTATCCACGAGGCATGGGAGTTGTCTATGTGTGAGCATTTCTGTCATTTTTTGCACAATTTGAGAAAGATAACCATTAATAAAGAAGGAGTGACATTATTTGATGAGTCTTGTAGATATCATCATCCAGAGTAAATTTCATCTCACGTTTGGGATATATTATTTTCACACTGGTTGAGTGGTTGATTTCAGATGATTTCTTCAATGGGCCAACAAAACTGGGCGAGACAGGAGGTGACACATCGAGCTGGTAGTCGTACATTCAGTATGCATAGAGAGCATTTGGTAAGTGTATTTTTTAAATATTTTATATAATACTAAATATGAATATTTTATTTTATATTAATATAGGTAGTCGAGCATCCCGATATTACGGAGTACGACGTTTATCAAAGGATATACAGTGACCTAGCCACTAGAGAGAAAAGAGGTGATTGCCAATGTCCGATTTTTTCCAGTATTATTTCTTTCTCAATTTGAAAATTCACTGCATATAATATTTTCACTATTTTAGTTTTGCATTGAAACTGAAGGAGTCATATGAGGTCATGACCTCTCAGACACGGGATGAGATTCAGGCTGATATGGCTGATCAAACTTGTGGTCACCAATTCGATGAGGAGGCATGGATGCAGGCAATCCAGTATGCCTTCAAGAAGGGCCAATTAGTTGGTATCCACCCTCATTTGACTCATGAGACTTATTATGGTACTGCAGTGATGTCAACATCTAGCTCGAGAGGAGATCATGGAGAGGCATCATCTTTTGGATCAGAATATCAAAAGAAGTTTTGAGCTCAAACATAGCTTAGAGAGAGTTTGCATAAGTAGCAGGACTTGATGGTTCAGAAGCAAGAGGAAGACATGCGTTGATGGCAGCAGTGGCAGCACGAGCAGATGGAGTACACGCGCCATCTGACTCATAGTTTAGAGAGGGTGTTTCCTCCACCATCTCCTCATGCTCTTCCAGATCCTCTAGAAGACTATCCCCTCTAGTGATTTTTTGTTTTCAATTAAAAACATTTTAATTGAACATTTTTTATAATATGAATTATCTATAGTTTCTGAATTTTTTATTAGTTTAAATATTGCACAATTTTTTTATTTTTTATTTTTAATATTTTAAAAATTTTAATTTATTATTAGTATTATATTTTTAATGTTTTTTTATTTTTATAATAATAATAATAATAACATTTTATGATTTTTTTATATTTTTTTGTGAATATTGAGAATTTTAATATTTTTTATTTTTTATTTTAATATTATTAATATTATTTTTTCATTAATTATAATTATATATATATTTTTTAATTTATTAAGTATTTGTGATGAGGCCTTTTGTGATAGGACCCCATCACAAATAGATTACATATATATATATTAATTTTTTTTGCAATGGGTGACTTTATTGTCGCAAAAAAAATTTGTGATGGGATCGTCGCAACAGGTTTATAACATAAAGATATTTGGGACAGGGACTCATCCCATCACAGATACTTTTTGTGATGGTCCCGTTGAAAATACTTTTTGTGATGGGCCTGTTGCAACATGTTCTTGTATATATAATGTCTTTAATCAGAGATCAACTTGCGATGGGACAACTTTCCATCGCAAGTAATATTTTTTGTGATGGGACCATCACAAAAATGCTAGTTGTGATGACATTTTCTGAAATGGGATATTTTCAAGGGGCCCCCATTGCAAAAGGTTTATTGCAACTGGATCCCCTCACAAATAGTCAAAATTCCAGTATTGTTCTAGTTTTTGGACCTATCCAGACTCTATGTGGAGTTTAAGAGTCAAGTTCCTCTTGGTTGTTATATTTTTCCATATTGATTGATAGTAGTTAGAGGCCATGGAGTGGCTTTATAAAGATGAAGCTATCTTCATGTTGTTGGAAACTCCCCTAATTTTGAGGGTAAGAGTTATTTTGAGTTTGTTCGAAGTTATCGATTTGGATCGGTAAATGGTGATAATTCAATAATAATTGATAATTTTGATGTCACGGGTGGTTTTAAGACCCATTTATTCATATGTTTTATACCATAGGAGGTGTTGGAAATAAATGTGGTGGAGTTTTTGGGTTTTTAGTAAGGTTATTAAACAATGAAGGTCTATGTTGACCAATTTAAATAGTCAGTTTCCTTTTCTCCAGAGGTAGCATCACAAGATCAAATGATGGTTCTTATATTTGTGTGTGTCTTAGAATATAGATCATAGAGATAGTTATTTCATCTAGTGAATCTCTATTTCAAAAGTCGGTGGGTGAGGTGTTTTGGGATGAGTTGGATTTAAAAGATTTGTTATTAGTAGTCAGTTCTTGTGATGGTTCTCCATCTAGAAAGAGGTGTGTACAGGAGGAACCCATTTTTTGGAAATATCCTTCACCAGATCTAGGTTCTCATTCATCAGATCATTCATTAATGTATTTCTAGTATAATAATTTTAGTCATTTAAAGTATTCTTATCATTATCATCAGAAGTATTATAACAAATGTGGCCATCTGGATTTTTTGGAAAAGTTATGCAAGCAATGTTTCTAGAAAAGGAAGTTCTGGTCGAAGGATGTCAGCTCCTGACTATGTGGTATTAGATGATTTAAAACATCAAGTCCCCAGCTATATGCCCTAGAGTGAAGCTAATCAAATAGTCAGAAATCGTTGTGGGTGTGGGGAACTTTGGCCTGACCTTTTTCTAAACTGTTTTAGTGGAGACATTTAAATTTTCCTTGTTTTATTTTTTTCTACACTTATAAGTTTGTTATTTTGTCACAAAATAATATTAGTCCTAATTCCATGAAATATTAGTGGTTGTACCTTTATGAATGTGAGTCTCTTGTTATTTGTTCCTTCATTTTTTTCCATTTCCTCTTTGTGTCTTGGTTTTAAATTTATGTTGTTCTATCTTTGGAGATATCTGTCATTTGTGTAAATGATGAATTATAGCTCGGTTTGGTGTTTGGTTCGAGTTTCACTCCAGGGTTTGCCCTTGTGTTGGGGGTTTGGCTTGTGTGTGGAGTTCTGGGTCCTAGTGTTGGTTGGTTGTAGATGATTTCTTATGGTGGGGATAATGCTCTTTTGTTATATAGTGGTTCTTCAGGTTTTGGTTTTACCAAAAATTGGTTAGGTGTGACTTGTAGAGTCAAAAGTCACACCATGGACCGTTGATTCATTAATTATCATCTCGTTTTTTAGCATGAAATTTTATCCTCATGTGGTGGGTAAAATTATGTAGGAATAATTCTTTTTTGGGGAGTATTATCACACCCCAACCTTATTTTTTCTTTTCTTTTATTATTTTCTAGATTTTGGATCTTTTATTTGAGGTTTGGGTTGATTTATCAATTTTATTTTTGATTTTCGGAGTTATATGGTGGATTTTTAGCCTATGAATGGTTTGTGTGAATGTTTTTGGGGGTTAACATTATGTCCTCTGAATGTTGAGGGAATTTGCAGTTGTTTTTCTTATTCAACAGTTTTCTTAGAATAGCTTGAGAACAGTTTGGGAAAACCCATGCAAGGGAAATGAGTAACCATGCGGCTCATTTTTTAGTGTCTAGGGAATAGAGCATGGCTTGAATGTGGTGAGTAAATACTATGAAACAATATTTCATGGAGGCTCTATAATTTTATAGATACAAATTACAATGTCGATGTATAGTTTTCAAAATCAGGTTGTCAAACCATACAGGGTGTCCCTCTTTTATAGTAAGGTGTGCATGGTTGGCACATAGTTTTTGAAAATATGTTTCCAAACCATTCAAGATTCTCACATAATTAATAAGTACAAAATTCCATCATTTCCCTACTTTTTTTACACCAAACCTCCCCCTCATTTTTACCCCTATGTGAGCCTTGGTTGGCTTCCTCATTCCCCCATCCTTGGATTTTATGTTCTATTACTTAAAAATTTAGGTGTATCTCTCATTGGTTAAGTCTTCTTCACCCTTATTCTTCCCGCTTCTTGATTCTTGGTTTTCCTTTTGTGGGTTATCTCTTGTATAAATCCTAGAAGTTATGGTTCATGTGTGATCAAATTTCTTTGATGTAAAGGTGTGCAGATTGTATCTATTTCTTAGTTTTTTATTTCTTCCAACATTTCCATTGCATCTGTATATCATTGAGGTATGTGTTTCTATTATTTTCCTTTATAAACCATTCCATGTGATTCTTGAGTATATTTAACTATTTTATAATGGTGATAATTATGTTCATAGTGTGTTATCTTGAATTAATTTTTTTTGATGAAAAAATGGTGTGAATTTATCTTTAAATGGTTTTCTAAATATTCTGATGTATATTCTAATTCAATGACTTTTATGAATTACCAATTATCCTTTTAAAAAGATATTGCGTATTTCAAGAATGTGTTTGGAATTTATTATGTTATTCTGGATTAGGTTGATTTTGTATTGAGTTCTGTGTGTGTGTGTGTGTGTGTGTTTGGATTTTTTTGATTGGTGTTATGTGCATAATGTATGTGTTGGCACTAGAATTGTTATTTGGGTACTCCTTTGGCCTGATAATGATATTTCATTGGATGTGGGAATACCCATAGGATAATGAGGTGAATAATTGGATAGGCACATAAATAAATATTCTCTTCCTTAAAGAAAATCCAGAATTCCCAAATGGCTTCCCTTCCCCCTCTTTTCTTCTCCAATCCTCCGCTTTTCAAAAAAATTATTAAAAATACCAAATGGTTATCTAGTTCATAATTTATCAAGAATGTGGATTCTCAAATGTGTTTCCTCAAACCTATAATGTTAGGAATATTAATGTTTTCATTAGTTTCAAGATGATATAAAGGAATGTTTGGCACCTTTCGAGAACAATCCATATTTTTTAATATGTTTTGGAATTGGTTTAGAAATGAAATGGGTTTTGTAAATTTAAAATGCATGATTTGTACTTTGAGATGTTCTTGAAAATGTTTTGAAACTCATGTAATGTATAGGCTACCCGACTGACACTTTTAAAAGACTTGATGTGAGATTGGAACCTATACGGTGTTCATTCTAATGTGTCGGTGGTCGATTGATGGTTACTTATTAACCTTGAATAGACGGAATGAGACCCATTATATTTTTTGGGAGGTTAGGTGGGATTTGAAAATTGATTGGATAGTTTATATATTCTATTTGGTCATTGATTATGGAGTTTTAGCATGTACCATAAGGAGAGTCTAAACCAAGTACATCAAAGTATTTCTTCTGGATATGTTTTGGAAATTCCCATGATTATCTATCTTTATGTTCCTTTTTATTTCAACAATACTGGTCACAGATATTTCTAGTATTAGCCTAATTGTACTTGTAAATAATTTAGAGTGTCCACCTACATGTTTTGTTTCCATTAATTTTCATCATAGACTATTATATTACCTATTTTCGATTCTTCTTTAGTTTTTGGTTTTGAAACTGTTATGTTTTAAAATGGAATCCTTTTTCAAAAAAATAATGTTGTGTATTTTTTTGGAAAATTTTATTTTATTGTAAATATGTGTTTGGATTTTTCAATGGTTAAACCTATTTTATAAATGTATTAAAATCTAGTGTTTGTGGATTTTTTTGGGAAAGGATATTCATGGATTTTTTGGTTCATAATGATTTTTTTCTCACACCCTACTTGTTTCACTCCGCATCGATACAGTCGATCTGTTCTAGAGGTTCAGGTTTCTAGTTCAGTTGCCTCTATAGTGGACTTGTTTTCTAGATAGTGGTGACCAAGAGGTCATATAGAGATCGTCTAAGGTTTCATTTTGGTTGTGGTTTGTTTTATTTTTTTGTTTATTTCTGTTGAACTTGTATCAAATTTTGTTTATGTATTTATTGAGATTCGTTTATTTCTAGTTTAGGTTGGTTACTCTGTTTTATTTATTTGATCCTGGTTTTTAATGGGTAGAAATCATTCTTATTCTGATCATCTTTGATGCCCGCCACTAGTTTCCAGCGTGAGAGGATCGAGAATGCATATTAGGGTTTGTCTCAGATTGGTTCGGGTGTTAGGTTGGATTGAGTCCCAAATTGGTTCATGAAATGTGCCACAAAAAAATATCTAAAAATCACATGATTAACACTCAATAATAAAAATGGGATTCACATTAAATTTTAAAATATAACAAATAAATAACTTCATAAACTAGATAAATCGATACCAAATTAAATCACCCAAAATAAGAACATCATATAATATTTTATAGGGTGGTTCATAAATCATATCTTCGTGGAATATAAATAATTTGATATAAGTAGGAAGTTTGAATCTATATCCAAGACATTTTTTATAAAAGGATAATCATTTCAGATATTTTAAAATTTCTTTTTTACAAACAGACACAAAAAAGAGAGATAATAAAACATATCATTTAAAAATGAAAAAGGAATGAATGAAGATTACATGAATAGATAAATTCATATATTTTTAATACATGAATGGAGAATGCATGTGGTATGTTAATACATAGAATTAAGACAAAAATCCATTTAAGATACAGAGGACCATTATTCATAACATTATACTTTTGGGTGAGAGAATAACCAACTAGGAAGCTTCAAATTATATGAGAAATTTACCCAAAAATATAAAAACATCACATAAAATAAAAATTTAAATCAATTTATTAAGATAATATTAAAGTTATAAGTTAAAAAAACCACATATCTTAATGAAATAGATTTGAATTACCAAAGTCCCTTACAAACAACATAGATGATGAAGTAATAAAAAATAAAGAGGAGGTTTATGTAGAAAAAATGTAATTCTCTAGAATTTAAAGTGAAAATAAAACATTATAAAATCATTGGGTGTAATTTAATCAACATATCTGAAATATGTTCAGGATTAACAATTATCATTCAATGAATTTGAATTGGGTTTACAAAAACCCTTACAACTTAAGGAGAATTTAAATAAAAACCTCTTTAGAGAGATAGATTTAAATTGAACATAAATTAGCTTCAATAAAAGGTAGATCATGATATAAAAAAATAAATTAGGGAGTATATACACTATATAAAATAAATTAGGTTTATAATATAGAACATGTCACAATGAGAGTAATTTGAGATGAAAACACTTATATTAGTCCTTATTCATTAGGAACATAAACCCAACATCCTAAATAATAAAATTATGTTTGTTACTCAGATAAACAACCAAATTATACATAAATATAATCATTTATAATCCAAATTAATTATCATTTCATACATATATATAAGTTTTTTTACCTATTTTACTACATTAAGTATTTATAATTTTGATGGTTTATACTGGTTTTATAAAAATAGTGTCAGTATTTTTTTCTCCTTAAAAAGTTCACCATTCTCAAAAATTTAATGTTACTATATGTTTTGATTATAATGTTTTGTGATTTTTTAATTTAATTTCATGATTATTTCATTTTTGATACATGAATATGATAATTTTAACCGTCACATTTTAGTGATTCTTAATTATCAAAAGGTGTTTTCATAATTCATGATTTAAATATTGTTATAAATATTCAAAAAATTAATTATTTATATATTTATGTAATATCATACCAGTAATTAATTTTTCATAACTATCTATGATATGTATTTACTACTTTTTTCAAGTTGGTTGTTAAACCAACCAAATATGAGCATAGCATAATTAATTGTTGATTATGAGACAATTTTATAGAAATATCTTTATTCCAATAAAATAATGATATTATTTATGGTTTTTAAATTTTATATATCATAACATAAGGAAATATAAGTATAATGTAATTTACATGAAGTCATTATGTATAATGAAGAGATCATTTTCCTCTCAGTTTACTTGTTTAAGACGGGTAATTTTATAATGATTGTTTATCACTCGTAACTATAAGTTGTTATTTAATTTATATTAACAGAAACATTTTATAGTCCCATAAACAATATTTATCCTCTAAAACCATTTTCTAACCATTCCTGAATGGATGTAATTAATAATAAAATTATTTATTCATTGATGTGGTAGACTGCACAAACACATGTTTAACATTTTTTGTTTTTCTTAATGGAAAGAGGAAAATGTTTTTAATCTTTTTACCATTACTATTATAAAATATTATTATACTAAGGAAAGTTAATTTATAATTTTCATAAGATATTTTGATTTTTTGGAAGATAAGTTCATAAAAAAGAAACATTAATGAGATGGAGAGGCTAGGAAATTATACATCGCTTATAATATTATCTCTTTTATGAATGGGGTTTATCTTTTGAGTGATAGTCTTTGGATAATCCTAGAAAATAATTAAGTTGAATATTAATGGTTAGGAATGTGTTTTTTATAGTTTGGGATGAAAATTGGTTGTTGTGGTGTGAGTGTAAGTGAAGAGAGGAGAACCCCTTTTATGTAAATACCCAAAAGAATTCAATAATGGGAAGAACTCTCAAGGAATATGGATAAAAAATTGAGAAATAATAGAACATGGAAGAGATAACACTGATAAATCATAAATCATGTTTTTTTCACACAATTTTAAACTTGGTTCAGTTCCTTTACCCCTTGTATTATTAAATTTTTTGTTTTAACTTTTTTTAAGGTAACATATCCCCTTTTATGTAAATACCCAAAAGAATTCAATAATGGGAAGAACTCTCAAGGAATTTGGATAAAAAATGGGAAATAATAGAACACGGAAGAGATAATTCTAATAAATCGTAAATCATGTTTTTTTCACACATTTTTAAACTTGGTTCAGTTCCTTTACCCCTTGAATTATTACATTTTTAGTTTTAGCTTTTAAAAAAATAACTAGTTTTTACCAAAGGTATCTTAATAATAACATATGAAAATAAGGTTATACTTATTTGATAATTTGGACCTATGTATTATAAATTTTAAATACAAATTTTTGATTAAATTATTATAGTGTTAAAAATTAATTTTTATATAATCAATATATACTATATTAAAACAATTTTGAGTAAAATATTACTTGAGTTCTAAAATATCAATCATAGGTTCATAAACGATAATGTATATTTTGAAATTTATAATCTAAATTTTAAAATAAATATTTCTTCATGGTTTTATTTTCATAAATTTACAATTCATTATTATATACTAATAAGGGAATATAAGTCACAACATTAGTAAAAAAGGAAAATTACACCATTCTGCTAAAAATAAAATGTCTTAGAAAAAGACAAAAAATTTACACTAAAATAATTTTGACATTATAAACTAAAAATGATGTTTATATTATATAATTAAAATTATAAAATTTATATATTTATCTTTAGAATGTAAATATAAGGATAAAGTAGTTTTATTAATAAATGGTGTTTTAAAATAATAATCATTTTTATAATTATTTCATATCAATTTACAATTTATATTATATTAATATAATAGTTCATATAGAATAATATTTAAAAAAAATTAATTTATTAGGATAAAATATATAATACTTCACAAAATGATTCTTTGAAAAAATAATACTTAATTATTAACATTATTATAATATTTAATTTTATAACTCTATTTATCTTAAAATATTTATTAAAATTTCATAATATATATTTTATATTTTAAAATTATTATTATTAAAATTTACACATAACACATAAAAATATATTTATAAAATTTTAATTTCATATTTTTGTTTCATTGTGAGTTATATTATTTTAAATCTATTACTTAACAATAAAAAAATCCCATATAAATTTTGGGTGTATATACAATGAGAATGTTTTTAATGACCATATTTTAATCACCATATTTGGAATGACCATATTTTCAATAGCCATATTATTTTCTTACACATATAACTTTACAATACTTATTCAATTCGCACTTCCAATTTTCATAGTTTTCATTATAAATCTTACAACATGAATTATCCTTTCTTTTTATTCTTTATAATTCCATTTCTTTATACTAATGGAGATTATAAAAGGTCATGGTGGTCTAGGGTATATTCTAGTTCTAAATATAATATTCTTTTCTATTTATTTTCTTATTTTAATTTTTTTAGTTTTAGTGAATGTAGACATCCATGATTTGTAATACATTATTTCATGTGATTTTTTATACTTTTTTACTACGAATGAATAATTTTTTTCTAGTTTAATCAATAACTTCTATGAAGTATTAAATAATCTATTTAAATAAAATTTAACAAATAAAAAAAATGTTTAAAATTATAAATATATAGTTTATATAAATAATATTCTTCTTAAAAATATATGGAATTACAACCAGGAACTGAAAGATTTTGACACCATTGAACAATAATGAGACATATTTTAGGCATATGTTCCATTTAATTAAATCATCCTCATCCTTCAGGAATAAGAAGGTGATGGAATGAAACCCTTATTATTAAGATCTCTCCATGTGGTAGGCTTCAGTAGTAGCTACCCCAGTTTAAAAATGGAGAGGACTATCCTTGGCCTCAATGGGGGTGTCACATAACTTCATTTACAAGTGGAGAACATCAAGAACCCAAAGTTGTGATGATATACCAGTGATAGGATTAATTACATCATGTTTTTGAGCTATGAGAATGATTTATATTCTTAAAGGTCACTCCTCAACAAGAAGCATTTTTGGTGAAATTGGTTGAGGACCAGTTTCATGACTAGTGCGTGTATCATTATTATATTGGTTATACAGTGAAGGTAGTGTACTATACAAATATAGTCATATCATAAATGGTTATGGATGATCCATGGTTTATTTTGGTTGATCCATATGGTCAATTATCATAATATGTTATGAGGATACACAGAATGATGTGACTTGTGATGACTAAACTAATGGAGCCCTGAGTTACACTGTTCATATAGTTTTAGTAGAACGAAAAATAAATTATAGGGTTGAACCCTTAGCATACTTATTACTGTCATGTCAACTACCCTTTACTCGATATTGTAAACTAGGGGTTCTTGAGGTAGTTGGGTGAGATACTTCCCCACAAATCTCCTCACAATGATCCATAATTCTTAGGGAATTAACGTAACCATACTTCTACTCTATGATAGTGGAGTGTTCCATGATTGGGTGGGTTTTGGAGCCTTCTCCAAGATTGGGGGCTTAAAATCACTAAGTGTATATAATGGTTTGGTCATTGGAAAAGGGTTTGGACTACCTATACACTGTCAGTTCCAGTTATTTTGAGACATCATGGGTTACATTGTGAATGGGGAAATTGAAGAGGTTTTTGAAACCACAAGATTTGATCACTATTCTAACTGGAAATGGATAATTATTTAGGAATGTGAGACTAACATGGGGTCTATCCAATCGACGAACTCTATTAAAACTCAATAATAGATGTTCATCCACTCATAAAAATATTTATCATCATCATCCATGATATCTGAGATGTATGTCACTTGTGTTGTGGGATCCCCAACTTAAACATTCTATAATATACATGGTCCCATATCATGTATTTAATGAAAAAACACCATTTTATGGTGTGATAAAAGATCTTATGGTAGGGATAGTACTCAACATTATTGTTCAACCCAATATCTTGTGGTATTTTGATTTCATGAATTTTCCAAAGGTACTTTTCTAGGGCATTGAGAATGAAACCTGGGATATGATTATCCTTAAGAGAGTAGACTTTATTATTTCATTTTAAAAATGGATCCCTAGGTTTTAGGTCCTGATTTATGTCTTGGGAAGCATTATCATAGTGATGTTGTTCATGGAAATACATATTCTACAAGTGTACATGATGTTTAACTATATGAGGTTTCTGAGTTTTTATAGTAGGATCCATATTTTATCTCACTGGTTTCCTATAATGACCCAATCTTTTATCAATGGAATTATTTCTATTTTATAATTATGTAATATATTATAAAGCACATACATAGAATAGGGATCCTGATAAAAAAATTATTTTCATTAATTAAGAATGAAATAAGTGGTATTTACTGAAATTATAGAAAATATAACGATGCAATAGTAACTTGGCCCTTTGAATAGTAACATAACTATTTGGAATAGTAATCCATCCAGTAGAATATTATCCTCACTAATAAAAATATAAATAAAATTTAGGCATCTTATAAATAGAAATATCACATATATCATATTATAAATAAATAAATGTTTTAAAAATGAGAAATTAAATATTGGTATTTTTGTAAAACACAAATGTTTATTTACTATTTCATAATTAATATGAATATTTAAAAGAAAATTTATTTTTATAAAATATAGTCATAAATTAATATCTTGTTTTCTTATTATTATAATATAATTTTATGAGACCTTAATTAATTTTTCAAAGTATTATAAAATCTATTATAATTTTAAAACCTGTACTTTTTTAATAAATGATGATTATAATTAAAAATTGAATTTATCATATTTAGAAAATTATTTTCATAAAATTGATTTAATTTTGAAATTATACACATCAAAAAAATTATTAGGGTTAATTTTTTATATTTTTCTAAAATAGTTGATTTTATGGTGAATAGTTAAATACGGTTATTTACAATACTTGATAAATAAAAGAATTATTGATTGATAGATGATTTGTGGATAATGTAAGCACATAATCTTGAACTCTAATTAATTATTTAATATCTTATTCATATGGTTCAAAATATTTATAATCTTGAGCCAAAATAATAAAATGATGAATAATATAATGAAAAACACCCCTCTCCTCCCCTATAAATACCACCACTCACCACCTCTTATCCTCATAACTTCCAGGCATTGAATATTTCCCAAATTCTACTCAATAATATTTCCAAGCCTCTTCCTAATGTATATAAACCTTTATTTTGAACTAAAGTCCAAAATAAATTTCCTTAAGGAGGTTCTGAAGGAGAATATGTTCAAGAGGTAAAATCTTACTCCATTTTCTTTTAATTTCTTCTCACGTTACATTATTTTCTTGTTATATCATCACCTACCATTATACAAGTGGAATTATAACTCCATTATATTATATATAATATAAATGTATTATTTTAATGGAATATTCCATCATAAAACCTCTTCTCCTCTCTCTTTTATTCTAAAGATGAAAACATTGTCTGTGAGGTGTTGATTTATCACCTTCAAGGATGACACTTTTCATTTTACATTACTTCCTTAAAGGCTGGTCATAAAACCATTATAATGGTTGAAAAATATTTTGAAAATTATATTATAACATTATTTATGTTTTGGAATTAACATATATAAATAATACTAAATAATAAAAATAATCTAGTTCGTGATGATAAAAAAACCGACAAATTAATCAAAATGATTATCATTAATGTTTTTTCTAATGAATCATCATCATATATAGAAATTAAATCATATTTTAGATAAAATTAAATTATGGAAGTTCACTAATAACATATCATTTCAATTATGGGGAACTATTCCCATTTTACATGATCCTCTGCACATATATACAATTCAACTGATCGTGAAAACCATGAAAAAAAACACTATCAAAATGAATAAATAAAACTCTATAACTCTTAATAATTTCCATAAATGAAATTGATAAAATTATAATAATTCAAATACATGTATAAGAGGGTCTAGATTTATGATTTAATGAATATAATTTCATTATCTAGGATATTCATGTAAATAAATCATTTAGATGTAATGTAAGGGGATTATCGAACACAATTTCCATTCACTGGGTTATTCCTCTTTCATGAAGAATTTCAGTGTGGTTGGGAATTTAATACTTATCAAATATAATTTCATTTTTCTTACCTTTTTTTTTCTAGGATATAATTTTTTCTAATTTTTTTTATGAAAAATACAATGATTTTCCAAAATAACTCTTCTTTCCAAAACACATTTTGACTCCTCTTCAGTTGTTACTTCTTCACTCATGAATAATGAATCAAATAAAAAATATTCTTTTACATTCAAATTTTGGAATCACAAAAGTTTATTTGAGAATTTATTAAATTAAATTCATTCTATTTCCATGAGTTTCTTTATATTTATTATTGATATACATTATATGTGGCAAGCATGATCCTGTAAATGTTATGATGTGACGGGTTCTCCCAGAATTATATTGCAATCCAATTTATTTCGTAATGTGATGAATCTCATGAGATAATTTGAAATATTCATGAACATAATGATATTTTTTTTACAATGACGAATTTATGATTATGCACATATTCTATTCATGAACATGTTGTTACCTTTATTCAAACTATGTGTGGTATTTGACCACTAAGGGAAGAATTTTTATTTTTATTTGTTTCCACATTCTATGTGTTTATATAATTCTTATTAACATTATAGTTATTAATATCCAATACTTATTTTATGATAATGATGACAATTATCAGCATTGTTATATTGAATCATGTTCTTATTTGTCTTCTAACTATGCTTTTTGGTCACCCCTTTCTTTGGTATATATCATCAGGTGACAACTTATACTAAGGTGTACATGAGGGACACTAAGAATCTATAGAAGAAAAGAATTAAACAATTTTTATGTTTTAATATGTAAATTTTATGTTTGGACCTAATTTTTCCAAGACACTAGACCCTTGGATCCTAGTTTTGTAACAATATTATATGGACTATCTTTAAAATGATGTAATAATGATGTATGAAAAATTAGGGTTTTTATAGTGGGAATCAAAGCATAGTTTAGTTAATTTTTGAATTAGGATTAGAGAAAATTAGTGAAACCCTTTAATATGAGACTAAGTAAATGTAAGAACCCAAGAATATTTTGTTTAGAAAAATCATAATCATAAGGATTCCATTAGATATTCCTCAAGAGGTAATTTCACAATCTAATAAATTATTTGTTCATGACTTGTTAACTTCTATTTTGTTCAAACCTTTTCAATTATAGAAAATGGTGAGAATTAAGAGAATCTAGGCCAGAAATCCATGTGATTTGATATGAAACAAATTCTTGAATGACATCCCAAGTGCCTTGGATGGTGGAGTTTAAAATTTCATGGTTATGGTTACCCAACAATCTCAAGATTTAAAAAATAACATGAATAATGTGGAACATCCTCTTTCACCTAAGAGGAGGCAACTTGATATCATGTATTTTTGTGGAAATTGCCACCAAAATTTAGTGGATCTTCTGATCCCCTAGTCTTGGAAAAGTTGATGAACTCAGTAGAGAAGATATTTTATGTTCTTCACTATTATGAGATGGGGAAGGTGACTCTAGGTATTTATTATTTAGATACAGAGGCTGATCAATGGTGGTTATTGATTAAGAACACCAAGATGATGGAATAAATTTAAGAGATGGAGTGGGAAGAATTTAATAAATAATTTCTTAATAAGTATTTACCTTGAAATATTCATTCAAATATGAATAGAAAATATATAGAGATAAATTGAAAGGTATGTGAATCTATCAGGGATTAAGAAGAATGTTTCCCAAGGCCTTCAAGGTAAACCTCTAGTTTTGTTATCAAAAATGATAGAAAACTAGATAGATTATTTATCAGTTTAAAACCACATATTCTAAATGATATTGAATTTTAGACATTGGTAGTTATGAAGAAGTCTTTAGATGTTCTAGAAATGTTGAGATGAATCTTAAAGAGTGTTCCCATGGATATGTTTATAAGAAGAGAAAGATATAATTTCAATCTCTAGGATCTAATGACAATGTTGGAAAGAAAACTCAAACACTCACATATGAAAATTGAGGGACGAAGAATCAAGGGAATTGCCTCAATAGGATGGGGAAATTATTCAAGTGTCGGAAAGAATGCCACAATTTTTAGGAATTTTGGAGAGACATAATGAATTTTAATATCATGATTAAGGAAAGGAGATCACCACCCATCTTTCAATGCTTTAACTGTAGGGAGAACAACAATTATGCAATCTAGTTCACCAAACCTAGACTCCTTGATGGTAATCAGAATTAGCATAAAACAATGCCAAAATTGAAAGGGAAATACTATTCTATCACTACTGTTTTGGTGGATCCTGACAAAGATGTGGTGGAAAGTATGATGGTTATTTATTATATAATAGAGAACATACTATTTGATTCTGGTTCTATGTATTCTCTCGTATATTGCATGTTAAATAGATCTATTGAAACACCACCCCAAAATATAGAGAATGAGTTATATATGAGAACAAAAAATGGGAAATTATAGGATCTAAAGTATTAAACTCATCCCTGGTTAATTTTTTGGACTAAACCTCCCATAAAATATTGTATTACATACTTTGTTGGAGTTTGATGCTATATTGGGAATGGATTTGCTATCTTTATACAAATCCAACATAAATTGTTAGGAAAGGGGGGTCACTCATCACATCTCTATGTATCCTCCAATTTTTAACAATTGTAAGGAGGAGGATGAATATCCTTCAGATTAATCATCTCAATTGTGGATACTATTGAAATATGGGAATGAAAATCTAGCTCAAATAAATGATATATTGGAGTGAACCATGCTCTATGAGATTCCCATTATGAGGAACTACACCAATGAGTTCCCTAAATAATTGTCTCATATTCCTCTTGATTAAGAGGTTTATTTATCGATTGAACTTATTGTGAGATCTCTGATGATATTGAAGAATATTTTTAGAATGGACACCATTTAGATGGAATAATTGGATAAGTAGTTACAAGAGAATATGGACAAGGTTTTCATATGACCGAGTGCTTCACCTTGGGGTGCCCCACTCCTCTTCATCATGAAGATGGATGAATCAATGCTCCTCTTTATTAATTATCATGAGATTAAAAAATCCCATTAAAGAATAGGTATCTCCTACCATTGATAAGTGAATTGTTCGATCAACTACGTGGTGCTATGTATAAATAAAATGTGGAACATCAGTCAAGATATAACCAATTTACGGTGAAGAAGGAATATATTCCAAAGAATGACTTATGAATTAAGTATGGACAATATGATTTCATATAGATACCATTCAAACTCACTAATGATCCAAAAATATTAATAGACTTAATGAATAGTGTCTTTAGAGATTACAGAAACAAATTTAAGGTAGTATTTATTGATTATTTTATAACATACTCTAAGAGAAATGGGAAATATGAGGATAAATTTAATACTATTCCAAAGACATTGTGAAGGGATAAAATTTATGAAAACATTAGTAAATGGGAATTTTGGATCATGGAAGTATTATTCTTGGGGCATATTATCATTGGAAAAAGAATATTTGCAGACCCTTCCAAGACAATGTCAATCAAAGAGTGGCCCTAGACAACTTCCATAATAGATATCCATATTTTACTTGGTTAGCTAGGTATAACTGATGATTTGTGAATAATTTATCATGATTATCAAACCCACTAACCAAGATGACTCGGAATGGAGTAATGGTATTCTATATCAGTGAATGGGAATACTTCTTCAAAGAGTTAAAAATGAGGAGTATCACTGCACCCGTACACACACTTTCATCAATTGGGGAACTCTTTGTGGTATAGTGTGATTATTCAAAGAATGGATTAGGATATGTATTAATGAAAAAAATATAATGTGATTTCATATGCCTCATGTCAATTTAAAATTCATGACCAAAACTATTTCACGCCATATTTGGAGTTGGTAGCTGTGATCTTTGCATTGTAAATTTGGAGGTATTAATAATATGGGGAGAAGTGTTAAATATATAATGATCGTAAGATCCTAAAATTTATATATTCACACATAATAAGGTTAATATTTTCTAGTATATATGGTTAGAAATTATCAAGGTTTATGACTACTCAATCTACTACCATCATGGGAAAGTGAATAAATTGGTGGATTCTCTAAGTAGAAATGATCCTGTAACATTATCCATTATGAGAATTGATAAGGATCCAATATTCTTAGATTTTCCAAGGATAGACCTGAGAATAATTAACGAAGTAACATCATCAATACTTTCTCAAATTATTGCTCAACCATACCTTATGGACAAAATAAATAATGCTCAAAGCAATGATGTCTAAATTTAGAAGAAGGTAGAAGCAATGAAGAAGGGGAAACCTCAGAGTTCAAATTTGAGAAGGAAGGTGTTGTAAGATTTGGGTCAGGACTATATATACAATCCAATCCATAGGTAAAGAAAGAGCTTATGAGTGACCCACATTACTCAACCCTCTCCATTCACATAAAAAGCACAAAGACTTATCTATATCTCTGAGATAACTATTGGGAGAAAAATATGAATAAGGGTATTGCTAAATATACATTAAAGTGCCTAGTTTTTAAATATTTGAAGGCATAATGGAAAATTAATAATGGGATGATGAAACTATTACCTATAAAAACATGGAAATGGAAATAAATCACCATTTACATTATCACCAGACTTCCAAAGACATCAATATGAGACAATTATATAGGGGTATAGTGGATCAACATACAAATACATCATAATTTATCACAATTGGAGAGAAATTATCAGTATATCAACTTTCGAAAATATACATCAGAGAAGTGGTAAGGATAAATTGATTACAACTATATATTATATCTGATTGAGATCCAATATTTTCCTCCATGTTCTAGAAAAGTCTCCAACATGCTCTAAACACAATGCTGAACTTCAGTATGGCCTATCATCCTCCAATTGATGTTCAATCAGTGAAGTTTATTAAGAAACTAGATGAAATGTTGAGAGCATGTTATATGGAATTCCATGGAGTATGAGACCAACATCAACCTCTGGTTGAGTCTTATTACAACAACATTTTCCACTCGAGCATCAAAATGGATCCACATGATGCCATTTTATTTTAAAAGATACAGAACACTGGATTACTATAATGAAGTCAGAAAACATAAACTTTTAGGACCTGAAATGGTTGAAGAAATGGTGAAAGGTGAAAACCATTCAGTATCACATCATGGATGTCCAAAGTTGATAGAAGAGCTATATAGAAAAAAATCAATGATACCTAGACTTTATGGTTGGAACCATGGTGTTCTTATACATATCTCCCTATAAGATGATTATGAGATTTGGGAAGAATAGAGAGTTATGTCCCAGGTATGTCGACCCCATTGTGATTAATGATCCTGTCAAATATGTTTCTTGTAATATAAAACATATACCAATAATGTCTCAAGTACACAATGTATTCCACATATACATCTTGAGATAGTACATACCATATCCCTCACATGTACTGAATCTTGTGGTGGTATAGTTTGAAAAAGATATCTCTTATGAGGAGAAGCCAGTGAAGATCGTGGAATAGAGATATCGAGTTATACACAATATGAATAATTATATCATAGCATATTGAATCAAATAAAAACATTATTTTTAGTAATTAATAATTAAATAAGTGGTATTCATAGAAATTAAGGAACATTTACTGTCTAAATAGTAACATGACCCTTGGAAAAGTAACATGACTATTCGGAATAATAATTCTAGGAAATAGAATAGTAAACTAACTTTTGAATGTATAAATAAAATTTACATGTCTTATAAATTAAAATATGATAAAATTATATAATAGTATAAGTAAATAAATGTTTTTAAAATGATAAACTAAGTATTGGTATTATGTAAAAAAGAAATGTTTTGTTAAAATTTTATAATTAATATAATGATTTTAAACAAGTTTATTTTTATAAAATAGATTCATAAATTAATATTTTTTTCTTATTATTATAATATAATTTTATGAGACCATAATTTACTTTTCAATGTTTCTTAAAATGAGTTATAATTTTAAAACTGGTATTTTTCTGAATAAATTTTGAGTTTAATTAAAAATTAAATTTATCATATTTATGAAATTATTTTCATAAAATGAATTTAATTTTTTAATTATACAGTTTTGAAAATTATTAGGGTTAATTTTATGTGATTTCTCTAAAATAGTTTTATTTTTTGTGAATAATGAAATATGATAATTTACAATATTTAACAAATACATGAATTATTGATTCATAGATGATATATGGATGATGTAAGCACATAATATTGAATTGCGTTTAAATATTTGTCATATTTAGTTATAAGGTTACAAATATTGAAATTCTGGAGCCAAAATAATAAAATAATTAATAAAGATGTGGAAAAACACCCCTCTCCTACCATATAAATATCACCCTCACCACCTCTTCTCCTCATACCATCCAAGGATTGAATCTTAACCAAATTCTTCTGCATCCTCTTACCAATCCTATTACCATTTCCAAGATCCTTTGTTTTTGAATAAAATAGATAAAAAATTCCTTAGAAGGTTCTCAAAGATAAGAAGTTTAAGAGGTAAAATCCTCTTTTATTTTCTTTTAATTACTTATCATGTTATTTTCTTTTCTAATTCTATCCTTACCCCCCATTATCCAAGTGTAATGATAAATCTAGTATCATATATATATATATATATATATATATAAATTATTATGTTAAAGCTATAATCCATCATCAAACCTCCTTGCCTCTCCCTTTTATTGTAAAAATAAAATACATAGTCCGTGGGGAGTTGATTTATTACCTTCGAGGATGATAAGTTTTCATTTTTTACATCCTTCATAGATGGTCATAAAACCATTATAATGGTTAAAATTTATTTTAAAATATATATTTTAACCTTTTTTATTTTACTTAAAAAACATATATATATAATAATAAATAATATAAAACAACTAGTTCATGATGATTGAAACCCGCTAAATAAATCTAAATGATTATCATTAGCGTTTTATCAGTAGAGTAATACTAATATCTAGAAATACATAATATATTAGACCAATTAAAAAAATTCAATTTCACTATTATCATCTAATCTAAGTTATTGATAATTATTCTCACTTGAAAAGATCTTTCATACATATATACAAGTTAACCAATCATCAAAACCTAGAAAGTGAACACTGTCTGAACGAAGGAACTAAACTCTAGAACTCAACATAATGGCCATAAATTAACTTAATAAAATTATAATAAATAAAATTAATGTTAAATATGTTCTAGATTTTTTAATTAATGAATAAAATTAGATTATTAGGGATATTAAATTGAGTAAAGGTTTCTGACATATGGTACGACGATTCTTGGACACAATTTTCTTTTCTTTGGATAATTCATATTTCATGTAAAAATTTAGTGTGGATGTGAATTAAATACTCATAAAATATAATTTAATTATTATTATCTTTTATTTAATAGGATATTAATTATTATATTATAATATTATGAAAACTAATAATATTTTCCAAAAGAATACTTCTTTCAAAAACTCATTTTGACTTTTCTTGAGTTGTTACTTCTTCACTCAAGAAAAATTAATATAATAGAAAATATGATTTTTCCTTTATCGTTGGGGAATCCCAAAAGTTTATTCTTAAATATATTTAATGAAACCCATTCCTTTTCAATTAGTTATTTCATTTATATGATTGATATACATTCTATGTGTAAAAAATGATACATAAATACTATAATGTGACGGGTGTACCCAGAATTATATAGTGCTTCAAAGAATTAGGTAATGTGATGTATCTCATGATATATGGTGAAATATGAATGAAAATGATTCTAGATTTGTTAAAAATGATTATATTATGATTATTCACATATTTTATGCATGATAATGATGATATCTTTGTACACTACTATGTGTGGTATTTGACCAATAAGACATGATGTTTCATTTTAATGCATTTATATAATCCGTTCGTTTATCTAAATATTTATATCATTATTATGATGATGATATCATACATATGTTATGATAATGTTGATGATTCTCACCCATTTTATATTGATTAATTTTCTTCTCTATCCTGTTACTATGCTTTTACCTAACCCATTTCGTTGATTTATATCCTCAGGTTACTACTTATACTAAGGAGTAAATGTGGGACACTAAAAAGATAGATAAGAAATAATTTAATTTAGTTTATTTCTTGTTATGTAAATTTATATTTGGTCTTAATTTTCCAATGACACTAAACCCTTGGATCCTCGTTTCGTAACACGATTATATTTTTTACCTTTAAAATGATGTAATAGTAATGTAAAAAAAGTAGGGTCATTATAGTTGATATCATAACATGGTTTAGTCAATTTAGGAGTCAATATTAGATATAATAATTGAAAAATATTAGTATGAGACTATGTATATGTTAGAACCCAAGAAAATTTGTTTTATAAAAATCCTCAACATAGGGATCCCACAATATATTCCATCAGAGTTAATTTATCAATGTAATAAATTATTTATTCATGACTTGATGAATTATGTTTTGTTCAATCCTTTTCTATTTTAGAAAACAGTATGAACCAGGAAAAAAAATGTAAACAATATTTGTGAGGGGAAATAAAAAAATATGGAATGAAATCCACAATTCCTTGGTAGGTGCAGTTTAAAATTTCATGGTATTTCTTACTTAGGTGTCTCAAGTTATGAAAAATAACCTAAATAATTTGGAACATCCTCCTTCACTTAAGAGGGATCAACTATCTACTGAGTCTTTTAAATTAAAATGACCACTATAATTTAGAGGATCTTCTGATCAACTGGTTCTGGAATAGTGGTTCAAATAAACAGAGAAGATCTTTTAAGTTCATCACTATTCTAATATGAAGAAGGTCACTCTGATCATTTATCATTTATATGGAGAGCCCGATAAATGGTGGGTTTTTATTAAGAACTCCAATCCTAAGGAAGAAATTGATGAGATAGAGTGGAAGCCTTTAAGAAAATATTTACTAACAAGTATTTCCCTTCAAATATTTATTCAAATATATAGAGAAAATTTATAGTGATAAATAAAAATGATGTTAATTCTGTCAGGGATTATAAATATTGTTTCAAAAGGCTTTAAAGGTATTCCTTAAGTTTTTTTATCACCAATGATATAAAAATAGATAGATTATTTAGAGGTTTAAAACCACACCTTTTAAAGGCATTAGAAATTCAAGACTTTGGGAGTTATGGATAATTTTATTGATGTGCTATCAAAGTATAGAGGATTTTTTTAGAGTGGTTCCGTGGTTAGGGTGATAAGAAACAAGATATGGAATTTCAAGATCGAGGATATAATGACAAAATTGGAAAGAAAAATAATCTACACACATGTGAAAATTGAGGGAAGAAGAATCATGGGAATTACCTCAAAGGGAAGTGGTAATGATTTATTCATGGGAGATAAGGCCACCAAGAACATGAATGTGGGAGAGACATAAATAATATTACAAACATGATGGTGGAAAGGGGAGGACCACCCATGGTTCTATGCTTCAAATGTCGGGAGAAAGGGAACTATGGAGGCCAGTTAACTAAACCTAGACTCCTTGAGGGTAGTCAATGTTAGTATCTAACAAAGACAAAAGAGAAAGAGAAAGATTATGCAGTCACTACTGATAAGGTGGATCCCAACAATTATGTGGTGATTGGTATGATGATAATTCATTTAAGGTTATAGAAATGTACTATTCGATTATAGTTCTGCACATTCTTTTATATCTTTCATTTTTAGAATAACTATTAAAAAACCACCTCAAAATATGTTGGTTGAGTTATATATGATAAAATTAAATAGGGAAATCATTACATAAAAAGTATATAACTCTTTTCTTACTAATTTTTATGGAATTAACCTTCCAACAAATCTCATCTTACTTTTTTGGTGGAGTTTGATGCTATATTGGGCATATATTGGCTATCATTATACAATGCCAACATCAACTATTGAAAAAGGGTGACCACACTTCACATCTTGAGTAATACTCCAATTATGTACATGTGTAAGGAATATGATGAATATCCTTCAGTTTTAACATCTCAATTTCTGATATTACTTACTTATGAGAAAGTATATCTAACTTAAATGATTGATATAAAGGAGAAAATCATGCTCAAAGACATTCCTATTGTGAGGAACTACACTGATGTGTTCCCTAAATAATTTTATAGTCTTCCACCTGATGAATAGGTTGAGTTATTGATTGAACATATTTCTGGATATCTACTGATATTGAATACTCCTTAAAAATAGTCACCATTGAGTAGTAAGAATTGAAGAACCAGAATCAAGAGAATTCCGACAAGGGTTTTATATGCCATAGTGTTTCACCATGGGGTGTGGTATTCCTCTTAGTCATGAAGACTGATGAAACATGTGCCAATGAATTTATTATTATTATATCAACACATTCATTATAAATAACATGTATCCCTTACAATGGATATATGACTTTTTCGATCAACTACATGGTTCCTTGTATTTCTCTAAGCTGGACATTTAGGTAGGATATCACTAATTGAAGTTAAAGAGGGTAGATATTCCAAGTACTAAATTATTAATAAGGTATGAATACTATGATTTCATAGTGATTCCCTTCAGACTCACTAATTATCAATAAATATTCATAGAATTAATGAATTAGTTCTTTAGATATTACCTTGATAAATTTATGGTAGTATTTATTCATGATTTTCTAATATACTTCAAGAATATGGAGAACATGAAGAAGATTTTAATACAACGCTAAAGACATTATGAAGGGATAACATTTATGAAAATTATAGTAAATGGTAGTGTTGTACAGAGGAATTATCACTCTTAGGGAATGTTATCACCTGTAATGGAATATCTGTGGACCCTTGAAAGAAAAAGGCAATCAATGAGTGTACCTTGACAACATCTGTAATGGAGATCCAGAGTTTCCTTGGTATAGGTGGGTAAAACTATCTATTTGTGAAGAATTTATCACAACTTTTAAACCTATTAACCATGATGAATCGAAATATTGTAAAGTTTGTATGAACCGGTGAATGTGAAGACTACTTCCAAGAGATAAAAAGGGGCTTATCACTACGCCAATACTCACACTTTTGGAAAGTTGGGAACTATTTGTGGTATATAGAGATGCATAAATGAAGGTTTTAGACTTTAAACTAATTAAAAACAATAAATTTATAGCCTATGACTCATGTTAGTTTAAATTTCATGAAAAAAACTATCCCACCCCTTATTTAGATTGGTAACTGTGATCTTTACAATGAAAATATGGTGGAATTATCTCTATGGGTAGAGGTGTCAAATATATATTGATCATAAGTGTTTATAATATATATTCACATAGAAAATGATTAAGATACACTATTTTGGGTGGTTATACCACATCAAGGATTATGACCTCCCAATTTTCTACCATCCTGGAAAGTGAATAAAGTGGCAGATTCTCTTAGTAGAGAAACATTGGAAAAAATATCCTATACCAAAGGTTTGGAACAATTTTTATAGGTCCCCAAACTATTTTTATAACCTATAAAAATGGTTTGGAGGTTCTTTGGTTGATTTTATATCTATATATACCTATACCGACTATTTTAGGAAATTTGTTTGGATAGTTCTATTCCAACATTTTGAAAAGAGTTGTTATTGGTCTAAACCAATAGTTTGGATATTGTTGGTATAGAACTATAATGATGGTTGGAATAATTGGTATATACCTATATCAATGTTTTTAACACTATTTTGATAGTCCTATCCCAATGGTATTCCTAAAACAATGGGTATAGTTAATGTAAAATAAAAGCTAAAATTGAGATTTAAACCTATGGCCTCCCACTTATTTATCAATGATCAAACCACTATCATAAAATTATGCTTGTGAATATAATTGGATATATATATATATATATATTTATAAATAATTTATATATTTATTTATTTGATGATATTTGAAAAAGTAATTCACGAAAAATATGGGTACCTATACCAATTTTTATCAAAACCATTGGTATAACTACCCGGAATTTTGGGACTTATACCAACAGTTCTGAAAAAAAATGTTTGTATATCCATAACCTATACCGATATTTTTTCCAAACTATTGGTATATGTTCATTTTATGGTACATATACTGACAGGTTTTCAATCCATTTGTATAGAACCGTTGGTATAGGTCTAGTTTCTTGAAGTGAAAGGATCTTATAACATTATCAATGATGAGAATTGAGAATTATATAATATTATTTTATTTAAAAATAATGGACATGGGAATCATTAATGAAGGAACATCATCAATCCTTCCTCAAATTATTTCTGAACCAACCCTCATTGTAAAAATAAAGAGTTCTCAAAGAAATGATTCATAAATTTAGAAAAAGGTGGAAGCTATGAGAAAGGGGTAATCCTCAGAGTTCAAAATTGATAGGGAAGTTGTTGTAATATTTGGGTCATAACTATATTTACCATCCAATATAGAGATAAATAATGATATTATGAATGAGTAACACAGCTCAACCCTCTCTGTTCACATAGGGATCCCAAAAATGTGTCGAAAACTCTAAGAGAACAATTGGTGTGATAATGTGAAGAAGGATACTACTAAATATTCATAAAAGTGTATGGTATGTCAGAAAGTAAAGGTTGAAAGGAAACAAGATGTGGGGATTATGAAACTATTACTAATACCAACATGAATATAGGAATAAATCACCATATAATACTTCCCAAGAATTTTGAATACGTATAGATGAAATAATGCTATATGGGTAGTTATGGGTTGCCCTATAAATACATATAAAATTATCAAAATTAGAGATGATTTATCCCACAATCAACTTTCATAGATATACATCAGAGAAGCGGTAAAGCTGAATTGAGTACCACTATCAATTATATTTGACCGAGATCTGAGATTCACCTCTCAGTTCTAAAAAAATCTCCAACAATCTCTAAATACTGAGATGACCTTCATTACGACTTATCATCCTCAAAAATATAGATAATAAAAGAAGAATATTCAAAAATTAGAAGACATGTTGAGATCAGGTTCTATGGACAACAAAGGAGGATGAGACCAACGTCCACCTATGGTTGACTTCTCTTACAACAACATTTTCAACTCGAGCATCAAAATGGATCTATATAAAGCTCATTATGTGAAAATATGTAGAACACCATAATGCTAGGATGAATTCAGTTATTGTATCCTTCTTGGAATTGAAATGGTTGAAGAAATGTACAAAACTTGAAAACCATTTATAATCATCTCAAGGTATCACAAAGCTAATAGAAGAGATATGAAAACAATTGTCCTTTATAGATAGAGTTTAATGTCTAAGACAATCCTTTGCATATCTCCAACGAAGCGGATCAGAAGATTTGGGAAGAAAGGAAAGAAAAGATCAGTCACATGGGCCCCTTCAAGATTCTTGATTGTGTCCAAGCTATGTTCTATCATCTAACACTTCCACTAACCTTTTCTCAATTACACAATTTATTTCTTATTTCCCTCTTGAAGAAGTATATACTAGATCCCTCTCTTGTACTAAATTTAAATTTGGTAAAATTTAAAATTTATCTCTCTTATGAGGACAAGACGTTGAAGATCTTAGATTCTAGAGATATTGTTATATGAAACAAGATTAATCACTCAATCAAAGTAATGTGGAGGAACCATAAGTACAATGAGGTAACATGGGAACTGAAGGAAAAGATGAATAAGAAATACCCTCACTTATTTATATAAAATAAAAATTTGAAGGAGAAATTTAAAATGGGGGGGGGGGAGAATGTAACGACCCAAGTTTTTATTAATGGATTTTTTTCTCTTATTACAATTATGTTATATAGTGTTAAACACATATATAGAATATGGATCCTAATAAAAATATTATTATCATTAATTGATAAGGAAATAATTGGTATTCATAGAAATTAAGAAACATACCGATGGAAAAGTAACTTGGCCCTTAAAATAATAACATAACCATTATGAATAGTAATCTAGACAATAGAGTAGTAAACTCACTTATGAAAGTATAAATAAAATATAGGAATCTCATAAATGAAAATATTATATAATTATATCATATTATAAGTAAATAAATGTTTTTAAAATGGTAAATTAATTGTGGGATTTTTTGATAAACATAAATGTTTATTTACAATTTTATAATAAATATAACGATTTAAATGAAAATTTATTTTCATAAAATAAATTCATAAATTAATATTTTTTTGATGATTATATATTTTTTATAAGCCCTTAATTTATTTTTCAAAGTGTCATAAAATGATTTATAATTCTAAAACATATATTTTTTTAAATAAATGATTATTGTACATAAAAAATAAATTTATGATATATAAGAAATTATTTTTCACACAATGTAGTTAAATATTTAATCCTATATGTCAACAAACATTTATTATTAATTTATGGTATTTTTTAAAAATAGTTGAATTTCTAGTTAATAATGAGATAGAGTAATTTATGGTTTTTAACAAATTCATGAATTATTGAGTCATAGATGATGTATTTGTAATGTTAGATAATAATATATAACTATAATTAATTATTTAATACATTTATTGATAAGTTTCAAAATGTTGATAATCTTTATCCAAAATAATAAAATAACGAATAAAATTGTGAAAATACCCCTCTCCTCCACTATAAATACCACCCCTCACCATATATTCTCCACTCACCATACAATAATTTATGTTTGTCTAAACTGAGCCTAGTCCTTTTACCGAGACTCTTCCCCAAGTCTAGTATCCTTTGGCCATAAATAAATACCAAAAACAATATCCTTAAGGAGGTTCTCAAGGATAACAAGTTCATGAGGTAAAAATCACTTCTGTTTTCTTTTAATTTATTTTCAAGTTATTTTCTTTTAGAATTCCTTACTCACTACCCTTTATCAAAGTGTCATGATAACTCCATTAAATTATACAGAAATAAATTTTATTTTTTCAATGTAATAGTCCTTCATCAGACTTGTACACCTCTCTCTTTTATTCTAAAATGAAAACATATTTTGTGAGGAGTTAATTTATCACCTTTAAAGATAGAATGTTTTAATTTTATTTTACCACCTTCATGTCTGGTAATAGAATAATTAAAATGGTTTAAAAATATTTTAAAATTTATTTTATAACTTTATTTATTTTCTTTAACTCAAAAATACATAATACAGAATAGTAAAACCAAACTACTTCGTGATTATTGAAAACTACCAAGTTAATCTAGATGACTATCATTAACATTTTTTTAAAGAATCTTCCCCATATATGGAATACAGTTATATATAAGAACAATTATTCTTATTAAATTTTGAAAATAACACTTAATTTCAATTATAGAGAGTTATTCTCATTTTTCATGATCTTCCACACATATATACAATTGAACTGATCAAGAAAACCAAGAAAATTAACACTCTCAAAACGATGGTATTGAAGTCTATAACTCATCATAATATCAATAAATGAACATAATAAAATTTAAATAAATGAAAAAATGTATAATATTTCATTTAATTATTAATTAATTAATAAAATTTTATTATCTAGTGTATTATATTGAATAAAGAAATTAGACATTAGGTAAGGGGATTCTTGAACCCAATTTTCTTTCTTTGGGTAATTACTCTTTCATTCCAAAAATTCAATGTGTATGTGCATTAAATACTCCTAAAATATAATTTTATTGTTATTATATTTTCCTTTATAGGATATACATGTTTATAATCTAGTTTTATGAAAAATATAATGATTTTCTAAAATTAATCTTCCTTCCATAGTGAATTTTTACTCCTCTTGATTTGTTTCTTTTGCGCTCAAGTATGATGAATCTAATACAAAATATGATTTTACCTGTCTCATTTTATAAAATAAAATTTTTATTCATGAATGTATGTTATGAAAACCATTCCTATTCTATGGTTTATTTTATGTCTGTGATTGATATATGTTCTATGTTGCAAACATGATTATGTGAATGTAATGATGTCATAGGTCACTCAGAATTATATAAAGCTCCAATGTATTTGGTAATGTGATGAATATCCTGATATTAGGTGAAATATTCATGAAAATTATGCTATATTTATTTAAAATGACGATTTTATGGTTATTAACATATGTTATGTCTGAATATGTGGCTATATGTTTTCACAACTATGTTTAGTATTTTACCATGAAGACCTGATGTTTCATTTTTATGAATTTCCCCTTTCAATTCCTTTATTTGATGCTCCGTCTCTTTATTATGAGGATGATCCCAAAATTTTGTTATCATAATTATGATTATGCTCACCCATTTTTGGTTGATTCATGTTATTATCTACCCGCTTACTGGAATTTTAGCTCACCCATTTCTTTTATATATATCCTTAGGTGATTACTTATACTAAGGTGTGAATGAGGGACACAAAAAATATAGAGAAGAAGGAATTAAATAATTTTTATGTTTTATTTTTTAAATGTTACATTTGTTCCTAATTTTCCCATGATAGTAAACTCTTGGATCCTGGTTTTGTAACACTATTTTATTTTTTATCTTTTAAATTATGTAATACTATTGTAATAAAATGAAAAGTTTCTATACATCCACACCAGAGTTGAAAGAGTTAATGGGAACAAACATGGATTACTCTTCTGTATAACTTATTCTAGGTGTTTTTCCCTCTTAGTGAATTACTAAAATCCTTCATCACACATTTTGGAGATAGGGGTAGGGAAAAACTTATCTTGAATAATCTCCACCCACATCCAAAAAAGCTCTTATTAAGGAAGCTTCACATCAAAGGATTATGTCAATCCCATTCATTAGGTTATGAAACCAACAACATGATCATTATCCCACTTCTATAATTAAAGATGTTAGTGATGATAGTTCTATGCAAGGTGGATCACAATTGGTAAATGAGTTTCCTAACAAGATCATCCCGACTGGTGAAGGATCTCAATGACTACTGACTATACCAGAAAAAGATATCTCCCTCCATAGTTTGTAAAATATATCATTTTCTGGAGGCCTTGACCTCTAAATTTCCAGTCATAGATCAATAATAAGAGGTAAAATGGGCTATTTATTCCTCCATGTGAAATATACCATTAAATGATGTGAATATCATGTCACAAAATCTAGGGGTGGAGGGTTATGTCCACCCACAATGGATATAACTTCCTATTAGGATAGACCAAGGAACATTGTTTCCTCTTATCATTGAGATGAGTCATGATAGAACTTATAACATATTGAGGGAGGGTTGGTATGCTCATTCCCCTTGACTCACCTACTATATCACTAAGAATAATGATTGTGGTCCAAAGTAGGTATGTAACACTAATTGACTGGAGATGTATACATTGGGAAAATCAAGCGATGTCTTGGTTTGGAAGATCTACTAGCCTAAATTTTTTTAGATGGGTGAAATAACAGAGTATGGAACAAAATGATCAACTAAGGATTTTTTTTCATTATTTTACCATTGGAATGACTGGATCCTCTTGAACATCATCAAACATTCGGTATTATTAAATGAGAAGTTCATTAGTGATTCTCCTATAGTTCCCAAGCTCCGGGATAGAATTTTCCATTCTGTCATCTATTTCATTTACTGTTATAGTCTTTAATTGAATTATCAGATAAATGAATTATTTATCCTTGTTCATTCGCCAACAAGAAAACTACTACACCTCAATGTGACTCATAGGGCTCAAAACCTCCCTCTACCGATGAGTGAGATAACTTCATAATAAGTCTCCTCGAAAACTGTATCTCCCCTAATGGTGGGTTCTCTTCCATATTTTCTCTGCCCCTGGCCTCACATTTCAAGTTTTCTAGGGGATTAACCCTAATGATATTCGTAGTGGTAGAGGTGAGAGGAACAATTCCCCTGTGGATGGGGGAATTATCTGAATGAATTTATTGTTAGAATAAGAGAGGGATAAAATAGGGGGAATCATAATTCCCCATCCCCTAATGTATACATTATGTGACACTTATTCATTTATTTCTGAATCATAATTTGGACCCCAATACAAGTCCACTAAAAACTCTAGTTTCACCCATATGAATTTGGGAACAAATATAGTAGGAGTGTTAGGATGTTATCCTTTTGGAATTATTGATGACATATAAAATGTATCAATGAAATCCTATGTAATCCAGTAGATGATATCGATGGTGATTAAAATTCTTCCACAAAAACTAGTTGGGGAACACTACATGATCCACATCAAGTGACTACATGATTGTGAATAATGTGGTTACAAATGGATATAACATGATCGGTAACTAGTAGGTCACCAAGATATCCCTCAAAAACTATTACTCATGTTCATTATCAGGGTGGTATTCATACTCATGGTCACCCTAAACATCCATCTTATATATCCATGATTTTGGGGGAAGAAGTGATGTAAATCTATTCTAATGTAAATTTTCAGGTTGAAGGGGAATCAATTTATATAATACTCCCTAAAATAAGGGAGTATATTCTAATGTTGTAATTGATTCATCACTATGTCCTCATATAATGGAGAATTTAAGACCTATTTATAGTAGGCACTAATATCTTAAAATTTTATTGGGTGTTCTACTTTATCAATGCATTATAAACTATATAATGACATGTCCCCACTTTTTGGTTTAGAGGTGGAGATGAGGGAGACCAATGATGGTTTTGATGGATACATAGAGAGTATCAGAAATGAAAATAATATTTTCTCCTCATACAGATACTTTTGAAGGGATTTGAAAAAATTATGAACCTTAACTCTAGATATTTTTATCCTTAATTGATGGGCCCCTTCCCCTTTCTCTGGTTGTGGAGATGGAGTCATTTATTTTGTTTCAATATATTCTTATAGTTCATGCTTATAGAGCGATTGATAATCTCAATCCTTACTCTGGAGATGATTTGGGAGCTTCCCAAGTGTGATTTTATGATGGTCGTGGGGGTTCTTCCACATACATTAGAGCTAGTGTCATATACATGTTCTCCATAGTGGATAACATCCCCTCTTACTTAGGAAGTTTCTTCAAGTCATTACACGTTTCCAAATTAGGGAGGACCAATGTGTTGGTCGATGGAATCTCATGGAGGACCTCAATTGTGGTATTATTCATCATGGGAAGGCCCACTATTATGTTTTATTATGGTTCCCATGGTTAGGATAGTTATCCCATCTTTCTCGATGGGTGGAATGGGTCTCAATCATAACCAAGTGAAGATATCCCCTTTTTCTAAGGTGATGAAGGTGAAAAGTTCAATAGTGGTGGGGGTCCATAGAAGTTATTATAGTGGAATCTCTTTGAGTAGTTACATTTTCTTTTCCTCAGCATGGGTGGCATCCTATCTGGATTGGGGTAGGGTGTGTAGTGATGGGATCAACCTATTAGTCATCCTAAATGGTCGTCATGCATTTTTGGGGACTTCAAGTGATGGGAGATCCCCTGGGTGTCTCTCTGTTGGTGAACACAATAGGTTCTACCAAAACATCCCCTACCTACTTTGAGTATGGGAGAGTTTTCAAAGCATTTAAGGGAGAGGTTCCAAAAATTGTTCTTCATTATAATGGGGGGGATTTCTACTATCTTGGTCTCAGTGGATGGTGGTGGCAGTCTGGCTCTACATCATTCAATTATTTATAAACCATTTACTATGTGTTTTTGAGTCATTATTCCTCATACCAGTATACAAGAGAAATTATTATTATTTTTTGTGTAATGTATTCAGTTTCATTGGAAAAAAATTCCAACCAATGGTCATCATACAGAAATGATCCTATGGAGATCATCTACCTGAGATCACCAAACATAGGAATTCTACTGGGTGTTGTTTAGATATGGTATATGGGAGAGTTCACTATAATTAATTTGAATGTATATACTTCCATCGGACGGAATCCATCATATATAATTCCAAAATTTTACATCCACTAAGGTGGAAACTCATTGATTATCCTATAATAATGTTTACTAGTTGTTGGTAGTCTCATAAGACTATTCAATAGTGTATCTAAGGTTTCCCTATTCTGTAACACGTTGACCATGAATCACAAGAGGTAGTTAGATTGGTTCACTAAATTATGTCCTCTATATATATGTGTGTGTGTGAATGTGTGTAGTGGCCAACTTATAATTTATTCTAAGAAGTTGTGAGTTTCTGACTTCATAGTTAGAGATATTGTAATTAGAGAAGAAGTTATCGGTGAGTTTCTTATTCACTTGTATCTATTTAAATAAATTTTTTTATAGTGTTCTCTCTTGGAAGAAGGATGTTTTCTTGAACCATGTAATATTTTTTTTCCATTTCTCTTATACTCATTGTGTAATGTGAGTTCATTCTATTTTTATAGTTATTGTGTGGGATATCATATTATATACAATTCTCCAACTAAAGAGATATAATTTATCAGATGAACCGTTTTCCAGTGGTTTCATTGGTGTTAATATGGTGGTGTTTAGAAATTTCTCTTATACAAGATTATTTGATCTAAAGTAAATCTTTTTAGTGTTTTGAGAAGAGTCGGTTTAATGCCTAAAGTTCTCTTTATGTCCACCCAGGGATCATATTGTGTGACATTTTCTCCCTACTATCTGCTTATAAGTGGATTCAGACTGAAGGTTCTAATTAACTCATAGCGTGCATGTTTTTCCACTTCTTATCTTTAATGTTTTTGTTATATATTTTTTTACAATTATTGGAACCATGAATTTATAGGAATGGATGGTTACTATAAATATATTCAATGAATATATGTTACCTTTTGGAGGGTGAAATTAGATGATTCTTTGATATAGAAAAATATATATTCTCCTTTTTCTGGTGAATTTCTTGAATTGATGGATAAGATTAAATTGAAGGTGTTGGATAGAATGACCTTAGCCTTAGAAAGGTTTTAACGTTATCATAATGTTTCATTCAATATATGTGATAATAAAATTTCTTTATAAGATATGAAATAATCGGATGACATATATGAGAAGACAACTACTCTAAAAAAAATCATGATGTTAATATTGTTCAACGTGAGGTTATTGGATTAAATTTCTACAATAGAACTTGTGAATAATTTCATTATAATATGAGGATAGAATTTATTACTGAATTTAACATTTATAGATAATTTTTTGGATTCACTTCTTCTATATTTGATTTTAGAATATTGGGATTCCATGTGGATAGTAATGTAAAACTCCATTGGAAAGATAGGTCTTCTTTTTTATGACATTCAAATCTTGAACAAAAATGAGGATCTGAGGTGGAAAGAAGTAAAATATCAATTTCAAAAAGATCTTATTTCTATTATAAGGGGACCATCTGAAGAAGAATTATTCTAATGATATGTCTCAGAGATGATGTTGAGGTAAATAAGCTGGTACAAGTACTACAAGTTATCTTTCTTCGAAGAAGATACATGTCAATAAATATTGTATGAATTGGACTAAGTATTAAACATATGAAAAAAACTCTATTAGTTTAATAGATGAAGGCACAATTTTTTTACTATGTTTTAACATTCCTACAGAATCATGGGTTATTGAATCAATTGGATATTTTAATTTAACAGGTGAGAGAGGGTGTACGGTAGATTATGTATCTTGAATCTTGGGTAGAGTATATCCTATAAACGAGAAATATCTAAAAATATATGGAAATAATGATGTTAAGATTTCATTGAAAAATTGATGTTTCTTGAGAATGAATGGTATTAATAATTTTCTAAGTCTCTAGAAGAACCTTATATTTGTTTGATATGCTAGTGATATTTATTTCAAAATTCCCTGTTTACTTCGGAAAATAAATAGAGCCTCTATGGTGATTTCTCATAGAGTAAAGAATGGATCCTTATACTTGACTGTAAATAAAGATGAAGCTTCAGTGATTTTATGTACATTAACATACAATATGGAAGTTTATAATAGTAGGTTTTCTCACCTTGGTATATATAATTTCAATGTTTTAGCAATAAAAAGTATAGTTAAACATGGTCAAAAAAAGTGTGGAATATGTGATAGTTGTATTATAGGGTAATAAAAGTTATTTTCCTTTAACATGGATGTTATAAAACCAATGGATTGAAAGCTCAAACAATTTCAATCTATTTTTTTACCTTCCCCAATTAACGCCAACTAAAGATATTTGTACTTTATGGATTTAATTAATGATGCAACCTAAAATGAATTATTTGGAAATATTAGAGCTTGGATGAGAAGTAAGTTGACATTAGGTTAGATATTGATGTTCAAGATTATCATACAGAGGATACTGGATCTAATCTATATCTAGATACATCAATGGAAACTTTATGGCTAGAGTTTCAGAATCTAGTTTACCATAGAGATAATTTTCACACATACATATACCCAATAGAGAATATTCAAACATATATATAGTATATTGTGAATGTTTGGATAGAAAACAATCATATAGATATGTTCTATTGGATGAACATTAGGTTGTTTCAGAAAGATCAACACACATTAAAAAACAACTTTTGAGGTTGGATGTTAATATGGACTTCACACTTCTAATGGATGTTGCAGGACATGAAAAACAAGTGAAAGAAACTACTCTTAAAGTTTATAAAAGTAAGATTCATCCATGTAGGAGTATATAAATTTCTTAAATATCAACAATACATTGGAGTTAGATGAATTAGTAGAAATAAATAGTGATATGAAAAATGGTTTTTTCATTTAAATGGGTAAAATAATAGAAGTAAGAGATAATGTGGAAGGATAGTGGATAAGTGTTTTCCAACAAATAAAGGTATTTACATTTATGAAATTTTATCAGTAGTGGGGAAGAAACAAACATTTGAATAAAACATAATATTTTTTAACTGATGATATACACATGATGAAAATGGATTTAATGTTATCTTTACTTTATAAGTATTGGGAGGAAGATAATTACATCATACACCCCAAGGGTTATCAATTTCATCCGAAAAAACTGTTGTGTATAAGTTAAAAGGAATTATCAATATTCAAGAATTCTCTATCATGGTGGAATTGTAAGTTTAAAATGTTATTTATTTAGGAATATTTCTACCAATGTGATTCTGGTCATTTTATCATTGGGATAAATGGGATGATGAAAGATATATCAAATTATTATTATTTATTGATGATATATTTATTATGGGTCTCAAGTTCCAAAAAAAATAAAGGAAATGAAGTGGACAACTTATAGAATCTTTGAGATAAATATCCTCTAAAAATACATGAAGATCATGGTGATGAGAATCAATAATTATAGAATAATTGAATATTTGATTTTATATGAGAAGGAATACATCAAGGAGTTCATTGATAAGTTCATAACGATTGGTTGTAAACCTACAACAACCAACCTCATTGAACACTTCAAAAACTATGAATCACCAGAACCATAAACCTAAAGAGATTTTAATGACATGGAAATGATTTATTTTTCTTTATATATTAGATGTTCGATATATTCAATGGTATACACAAAAACATATATTACTTTTGTAATAGGGATTTTCATAAATTTCAGGTCAAATATCATATGAAAACATTACGATGTTGTTAAATTGAATTTTTAATACATTAAAGGATTAGAATATCCATATTTCTTTTTTTGGGATGATGATTATTTAAAGGGATTTGAATATATAATTTTTTATAAAGATATGGATTCATGGAAAAGTAAAATATGTTATTTCTTTACTTTTTGTAGAATAGTGGTCAACTATATATATTAGTTTTAATCCATTATTACTTAATCTACAATTAAATTCATGTGTATTTTTCTTACTAAAGTATGGAAAGATGTGATATGGTTGATGTTATTATTAATGAAATATGGTGAATAGTCAGATAGAGGGATTTTATTCTTTGATAGTTAGATTATTCTCCATCATTTCAACAATACATATTTTCATTAATGAACGCAACCCTTTAACATGAATTATCATTCTATATAAATCCTAATAGAAGATAATGTGTTAGAGATATATAATATTGTTGGGAAATATAATCTTGTTGATATGTTTTCAAAGGAGAAAATCAGAGAAAGTATGTGGTATGATTATGCCTCAATTGGGCTTGGATGATAAAACGGGGAAGAGAACACTATATATATTAGATAGAGGATGAGTTCAGGTGGATGGTGGAACAATTAAGAAATCCAAAAGAAACCTTCATAGGGGGTATTCTTGGGTTTTGTAAAATATAATTAGTTTCACCATATATAGTTTTCTAGATTGAGGTAATCATATAGATATCATATAATAGATATCATCATACTAAAATCAGCAGATGGAATAATATTATTGGGTTTTATTTTGAGTGTATGAATGGGAGAGTGCTCTAAACTGAGGTAAACCAAAGATAATTCAATTATATATAGTCCATCATATATATTCCATCAAATAGAGTTTCAATAGTTGACATTCACCAGGTTGGAAACTCAATTCTTATCCTACAAGCATGGTTACCTTCTATTGGTAGTTTCATCAAAATTTTAAATAGTCCATTGAAGGTTTCCTTAGTCAATAAGAGGTTTTCCATGAATATTGTGAGGTGTTGAAACTAGTTCTCCTGATTAAGACCTCTATATATAGACACAGGGGACCAACTTTGATGTATTATAAGAGGATGTGAGTTTTTGACTTCATAGATTTAGATTATGTAAGTGGATAATAACTGAGCGATTGGTTTTATATTCTCTTGTATATTCATTAAGGAAAATAATTGTAGTGTTATCTTATATATGTATGGTAATTATCAAAACCATGTAAACTTCTTTGTCTATTTAATTTATATTTTTTGTGTGAAGTGTGTTCACTGAGTGTATTTTCTGATTAGGGAAGATCACATCCTATTTCATGTGCACAAACTTAGGAAGGGAATTTATCCAATGAACCTTTATCTGGTGGTTCCTCTAGTGTCCATATGGTGATGTTTAAAGAATTCAACTACATGTGATGAGATGATCGAAAGGATGTATGTATGTTGGTTTGATATGAGTTCATCTAACATATGAAGTTATTAATATGTATATCCAATGACCAGACATATTTCAATATTCTCCTTATCCTTTCAATACAGTGATAACCATATACTGGATGAGTTTTGAGATATAGATAGAATATGAAAAACTATGTACCATGGTAGGGGATGAAATAATAATGGAAGAATAATATTATGGAATTTCAACATGATACGGCCTTCTTACCGCACGCCTATTTGTGGTAGGTTTTTAAGAATAGACAGAATCTAGGGTACTATGTGATATATATGAATCCAATTTTCAATACATTTCAGGTGATGGTGTTTCCCAAAAACCAATATACTACACATCCTCTCCTAAGTAAAGGATATGTGATTCATATAGATGATTTATAGAACCATGGATACCTAGTGTTCATTATTCTCTCTCTTTTGTAAGAGAAGATATTTATATTAGATTTTATAATCTATTTTTCAATGATTTTTCTAGGGAATTATTTCACACTATAATCTATATCCTTTGACTGGTTGTGATCCTCGTTACCTTATATACCTCCTTTGTAATGGTTGGAATTCTTCACAACCATGATTGATGATGTTGAGTCCTAGAATGAAATGGGATGATATAATTTTAGCTCTTCCTTCCATGGGTTTTTCCATATATTGCATCATCTAGTTCGTGTCACCCTTACAAATATAAGACATGTTTGTGGATATCATTCACAATACCATATTCTTGTGAGAATCAGTTAATTACCCTGATTGCTATCATGATAAATATTATACCTATAGTTTGAGTTAATTAAAATGTTGGGAAGGTTATGAATCTATTAGATTCTTTCTTATTTGTGGGTTTTTGGGAATAACATGATTGTGACATTAGTAATCTCATGTAATAAACCCATGGTGTCCTATGGTTGACTTAGGGTACCTTATTCTCAATGCATAAGGTATCCAAGGATCATCACCTCATTCATCATATTCTCATCACACAAGGAGACTCATATATTCCATCCAAGGTATACATTTCTTATCACTGCATATATATTATTCTTTTCATGTAAGACATACTAGGTTTATCACCATGGTAATGTTGTTATGGTCACAATGGTTAATAACTTTGGATACTCACCTAAGGTAAAGGAGAAGAGATATGATGCCCATCACATAGGTTTCATATGCTATCACATAATGTATCTCGTTCTGGTCACATGAGGTAGAATATTAGGGTCATTAACGAAGTATATGGATAAGAGATCACATAATAATCACATGTTATTCTTAGGCTCTCCACATAAGGCTCTCTAAGCTTATCAACAATGTCTAGGTTTTTGATGCATCTAGTGTAATCATGGGGTTAAAGATGCAGGGTAATGATCAAAAAATTTATGTATAATAGAGAGAAACATCCATATAAAATTTTCATATATTGGGTTAAACACCATATTAAAGATGATTGAGGGAACTCATAGTTTAATTTTGAATGCTTAATCTCATAGATTTAATGTCTAGTGGAGGGAAACTTGTTATATACAATTTTCACATATTGGGTCAGATATAGGTCGACATCCCACATTGATGCCGAATTAGAAGGGAGATTAGATTTATATGGGTGGAGGTTATATTTACTCCAAAAAGAGGATCATTATTTGGATTTACTGACTTCCTAATGGGTGGTGATATGGAATTGATATTCTTGTTTTGGATTTGTTAAAGCCACCTCGGGCTTACCATCCACAAACTAGAGACATCATTGTTGGTATGTTAGTATTGTACCTTATAGAGTCACCATATATACCCCATTAGGATACATGTATCAATAATCACATAGTATTGTTTTATGTTTTAGGTTCATGAGAAACAACTTCCCTGTGCATTTTTATGTCCTATAGTAAGGATTCATGTGTTGTGAAAGGCGAGACATCCCGCAAGTGTGTAGGGATTTCACATTGAAGATTCTTAATATATGGGGTAATGATATAATGCTCATCATATGAGGCATATGTTACTCATAAAACAAGTAATCATGTGTTTAAAACCCATGCGATCTCATGTTGGTCACATTGGGTGAGGCTAAATATTATCATATTTTTCTAAGGATGTTGGTGTTCAATTTAACATCATGTGACCAAGATGTTGTGTTATGCAGTTTAATTTTTTCTTCATATAAGGATTTATGAAATGGGTGTGTATTGGGATTAATAATAGAGACTCCATATTCTACAAGAGATTTGTATATTATTTGGGTGGGGCTTATGTAAGGGTAGTATACAAATATTGGAAACATTCCCATGATCAACGCATGAGGTATCTCAAGATCATTTAATAGGGAATCCTGAGCTCATCAATAATGGAATAATATGTCCATAAAATGTTTTTAGGATTCATTTTATTTTCTTTTTTTGAGGTTAATGTTATAAATTTAAATATTATACAACTATGATGTTGGTGTTATTCAACTTAAATACATAAAACTCAGATGTAGTTGGGCATTATACATATATATACACATTAGTAGTTAGGGTAATAAGAGAGAATTATCCATGGATTATATATTCTCCCTATGAGGGTAATGGTGGCCAATATTCCATGACGATTCTATGGTCAGGGATTATGTATCCACTATATAGGTTCTTTTGGATGAGAAAAGGCACAGACACTACCTATTTCAGGTAGCATGTACGGTTCTTAACCTGAGGTTGTATATGATTAAGATTAAAAGTAAATAATATTTCCCATAACATTATTAGATCAGAGGTATGGGGAATAAGGTCCCATTATACTAATCATGTGTATTGATTTTTTATGGGTGAATATGGTCTAAAAGGGTGCAGTCCTCAGAGTACTCTACCTGCATGAAAATATGTTTGGAAGAAGAAGGCATCCAATGGGGAACCCAAATCCTATTTCATGTAGCTCTAATGTTTGGTGAATATTTAGGGTTGTGGGAACCATGTGTTCTAGAACAATGTTGGTTCATATATATTTTAAGGCACTATTGTGTGAAACTTTTGGACTTGTTGGAATAATAGAGTTCTGCTAATTATTGGAATGTTGTGTAATCAAATTTGTTCATAAAGGATAGTTGGGTAAAGACATATATAAAATAGTTAGGGTCTTTTTAAATCTATATGAGGTTTTTCACAAAATTTCATCACCTATGGGATTCCATGGGAGTATATAAATTAATGAATTCATGAATGAATGACTTTCATGGGCTGAGAAAAAACCACTTTCATATCTAATAGTTCATCCTCCAAATGGGGATTGATTCTCAACTTATTGGAATTTAATCTCATGTATAGTCCTAGGACAAAAAAACATCATTTTATCATGAAATATTTATAGTCTTCCATAAGGTGGGGGATCCATGTTGTTGAAAGAGTCTATTTTTGTGAAAAAATATTGAATTTTCTTCTAGAGTTCAGCTATGATGCTCACATAAATTAATGAGTTTTAAATCATATTTTTCATACAATTTTTTTTGAATTTTTTTTAAATTTATTCACAAAAAATTGTTGTTTAATTTATTATTCCCCTAAACTATAGAATTATCTCAGTGGCTATGTTTCCCCAAGTCATGGTGAGGGAATGAATCTAAAATATCAGGAATCAATTTTCCATACCAATATAAATGACTAGATATTATTTCATTAACCCCATTGGGGACAAATATTTTATAGACTAACATGATTTTTACTTAAAACATAAATTTAAATAATTAGGTGGGAGGAATGTTGAACTTGGAGAATCTTAATAGTAATAAACCTGCTTTTTTTAAGATGGAAGTTGAGCCATTTCGATCATTGTGGAATAATAATTGGAATAAGTTACAAATGAACCTCAAAGGTCTGGAATGATTTGTTAGGAATGTTAGAGATATTGACTTATCATGGCCAATGACAGTGGATTAAAATTCTATGTGATGAAATTAATTTAAATAAAGAAGTTATTGGGATTTAGGATTCCAAAAGGTGGTTAAAATCCATGGAATTTGGGATGGACTCCATATACACTAACTAGTTTTCAAACATGGTATATTTAACTAAAGGGTTTGGACCCATAAGGTTCAAGTATGTTTTCTATAAAAACTAACATGGATAGTATATTTTCTTCATATAAATCACACCTAGTGGAAAGGTTTTAGAAATAAATTTCTTGTATTGAATGTTGTCAATAGTTTTTACTTGTTGAGATGATAATGGCCATTTAGAATTTTCTTTCCATAACATCTCATTATCCTTATGCGATATATCAAATGGATGTAAAAATCGCAGTCCATGATAATAATTTATTCAAATGTGTGTATATGATACAATCTAAAGTTTTTAATTTGTAAAATTTTACTTTTCAGTTATGTATGTTTCAAGTGTCCATTTATGCATTGAATCACGGTTCTCGGAGTTGGAATGTCTAGTTTGATAATGTAATCAAGGAGTTTGGTTTCATTAAGAGAACCTGTGATTATTTTTTATTTAATAATGTTGTAGTTATTATATTAGAATTATATATATATAATGTAGATGACATATTTCTTATTATAAATGAAATCCTGATAATTAATTCTATAAAGGTGAAACTGGGTAAATGTATCTCTATAAAATACTTAGGTGAAGCTACCTATATACTAGGAATTAAGATCTATATAGATAGATCTAATATTTTTCTTGGACTGGGTATAAACACATATACTAGTAAATTGATAATGTGTTTTAGCTTGGAGAACTCTAAAAGGGGGTCTTCACTATTATATTATGGAAGTGATCTTTGAATGATCTAGGATCCTTGAAAAATGTAGAATAGATTGATAATATTCCTTATCTTTCTTAAGTATGAACTATCATGTATGCAATTTTATATACCTAACTATATGTATATTATGGTTTTATAATAAATATTATATTTCAATCCAATCCTTGTGAGAGTCACTAGAATTTTATATATAACATTATTAAGTACATGAAAATGACTAAGGATAAGTTTTTTTTGGGTGGAGATGATTCACTTTGTGTAATGGGTTACCTAGATTTTAGTTTCCCATATGAAAGAGTTGATAATAAATATCAATGTACAATTTTTTCCCCTAAATATGGGATATATCAACTAAAATATTTCCAATAAATTAATTTAATAATCCATGACAATAGAGGTATAGCACATTTCTCCATTTAATGTTGTAAAGGATTTTGTTTGGATCAAGATGATTTTTTAGTGAACATGGAGTATATTATAGCATTGAGGGAGAAAATGAGATATATTGTGAACCCAAGGTGGTGGTTTCTCACTATAAGGAACCTCGATATCACTAAAGGACCAACCACATCCATTTAAAATACTATCTCATTTTGGAGATCATTGAGGATGGTGATTTACATATTCGTTCGGTGGTTGTATATGAGGATATAATAGAGTTTTTGATCAAAGCATTAACTGAAATGAAAAAGGAGGTTCATGTAGAATTTATTGTTGTAATCCAACTAAGATATTTTTTTTGTAATGTTCATAAAATATATTATGTTATTATAATAAAGGTGATTTTTTTATTATAAATCATTCCTTTGTGTTCTAATTTATTTTAAATGAATTATAAAATTATAACAGCCACTCAATATGAGACTTTATGTTTTTCTTAATATATGATCATCAAGGATTGTTATGGTTTGTGATAATATATTAAGAATGTCATTAATATAATCATATACTCATTAAAAGGAGTTGTATATAAAATACAATGATTATATTTATGATTCAATAAGAAGAGACTTATTACTTGGGATGACACACCAAAGTATATCTTAGGGAATGTCATAAGAAAATCAATATACATAAGGGAGTATTCTTATTGTCAATACTTCATAAAAATGTTTGGAAATATATCTAAGATAAGAACCTTTATAATTTAATACCCTACTAACACAATTAAATATATGTACTTATATAATCAAGGTTGGGTTGTTATTTTGTTTATCAGATCATCAGTTAGTGTAAAACCAAGATAAGAGTTTTTTCAATTGATTAAAAAAGTAACAAACTGTGACCCTTGATTTAATAAGACTGAATAAATATGTGGAAATTTTTAGTTGAGTCACATATGAGGTGTTCGACTACATAAATTATAGAAATATGATGTTATCATCTATTAGAAGAATGACATGTGATGTTTTTTATCAACTTGGTAATTTTTATTTAGATAATCAATAAAATTTGAATTGTATAAAGTAAATTGATGTGTTCTATGTCTTGTGATCACTTGATGTCATGGAAAAATATATTATATAGGTAATAATATGATTTATATAATGCAAATTATTTTTACATGATCACATAGAGATATGAGTTTGTGTGAAGGAAACCACACCAAACACCTTAGTTGATTGAGTAGCACTAATTCGTTGATAAATTCCTCTATTTTCTTATATATATGAAATAGGGATTTCATATTTTTCAACACTATTAAGACCCATAGGGTAATATGATTATTAATTTTGATAAGGACATATTTTTGGAAAAGAAGTGTATTTTAAAATTTCATAAATTTGGGTGAAAACAATATATAAATGATTTTGTATGGATTTACAAATAGATTTGATGGTTTTAATATACTTATTATATGATTTTGTAGTGAGTGAAAGATTATAGGATGTATACTAATATATATATTTATAATATTCATGTACACAAGCATATGAATCATGAAGTATCTATAGATAATATATGATATTATATATATATTGTACATTTAATACATACATCTGATGCATATATTTTATCACACATATGAGGTACCAATAATATATATATATATATATATGTAAAATCTCAGGTAAATAATGAATATGAAATGTTCATATATATTAATATTTGTGAATACAACATTAAGATTACTTTAAAGGAGACGCTATGTTTGATGGCATACCAAATATGCAACAATGAGCTTCTTTGAAATATTACGATGCACTCTAATAATATAATAATATTATTGTAAATGGTAGTAAACTCCTAGACAATGTAATGGAAGGAATGAACAGAACTAACTAAAAAGTGATTATATATGCTTGTCAAATATTTTTACATTTATTCAATAAATGTGAGATCCTTAAAATGCGAATGAATCCAATTTTAAGCGTAAATATTCTAATATTATTTAAAAGGTCGATTAACAGCCTTTTGATGGTGAACTATTTTTAAATCCACCTTTTGAAATTTTTTTGTGTTATATTTGACCAAATAAAATTATTTTTCAGAATCAGGACATCAAAATTTACTTTGGTATTTTTCGGATAAAGTTTTTTTAATGAATATTGTAAAATGATTTATTTTAATTCAAAACCTCCTTTTAGTATAATTTATTTATATAGATTGATTATATTTTTAATTGGATTTAAATTTTAATAAAAATATATTTTTACCATTTAATCCAATTGTGGCCATTTGAATTATTTTCACTTTGAAATTGGACATAAACAAGTGTCAATCTTTAAATAGATATTGTTTCTTAAAAACATGCTATTTGTTGTGACAACGGGAGTTGATTGTAAAATTAATTAATGCAACTTCAATGTTTTTAATTTTTTAAAATTGATATCATTTTTTAATTTCTAATATCAAATATATCTTAGGGTGAATTTTTGGTATATTTCTAACAAATGTTAATTTTCAATGAATAATGAAAAATACTGCATTTTAATTCAAAACTTCCTTTTCATCCACATTATTTATATATTTATATTGTCATTTTAATTAGTTTAAGGTGTAATTTAATTTTTTTTCGTATAATTTAGTACAATTTTGTACATTGGATGTAATTTCACTTTAAAATTGGATGTAAAAACAAATCAATCTTTTGATAGATTTTACTTCTTAAAACCCCCTCTTCGGTTTTGACAAAGAGAATTATTATAAACTAATTACTACAATTTTTGCCTTTGAAATTTCATAAAATGGATTCCATATTTGGAATGAGAAGGTCCAAATTATGTAATTAAGACGCTTTTGTTTTGGGACATTATGAATAGTAACGACGGTAATTATCTTTAATTATCGTGATTAATTAGTAATCGGGTAGTTATGGGTAATAAAATAATATCATAATAATAAAAAATGACCCTAACATGTGTCCTAATTCTACTGGTTGTGTCATGGGAGACCATGGGATGACTTGTGAAAAACGTTGAGACCCCATGGAATCACTTTTTGGTGATAGTGAAACTTTATCATTTTATGTTTTTAAAAGGAAAGTATAACCAAAGTATGTATCACCCAAGCAAAACAATTTTAGTTTTGTTTGTATAAATGATCTCATATACTGTAAATATTCATTGGAAATATAAAAATATTTCCTACATCATGGTATTTTTTATAATTTTTAGACACTAAAAAAATTAACTTATTTATGACACCATGATGATGTAGTGATTACCTCATTAATGGACGATTTAAAAAAAATGAAAAGATAATGTAAAATATCAGAATTAAACTTGTAAAAAGCCTACTTTATGGGTGGATTTAGAAACCATATCACCTTATCCTCGAAATATATCATTTTGGGACCTTTAAAATTCGAAAATAATTATATAATAAAGTAACATTTCTTGACTTTCCAAGAGTGCCCCTCCTCCCTCTTATAAAAGGTCCTCACCTCTACCCCCTTACACACAAATATCAAGCCTTTTTCTTGGAAAACCTCTGATAATTATATCTCTCCACATCCCTATCTTCAACCTAGAATCCTTACCTTAGGCAAAAAACTCTTTAAGAAACCCTTTTTGTTCAAACCAAAAGAGAGTTACCCGATTTAAAGGTAATGTCTTCTCTTATGTTCATTTATTTTATTTTGCTTCTCCAACCCCCTAAAATATTTTTATTCCCTTTTTTGTAACAAAATCAGAATATTCAATATACTAGGATGTTGTTATGAGAATTATTCGAGCTACACTTACACACACCTCTATATAACGGTTAAAGAACATATTGTTTCTGTGGATGGTAAATTACTGCCTCACGAAATGATGATTGTTCAATATTCTATTAACACCTTTCATGGTGGCCATTATTATGTCACTGTATTTTATATATGATATATCTGGTATTTAGTTTTTCTATATGATTCATTATTTTATATTTAAAACATACCTTTATGCTTTTCATGCTGTGCAAATGCGATAATTTCATACGAGGAAGTGTGGACTACCGCTCCCTCAAGTGATGTGACTCGTTCATGAAATACATGGAATGTATAAAGAATAAAATTAATAAACATATTTGACATGTATAAAATATATATTATACTATAATTATAATATATATCTCTCATTTATTTTTAATTCCACTAATATGAAAAATAAATGAAAGTAGCGTTCATGCGTATGTACGGCCAACCGTATCCATGAACAATGCATTTCTTTTCTTTTTATCTCAAAATATTATGGAATATTATAAAATGAATATTTACTGTATATATATGATATTTAAATCATTAATACTATTCTGGAAATTATTTACTTATAACTACGTGGACAATCATTTACAAAGAAGATCATTTTTGAGTCATGTACCAAACATCGACAAAAACATCTGATATGAACTTGCATAATTAACTAATTATTATAACATTATAATATGTGATATTTATTGAATAATAATATTTAAATGACGTCCTTAATCAATTATAAATTGACCAAAGTTTATTATTCAGTAATATAAAGAAACGAACAAGACAAATCGGACTTGAGGTAAGGGATCCTACCTCTCTCTTTCTTTTTAAGTACTCTCTTTTATGTCATTTCTTTTAAGATCATCTTTATTATGTTTGAGGAGGTTATTTTATAATCCTCATTCTTTAATTTTTATCTTCATTTTATGAGAGACCCTATTTTATCTCATAAATCCATTTTTGGATGTTTTAAGTGGCGTCGTTAGGGTGCCGAGTTTTCGTAATTGATTTTTCATCTCACTTTTATTCCCGTGAGATTTATGCTACATTTGCCACCATTTCCTTTGAGTGGTGTATTTAAATCCAATTATTCTACTATTTTTGTAATATTCATTTTTTTATGAGTATTTACATCAATGTTTTATAGTATTTCTTTCATGGGGTGTATGTTTCAAAATTCACCCAAGTCGGTAAGGGAACCATTCACCCTCTTATTTTAAAAGACTTTTTTTTGTTTTGTCTTTTAAATTACATCTTCTTATGTTGGTATATGTTCTTATATATCCTTATTGCGGTATATTTTATGTCTAAGTGATGATATAACCTTTATCTCTCTCATCAAATCTTTTTATAAAATTTAATGTGACACTATTAGGATATCGAATTTTTGCAAGGGAACTTCTAAACCCAATTCCAATTCTTTTGGTAAAAACTCTACTTCTGGATTATGTCGTGCTATGAATATTTGTGGATGACATATGATTGTTTTAAACTAATTATCCACTTATATTTAGTGTATTTATATTTTTCACACATAATTCTTTCATTTCATTATCCTTTCTCTAATGGAATGATCCTTGATTGGGATTACATCTCAATTTCTTCTCATTGAGGCATTTCTTAATGATATGAACTTTTATTAATTTATAAAGTGTATATAAAGCCACATTGACACTTCATACCCATATTATGTCTATACTAAAGTCATTTAAATGTTTTAAAAATGGTATAATTTCATGTGGAATATAATTTAAATGTTCAAAATGGAAAAAGACTCTTTTATTAAAACATTGTTTTAAATGGTTTTAAAGATTTATTCTTTTAAACATTTATCATCCATGTCCATGTTTTAAAAATGTTTTTAAGGATTTATTTACATGGACATGAATTTTTTAAAACCCTTTGAAAATTTTCGAAGTGTTATGGGACACTTTGATTCTAAAATCTCTTTTAAATGTCTTCTTTTAATATTTTCAAAGTATAAAGGGATATTTCTCTCATAGAGTATTAATGATTTTATTAGATGTTTTTATTTATGATAATATCATGATGGGATCTCTTGATATTGAAATGTGGAAATATTATGTTTCTTTTATTCATGTTTTATGTGTTGTGATTATGATATGGTTCTTGGGAAATGTTTAGGAAATCGGGTGGTTCCGTGATAAACTATTGGTGGGTGAGCCCGAGATAGCTCTCCAATGCATTGGGTAATGCGAAGGAGTTAAACGCTAAGGTTTCTCCGAAGATATTTTGGAAATATACTGTGGTGGGTATTCCAAACGTAACCATGAGGGTTACTCCCTATGTAAGAATGTTATGAATGCCTTAAGTTACCTTTACGTCATATGATTTCTATGAGTTATTCATAAATCTTATGATTTCATGGGGTTTGTTAAAGTGCTTATGTTTTAAGAGTAAAGTATGATTTCATTGATTCTTATGTATACATGGACTAATGTTTTCTTTCCATATTTTTTATATCCCTTACTGAGATTATTATGCTCATCCCATGTCTTTGAAATGTTTTCTATAGGAATTAATGATGAATAGGGTCAAGGATGGGATCATTGAAAGACAAGCTATCTAAAACATGGATTTAGAGATGTTTATTTTTAATAGTTTTGTTTTATGATGGAAACTGAGTAGATGTTTCTAATTTGTTATCTTGTGAGATGTAATAGTTATGTCCTAATTCTCTAAAACTCTAAACCTGAAAAGATCCTCAATGTGAATTATTCATTTAATACAAAATTAAGTAATGTTTTAAGCCTGAGTACTTATAATATATATATTATATTATATATGCATGAGATGCATATTTAAACTATTGTATGTGATGGAATGGTATGATTATTTTTCTTGAATGGATTCATCAATATTTCAACCAAAATATGGTTAATTAATGTTGTTACATAAATTCATTTAAACAAGTTCAATGAATTTTACTCAATAATTTAAACTCATGAAGTGAGTTATGAAGTTGGAAAATAAATATTCTCAAAAATAAGTTGACTATTTCTATTTATTGAGTACTATAAATGGTGATATGATCACCGGTTTCAAACAATTATTTTTGTAAAAACTCTTTTCATATTGATTTTTTTATAATTTCTCAATGAATGTTCTAACACCCATTTAACATTCAGGTATACTAATGATATGATTTGAGATACTAAAAATGTTGCGATCCCTTGTAGGTAGTAATAATAGATTAAAATACTCATTGTGATCTTTGTCATACATTATTCCAATATAATGAATATGGAAGTTGCTGCAAACCAATATCAGGTGTACTTTGTTTTATGGTTACTTTAAATGTTTGATTTCTTAAAAAATATTTTCTATTGTGTATGTTTTATTAGGTTACCAATAATTATTATATTATTAATCTAAACCCAACATAAATAATATGATGTGATCACATTATAGAAATAAAAAATGGGGAATCTAAACATTATCATGGTTTTGGGAAAATGTAGAGGAAAATAGAGTTTTATTGAAACCTAAAAGATAAAACCCATGGATGAATAGATATGCATAATCCAAAATGTCATAAAATTTGTATTTATCATGAGAAACATCAATAATTCAAAAGGAAAATTATTCAAATGATAAAAACAAGTCCATTAGTCATTAGAATGATAATGATATATGAAGATTCTCACCAAAACAATGGAAGAGATTAAGATCCCAAATAATGAACCACCCACTTATTAATGCTTCAATTAAAAAAGTATCGACATTATACATACCAATACACTAAAAAAGGGTTGATAAGGATAAATATTTTCAAAATAGTCAAATGAAAAGAGAGAAATATAAAGTTTATTCAATCACATCTGTAAAAGTATGTCATGAAAATGATGTGGTGAAATACATATTTATCATTAACTAAAGAATTTAAATTTTATTATTTGATTCTTTTTATACCCATATTTCAATATTTGAGAAATTATCTAAAATAAATAATTAATCACCCTAATGATTAGATACTCAGATGTATGTTAAAATACCTAGTGGCGAAATGATTGCATCATGTTTCAACAATTGTTCATTGATTTAGGTTTTTGGGGAGGTTCTTCCTGTAAATCTTATAATTCTATATTTTATTTAATTTTATATGATTTTTGGGATATATTGTTTCTCTGAAAATATATAACACATAAATTTTAGGGATAATGAAATCTTATTCCTTATCCTAAATCAACATGTGTTCATCAATCGATGCAAGGCTAACCATAAACACCCAATGAATGTTACTTACCTTTTATGAGTTTTGATACCTAATAATGAAGGATTTCTGACATAAATGGTTGGGTAAAAACTCAATATTGAATAAATTAAAATTTTGTAAGAATATGTTAATGTATTTTTTAATGGGTTATCTAGCCAACCCTCAAAGCACAAGGTCTAGTTTTTAATTTTATTCATGCAAGAATAAATTCCGGTATTAAAGGATTTATATAAAATTAAATCTATTGAATTAGAAAAATTAAAGAAAAAACTGTAAGATAATCGTTAGAATTTTTTTATGTTCCCATATTCTTTACCATGGGGGAGAACTGGTCCTCCTTATTTATAATAATAATAGATAAGTGCCTTGATAAATTTTTTATCATTAACATTACAAGATCACGATCAAGAATATATATCATTTACCCAATATTAATGTATTTTTAATCAACTATTATGGGATCAAAACTTATCAATGATTGACCTTTATTTATAATATCATTAATTAAGGGTAAAATGGGTTGGGTATACCAATGACATCCTTTTATAAAACATATAAACATTGTGAATAAATGATGATTCTATTTAGAAATTTAAATTCCCCTTCAACCTTCCTATATTTTATAAGGAGTTTTTTTTATAATTACCTTGATCAATTTATGGTAGTCTTTAAAGATGATATTAATATATATTTCAAGATAAAGGAAGAGAATGAAGATAATTTGAGGATTTTTCTAAAATCATTGAGAAACTATAAATTATACACCAAAATTATAATTTTTGAACTCTGATTATAAAAGTTATCATTATTAGGATACATAATCATAAAATATGGTATATATGTAGACCCTTCAAAGAGAAGGATAATTTACGAATAGCCTAAATGGATATTTATAATAGATATACACAGTTTTTCTGGATTGTATCGAAACCACAGATTCATTGTAAGTAATTTCTCACAATTATCAAATCAACTAAAAATATTACAAAAATAGGTGTAAAGTTTCTCTTGATGGATTAATGTAAAAATATCATCAATGATCATAAGAAGAGGTTATTAATTGCACCTTTACTCACACTTCCCTTCTATGGTGAAGGGTTTGTGATATGAATTATTTCATTAAATAAATGGTTGTGACGTTACATAATGAAAAATTACATGGAAATAGTGTATGTATCACATAAATTAATGGCCCATGAGAAAAATTACCCAAACCATGATTTAATGTTATATGTTGTAATATTTACATTAAATATAAGTATACATTATCTCTATGGGGTAAATTTTGATATATATACTAATCTCAATAGCTTAAAGTATATATTAATACATAATGTTCTGAGCATGTAAAAAAACACTTTCTTGGAGTTGATCATAGACTATGAATACCCAATACATTACCACCATAGGAGTGACAAAAAGGTGTTTGAAACTCTTAGTTGGAAGGATCATTATAATGCCCCAAAAAATATAATATAGAAACATTGTATTTGATAGACTATATAACACCTAATACCAAGAGCGTAAGGGAATATAATACCGAGATAATTTATAATAATTTTACTATTTTAATTAAATTCAATATATTTTATATATTTCAAAGCATGTGACACTAAGTTAGCATGCATCACATGCAATAATGAGTTTTTAAATTTCATGCATTACTCACAAGACTGAGTTTTACCAAACAATAATATATTATTAAAATATTATTATTTAATATGATAATATATAAACTATCCATTATATTAGTATTTTTGGATAGAAGTAAATAACATTGAAAAATATGTTGTTTACAAATAATATAAAATGAATTCATTGGTTACAGATTAATTGGAAATGAATATAGAAAACAAATGAATATAATGTAATTGGTTTTATAAAAAACCTTATTTTTATGCACCCAACAGTGTTTTACCTTAATAAATTAAATTAATTAATATTAGTGGATGATTTTAAAAATTTATATATTATATATTCCAATAAATATTTTTTATATTCATTTATTTGATTTGATTGACACAAGATAAGAACAAACCTAATATTACTCATAAAATATAATATTTTTGTCAAGTCACTTTTACCTCCTTTTAATGGATAAACAATTTTAAATCCATTTTTTATATTTTTTAAATATTTTATTTCAAAATATAATTAATATTTTATATAGAAACATAAAATTAGTTTTGGGTGATTTTTTTTGTATTTTTATGTGAAGTTTCATTTTTTAATGAATAATGAAAAATAATGAATTTTAATTCCAATCTATTTTTTATCTAATTTATTTATAGGGTTAAATTGATTTTTTAATTGGATTTAATTTTTAATTATAATAAATTTTTATTTAATAATACATTTTTTGAATGTTTAATTAATTTTACTTTGAAATTAGATATAAAAACTTAGTAATATTTTGAACATTTTTATCTTAAAGATACACATTATTGTCCTACCCTCAAGATTAGATTTACATTAATTTATTCCTCTTATGTAATTGAAATTTAGAAACATGGATTAAATATGTGGAATCATAATAATATATAATTTATAATATGGATAACTATGTTTTTTTACCAAAAGAAATTTGTGAATGTAATTAAAATTGATTACAACGATTAATGATAAATTGAACTTAACAAGACTCTAAAGCGTAATATTAATGGGTCAAATAACCAATAAAATTTTCCATAAAACATTAAGATTTACATATTTAGTGCATGTAATCCATTTTATAGAATTTATAACATTATGGGATCCACTAACAATGGAAAAACATTGGTGGAATTCCCTTTTCCAAAAATATACAAGAGTGTCACTCCTCCTCCACTATAAAAAGGTATTATCTCCTCCCACTTCATGAAAACTATCAAGACACTTTGGGCTGACCAATTTCATTCCAAATAGATCTTAAAAATACCTAAACTAATTCAAAAATACTCCCCATGGGTATAAATCCATCCAAGTAAGCCCTCTGGTGAAAACCAAAAAGAGTTACCCGAATAAGAGGTAACATCTTTACTCAAGCTCGTTAAGTTTATTTGCTTTCTTCACCCCAAAATATCTCATTATTAAATTACTACAAAACCATTATAGTAAATATACTAGTATTTTTATGTTACGTTTTATACCTAAACTTACACAAAATTCTATCTAATGGGTAACTAACTTACCATTTATGTGTAGGGATAACTACCGCCTCATGAAACTCTGTTTTTCGTTTTACCTTTGCCACCACTAATGGTTTGGAATTAGAATGAAAATTTCTTTTATATATGATATATTTTATAATTATTATATAATTATTATTTTTAATTATCTTATAACACATTCACTTATACTTTTCATTTTGCCTAAATTGAAAAACATCATTTCTGCAAGTGTTGACTACGACCTCCAAAAAGTGATGTGATTTGATCACACGATACATGGAACGTATAAAGGATGGTTTTAATATAAAATATTCTAAGTATAAAACATATATATGATATTCATGACTTAATTACATTTATATAAATATAATATATATCATTTTCCTTATTACCCTTTTACACACATAGAAATTGATAACATCGTTCATGGTTGTGTGGATTACCGCATCCTCGACACGATGTGATTCCATTTACATCACAATAATTATATATATAAGTATATATGATTAAATAGAATATTAATTATAATATAATTATAATTATAAAGTATAATGTGTTACTTACCTTCTTTTCATAATGATTATTGAAAAATGGGAACATTAATCATGCCTACGTATAACCTACCGTCTCCATGATTGTAACATTGGTTCATTTTTCATAACCATAATTAATGATTGGTTTTAAAAGATTAATTAATTTTTATAAATAAATATTATTTAATTATTATTATTTGGAAAATGTTATATAATGAACCCTTTGACCAAGGTGTACCTACAAGAGTTGTTTTTAACATATAAACCAAATTTGGCCAAAACACCCGACATAAACATAATATATTAAATAGTTGAATAAAAATGGTAATAAGTGAAATAAACGTTATGTTAAAAATGAAAAAGTATTTAAATAATTTAAATAATTAACATATGTTTTTTATTCAAGAATATAAAGATACAAGAGACAAATTGGACACAAGGTAATAGATTTTTATCTCACTTCTTACATTTGTGAGATAAATGTCATATTCACCACTTACTTCCTTGTGTGGTGTATATACAATATAGTTTGATATATCGTATCATGAAATGTTTTCATCTTTATGATATTTAAAACATTCATGGGATGTTTTTCCTTCATGAGTATTGTGATTTAAAATATTTCAATGTGGTATTGGGAATATTGAAATGTTTAAATTGTAATTTCCTCAAGAATAATTTTAATGATATTTCATTTCCATTTGATGAAATTAAATTAAAATTAATATATAAACCCTTTAGTTTTACTCCCCTATAGTTATTAATGAAATTTTTCTATTATTAGTATCATTTTTCAACTATTTGTTACTCAATGAATTTCCGAAAAGGTTTTTGTGAAAACCTAAATTTATTTCACTCTTTAGTCAGATAAACTGTTTTCTTCTCAAAACCATGTCTTCTAAAAATGTTTTCAATTTTTTTAAACCTTATAAAATGATTGATTAAGTAAATTTTTACCCTTTGTATAATACTAATGTTTTAAAAGGAGAATTATTATCAGTTTCCAGATAGGGAGTTTTTCTAACCTTTTGGCCATGAAAAAGGAATGTTCTTTTTAACTCTTATGGAATGCATGGAATTACCCTTCATTATTTATTTGAAGTTCCATTTTCATATTTTAATGGTTAATTTATAAATAAAATGTTTTCAAAATTGAGTTTAAAAGAAAAATTTTTTCATTAAAAAATGATATATTCCTCAAGAATGTTTTTAAATATTTTTATGGTATTTATATTCATAAAAAACAAAAACCATTCATTTTCACCCTATTTTGGTTATGCTGTTTTGATTCCATCATAATTATTCCTTTGGATAGTTTATTATTTATTTGTCCATGGTTAATATTCACATTCACTTCCTTTATTCCTTTATTCATCCCCATGAAATAATCAATTTCATATGATCAATAGAAATTTAATTTCGACTAATTATCCTTATCATTTATCATGGACATATTTATTACCTAAAACGTATATCATTTTTACATATTATGTTCACATTGATAGTTATTTGGTTAACTAGAAAAATATTCATAAATCTATATTATTTATTCAATAATAATATTTGTTAAGTCGTATCATTTAGATCAATTTTTTAATATGAGGAATGATTTCGACTTCTAAAAATGGGTGGGGTCCAGACTTTATATGGCCCCTGGGTGCATTGACAGGTTCTCTTAAGAAAAATAAATTGGGGAAATTAAATGGGTTTCAATCCATAGTTTTAAAAAATCTTGTGAATTGTCTTTATAATATATGTTTTCATGCACCTCATAAATGATGTAAAAAACTAATCATTTCCCCCATTTAGTATTAGTTATTATTGATACTTGAGATTTTGAATCTACACATCTATTGATTCATTTCATTTTCAGTTCATTAATTTTGTGGAATGTGTTTCAGTTTATTTCCATGCCATATTTATTTTTCCATATCTAGTTTTTTCAATGGATTGTATTCTAATTTATTTACTATTCCATTTTATTATTTGAATTGATTCATTATTACTTCTGACACAATTTTCCCTTACTAAGAATTTTATATTAACTTTATTGTGTTTTATTTCCCTAGTAACATAATAAGTATACTGAGAAATTTATGTAATTATATGAAAAAGATGTTATCCTAAAAGTTATTTAAAATAATTATTTTGTATTTATTGTATTCTATTATCATGTATGTATCTGGTTCAGCAAGACTACAAAATTTTTTAGTCCTTTGGGATGCGATTTACTTGTATCTTATACCAATTTATGTGATAATAAACACCATCTCAAGGCTTTCTATGGTTGGGTCACAATAATCACTATAACTTATTCATGATATGTATTTAAAGATACCAAATACTCATGTATTTACAAATTATAGAGTATGAAATCATAATGGAATTAAAGAAACCACCTCTTGCTCAAATAACTACTCATTAATACATCGATGTGAATATTAAAGAGGTAAATAAGTAATATATGAAGATATAAAAGAAAGTAACAATTATTCCAAATATTTACCTTCGTAATGATAGAATTACATGATTTTGAAAATAAATTTTTTTCTACTTAATGTTATAATTAAAAAAGGTGATTTTATATTATGCACATAGTTCATAATACATTATTTATCCTTGAAGTACATAAATGTATAGATATATCAACAAGAAATTCTTGTGGGACAATATGGAGAGATAACTATTAGAGTATTTATATCTTTATTTTTAGACTTTCAATATGTTAAGGATGGATTTTAGTACTATAAGGGGATAATTAAAAAATTACCCATACTTGTGTTGAAATGTGAGAACACCATCATGGATTTTATCGTACAAATTCCCATGACATATAATGTCAATAATTGCCTTTCAGTTACAATTTATCACCTTATAATTGATTACTTCATGTTGTAAGAATATATAATGTACCACACTAAGTTTTAGTTAATACGAATATGAGGTTTACCTTGAATTTTTTTGGATAATTATTCAACTAGAATTTGATTTAGAGCTGAGATTTAGTGAAACTTATCATCCTGAAACACATGGTCAATATGAAATAAAAATTGAAATTCAATAAAGAAAATTATAATCTCTATTGGTGGATTTTCATATATTTTTTGATAAATTTTTTTCTTTGATAGAGTTCTCATACAATAATAGTTTCCACTCTAGCATCCAAATGACACTATATTAGATTCTATATAGAAAGATATAAATAACTCTAACATTTTGAAATTATGTTTTATATATAATCTTGTTGAGACTATATAATTCTTTATAAATTTAAAAGAATAATAAAATCATTCAATGACATATTAAAGAACTAAGAAAATCTAAAAATACATATATGTAGATAATCATAAGTGAAATTTTCAGTTTTATGTTGAATATTGGTTATTCCTTTGAATAGTACTATAGAAGAGGGTTATGAGAATCAAGAAGAATGAAAATTTAACACTAAGACACATTTATTCATTTAAGATCCTCGATCATGTGGGGATAGTATCATATCAATTTGAACATTCACCAAACCTCTCCCAAGTACATGATGTGTTCCATGTATCACTTTTAAGAATATACATACATGATTAATTAAATTGGTTGAATTCATTGGTTATATAAAAAAGAACACATTTTATATTATGAAGAACAATAGGTGGAAATAACAGATCATATATATATGAATCCATTTTTCTCACCCAGTTCAAATTTTAATGATAATTTGTATGTTTAATTAATTGAATTGGGAACATAAATATGTATTGATGAAACTTTACCCTCAATTTTTTCTAGAGTAATGATATTTCAAGAGGAAATCATATTTTTAATTTGGGTAAAATATAATACCCCTCATTTTAATTCCTTTAACATGTTTAATATATTTTTTTACATCAACATCATACAATGACAAACCATGATATACTTTCTTGAGTTAAAATACCAAAATATATGATAAAACATAATATATCATGAAAATAAAAAATGAAACACAATATAAATATTACATATTGAAATAAAACCACAAATAAATAAATAAACCATGAACATGAAATAATAATCCTCATGGATTTACTTAAATACCATACCATTGATTATAACTATGGAAGAATGGAAAATATTAGAAAAAATATAGACATTATGAGATGGAAATAAATTTTAAGATGAATTAATTTTAGTGAATAGGTTGAGGTCATATATAGGAATATACTATGATCATTTTATATATGGTTGTTAGATATATAGTCACTGGAAATCTGGTTATTAGATATATGGTTATTGGACATGTGGTTATTAGATATGGGGTTTCTGGGTATACATATATCCAATAGGTTTATTGACTATTTAATAGTTTGAAGTCAATAATGTTTAGCACATAAAAAATTCATATGTAATTAACCTAGATTAACTACTTTTTTAATAAAATAAAAAGAATTTGGCTCCTTTTTAAAATATCTTTTATTTTATTTAAAATTTTATTTTATATAATTTGTTTTTTAAAAGTAACATTTTAATAAATTAATTACAATTTTTAAGGATTTATTGAAAAAATAATTAATTAAAATCCCATAAATATCGGATCGGTTATAATGAATAAAAATTTAGTGTTTCACGGTCAATGTAAAATGATTTGTGTAAAAATATTATTTTAATTATATAACATATATATTTATTTTAAAAATAAATTTATCATATTTGGATTAGAAAATTTAATTAAATATATTTTTAATTTAAATATATAATCAATAAAAATTAATATATTTATTTTTAATAGGTTATAAATATGATAAATTTATTTAACATTTAAAAATATACTTTAAAAAAAGTATTATGAGTTGTGAATTTTGATTTAAAAAAACTAAATATATCATTTCTAAAAATGATAATATTAAAATATAATTTTATAACTATAAAAAAAATTATATATCACATTAAATTATTAATATCAGATATAAAATAAGAATAAAAATACATAATGTTTAAAATTTCATTATTCCATAAGATAGTTTTTTTATATTTTACGTTTTCAATTAATAGATAAAATAACACTATTTACAATTTAAAAAAGATTATGTGTAGTCCAAAATTTGAAATCATCATGTCAAAATTGGGTATTATGGCTCATATTATATTCATATTTTATAAATAGTTATCGATGTATATAATTAAACAAGGTAAAAGTGGTATAAAGAGTAAAAATTACATGGATAATTTTTTAAAAAATTAATTGATATAAAATAATTCAAGATGATTATTTTTGGGTTTTAGATTCAAAGATACAGTTTTAACTAACATTTCATTACCAACTCACCGAACTCCAATGTAATTCCATCTTCACCACTCACCTAACTCATGTTTCCCAAGAAATGACCCTCATTTTAAACTATAAAAGGATCTCCCTCTCACCAACTAAAAAATGAATATATACTTTTTTCTCTTTATTACCTACCCAAACCCCTATTCTAAATTCTTATTAAACTTTTGGTATCTTTTGGGTCCAAAAATGTCTCCAAAATCCTGTGTTCCAAGGGAACCCTTTTTAAGAAGGACCGATTCCATCAAAGTAAATTTCTAGTTCTTCGCCATCTTTTTAAATTAACTTATCATCTACACTCCTTCTAAATCATATTCAACAATGTAATGATGTATTATTTATTTCATTATTCTTATGTATAAATTATATTACAACCATAATAATTCATATTTTTCCTCATTCATTCGTTATAACTTGTTCTTGTTTCTGCTAGTTTTACCATCAATAAAAACAGTGCTAAAATATTTTCACCATGAATGAACATGAAAAAATAAATACAAAAAATATATGATATAAAAGGTTAATTGGTTTTCTTAAAATGGTTATATTCAGGTGAAAGAAATAATTGTCCTCATAAAGTATCTCGTTTTTAACTATAAATTACCAGAAGCATACTCATTATGAATACCATTATCATGAATCGTGCCCATACCCTCTATCAAATGCATTTAGGACTGACTAAATAATTTCAAAATAATTATTTATCTACCTTATAAAATCTAGGAATGATGAATTGGTTTTCATGGAATGCATATTTACATCAAATTTATGAAACATGTACATAATTATCAAAATTACTATCATATGGTGATCGAAATAAACAAATACATGATATGTGAATAATAAATGAATATAATTTAATGTTATAAATTTTTATAGATGCAAATAAAGTCCTAAAATAATTTTTTAAAATGTTTATTTTTATTATATGTGATGTTAAAGTCCTTTCATTTGAGTTAGGAGTAAAGGTAATGGTTTTATTCCCAATATCACTTTCAAATCAAGATTGTATATGACTGTATTTATATTATGGGGAAACTGTATTCAAATTATTTATAAAACCCCATCTATTTTCTTTTCCAATTATTATTTTTTGGTTTTACATTCCTTATTACAATTTCAAACTGATTTATTCCTAATTCACCTAAAATAATTATTTCATGTATAACCGATAATATCTCTTATTTTTAGTCATGAATATTTTACACCCATGACTATTTTTTTAATTTTTTTTATATATTTACAAATCCATAATTCTATAATATCTTAAGGTAATTTACTATTGACGATTAATTTATTATACAAAATAGTGAAGTGAATATTTTAAGTATTTATTAATTAATATTTCTTGTATAGTTAATTTATTCCATTTTTTTCATTAGTTTTCTTTAAAAATATTTTATTATAGGTTGTATTTGTTCTTAAAATAAATTTTTATTTACTCTCAACATTTTTCCAAAATCATTGATTTATCAATTATTTCCTTTATTATTGTTTTCTAAAAAATGTAAAGGATATTTACTCATATTTTTGTAATCTATTTTTAAATTTCATTGAAAGTGATCCCCATATATTTCAATATACATTACTGTTTATTATGTTTCACATGGGATATATTTTAATTAAATATTTTAATTTCTTTATCAATAGGATTTAATTATTCTTTAGAGATATTTTGATGATGCTTTTATTCTTTTTCATGGATTTTTTATTCTATATATGATTTATAAATATTTCCATATTTATGTATCACATACATACATACATATATATATATATATGTACACATTATCATTATATTATGAGTTCAAAAAATAATTAAATATCATGAGATTACTATGGGTTATGACCATTGATTCTTGATCCAATGTTATGGGACGTAGGTAGTGATACTAGATCAATAATATTGTTAGATATTAATGATGATTCCTGGTCCAAAATCATTAAGGAACTATGGAGTGAACATAGTCCATTATATTACAGGGACCTTGGGAGTGATCTATGAAATGATAAATTATTTTCTATTCTTATATTTACTCCACATTATCATTTGATGTTTCCATGGATCGTGGTTATTTTATCAATCTTCATCACTTTTATGATACATTCCAATGTTGTTCCAAAATCATAATTTCATTATTAAGGTTTTAATATTTAGGTTTCAATGGGTATGATTTCCTTATATAATTATCATATACCTTGATTTTGTTCCCATACTCAGATGTTCATATTATTATCACTAATGATATTCATTATGTTCATCTATGTTCGCTTGATTGATATCTCTTATATTTACCATTATTGATCATATTAGTTAACCCCATATATTTCAATACCATATAATATGGGGAATATTTTAATATATGATATGTCTATAAGGGGGTATAGTGTGGAATAATTATGGATACATGTTCATATTTTTGGAAAATATTATTCTTATTATTTCAAATATCCAACTAAAATAAACCTATCCATTTTTTTCTAGGATTTATCTTGAGATATAATGGATATTCTTGTCAAATGTTATATGATGTAATTTTGTTATGTTTAGGACATACTAATGGTGATACTAAGCTTATATGAAGTATAATCAATATTTTTTAAAGTGGATATAAGGTTAACTATAAGGGAGTGACTATGACAGATGACATCACTCATTAATTCTAGATATATTTTGGTGAACTCAGTTTTCCCATAAATGGGATGTGTATCATTTTCAAATTTAAGAGACTCAAGCACTTTGGAAGTTTTAAATTGGTAAATTTCATTTTTAAATAACCTCATATTTTTTTCATTTTCTATTAGTTCGAGGAAATGGTGTTTATTCCTATAATGAGAAGATAAAAAAAGTTAGCCACTATAATACATTAATGGAAAAATATTAAGTACGGAAATATATATTTTTATTTTTCTATGAGAATTATTGATATTCATTTTCTTCTTCTAAAAAAATCCTTTTATAGAATATTCGAGTCATCCATTGAGTCTGAAATGATGGGTTTACTTAAGGGGCCCCATTTGTGAGATCATACTAGGATTCCTAAAGGTGGTTATTATGGGTGAAATTATTAATTAATTACATAATCTAAAAAACGTAATCCCTCCAATATTTAATTATTCTTAAGCCTTTAAATATGGTTATCTTTAAGACCTAACTAGATTTAGGGGAAAGGTAGGGGATCTCTGGTGAGTAGGTCAATCATATTTTGATCAGGAAATGATGATGAATGAGTGTAGAACTAAACCATAAAGCTTCATAATTTCTAAATTGGGTAGGAATCTATTTTAGATTTTCCACTCAATATTGAGTTTCTGATCCCATGAATTGAATTTTTGTTGTTTTTTCATCCCTAAAATATATTTTATGCTCTTAGAAATTGATCTTTATTAGGCAACATGACTCAGTCCTACTACTATCGTCTGATATTAATTGAAAAGAGCAGCCCAAGAATATCGAACATGAAGGTGTGGGATTAGTTAGAGGCGTTGAAGGATATTTTCACACCCTAGCCATCATTTTTTATTTTATTTATGTATTAAATTTCTAACATTTTCCTTGAGTTTTGGGCCCATAAATTTAAAAAATTAGAAAACATAAGAAATTATCATCTCACATGGTTTTTACACTCTTGGTAGTATCAATGTGATGAACATGTGAGCGTGTCTATTGTTTTATAAGACCCATATTTCATGATTGGTTCATGTTTACCCAAACCATGTGTCTAGAACATGTGGCTGAATAAGTGTCTCTATGGATATGTGCATTGTTGGAACAGGTTTGGAAACCATGTGGAAACTCTAAGATATACTTAGTTTTTTAAAATTTTGAATTTAGAAATTATGACCCTCTCTAAAATAAGACCCATTTTAGGTCTCGCTCCACCCTCCTATTACTCATTCACATGATGTCTATGCAATGTGGATCCTAGAATGTTCTCCCACATTCTGTAACATCCCAGGTAAATAAAGAACAAAACATTTTCATACTTATTAATATTTAAGAATTAAATATTAATTTTACTTTAAGGGGGTTTCTATGTTCGATAGCGTACCCGATACGAAACAAATAGTTTCTTTGAAATCTTACGTTGCACACTAGTAATAAAATAATATTATTTTAAATGGTAGTTAACACGTAGCTATTGAATTGGTGGGAACGAATAGAAATAACTAAAATATGATTATATATGTTTTTAAATGACTTTATATTTTTTCAATAAAGGATAAAGTCTTAATATATGAAAAGAATTCAATTCTAGGCATATATACTCTAATTTTTGCTAAAGGTCCACTTATCGCCTTTTGATGGAGAACCCTCTTTAAATATAGTTTTTGTCACTATTATACATTCTTTTGGACCAAATACAATTCTTCTTTAGAATCAGGACATCATAATTTACTTTGTGTAAATTTTTGGTATTTTTCCGATAAAGTTTATTTTTTTTAATGAATAGTGAAAAATGTTGTATTTTAATTCAAAACCTCCTTTTAATCAAATTTATTTATATGATTATATTATCTTTGGAATTGGTTTTAAAGTGAAATTAGAATATATTTTTACCATTTAATCCAATAGTGGTCATTAGAATTAATTTCACTTTGAAATTGGACTTAAACTAGTGTCAATCTTTTGATATATATTGTTTCATAAAAACATGCTATTTGTTCTGACAGCGGAAATTAATTATTAAATTAATTAATGTAACATATATGTTTTGAATTTTTTAAAATAGAAATCATTTTTTAATTAGGAATATCAAATATAGCTTAGGGTGATGTTTTGGTATTTTTCTGAAAAACATTAATTTTTGATGAATAGTGAAACCACTAAGTGGTACTTAAAAAACTGATTTTTCGTTTAAGTGAAATTTTACCATCTATGTGTTTTGAATTTCAAAAATCCAACATTCATGGTTATCATTAAGAAGTAAAATGTGGTTCAATGGGATCAAAATAATTTTTTTGGTGAATAGTAACTTTTAAGTTTTTAATCGTGATTAGAGGTAATTAGTGTAATTTAAGTTAAAAATAATGTTTTCATAATATAAAATGACCTTGACACATGTACTACCATTATTGGATGTGTCATGGATAACCAATAAAATCCATGGTTCAACTTGGGGACCCCATGGAGCCACTTTGGTAGGAAAATGACATTAATACCTTTTTATTTAATGTTAAAATAAAAATGTCACAAACATGTGTTGTTTTAATAAAACAATTTTTAAATTGCATTATACAAGTCATAATTTTTACTATAAATATTCATTGGAAAGATAAAAAGGTTTCCTAAATCATGATATTTTTTTTATAATTTTTAATCATTAAATAAATTAAATTATTTATGACACCATGATGATGCAGCGATTACCTCATTATTTAACGATTTAAATAAAATGAAAAGATAATGTAAAATATAAGCCCTAAACTTGTCAAAAACCTATTGTATGGGTGGATTTAGAACTATTATCACCTTATCCTAGAAATATATAATTTTGGGACCTTTAAAATCCGAAAAACATTTTATAATAAAGTAACCTTTTATAACTTTCCAAGAGTGCCCCTCATCTCCTCTTACAAAAGGCCCCCACCTCTACCACCTTACCCACACCGCTCAAGAATTTGGCTCATCCAACCCCCGCCCATTTTTTCTCTCCATATCCCTCTATTACTCCTAGAAGCCTCACTTTGGGCAGAAGTCTTTCCAAGGAAGCCTTTTATCTCAAATTAAAAAGAGTTACCCATTTTAAAGGTAGTGTCTTCTCTTGTGTTCTTATGTTTTATTTTGCTTCTCCAACCCCATAAACTTTTTTTATTCCTTTCTTTTGTAACAACACCAGTATATTAAATATACTAGTATATTTTTATGAGAAGGATTAGAGCTACACTTACACACACCATCATCTAATGGTTATAGAGAATACTATTTTCGTGGATGTCGAATATCTGCCTCACGAAACGATGATTGTTCAATATTATTCTAACACCTTCAAAGGTGTCCATTAAGATGAAACTATATTTATATATGATATATAATATGTTTATGTTTTACCTAAGCTTCTGTATTATTCATTTATGGCATACCTTTATGGCTTCCATTATGGGTATACACGATATCTTCATTTTAGGAAGTGCGGACTACCGCCCCCTCAAAGTGATTTGATTCGTTAATGCCATATGTGGGACGTATAAAGGATAGAGTTAATGATATCATATATAAAATTATACTAGAATTATAATATACCTTTATTTAATTATGATTCCATTCCATAAAATACTGAATAGAAATGAAAGTAGCGTTCATGCGTACGTACGACTTACCGTCTCCATAAACGGTGCATTTAATTTCTTACCTCTAAATGTTATGTAATATTAATAATTCATGTATATACTAGATATATATGATATATATGATATATAAATAATGAATATAACTCTGGATATAATGGATACCTGAACAACTTTTAATTATAAAGAGTTTATTTTTGACTCAAGTACCAATGATCTTTAAAACGACCGTTATTAACATAAATAATTACATAGTGTTAATGACATGGTAATAAGTGATATAAAAAGAATAATGAACTTTAAAAAGGATCTTAAGCAATTAAAAACTAACTCAAGTTTATTATTCAGGATATTAAAGAGCAATCGAGTCACGTAATACACGAGGTAAGGGACTTCGTCTCAATATTCATTCATTGAGGCATATTTTGTTTTATACACAACTTTTTTTATACGGTGTATAAACCCATTTTAATTTTACGCTTATTCAAAAGGAATATTTTTTTATATAAAGCGTTTTACTAAATGAAAAAAAGGAATGTTTTTTTGTCATACATATGCGGTGACAACGACTTCTCCACCGCTGTGACCATTATTTGAGTTTCACCTTCCTCTATAAGCCATAACCTAACTTTTTTTAAATGAAAAATAAATACCATGTATTAATTTTCTTTTATTTTGGTATTGACAATCATTTTCAAAATATTTTTATTATATCAATGTGTTGTATTGATATCTTGTGATTGAAATATGGAAATGTTATGTTTCGTTTATGCATGTTTTATGTGATACGATTATGTTATGGTTCATGGGAATTGTTATGAAGATGGGTGGTTTCGTGATAAAATATGGGCGGGTGAGCCCGATATAGCTCTCTAATGCATTCGGTAATGCGAAGCAGTTAAACGTTAAGGTTTCTCTGAAGAGATTTAGGGAATATACTGTGATGGATTTGTTCCTTTATGAAGACTGATGAACGCCCTTAGGACATCATTGACATTGATGTACCTCAAAGAACAAAGTTGGGAATCGATGAATGACGTCAACCACTTGAACCCTCAAGGAAAGAACGCTATGGAAACAGATGTCAAAAGAGGTAGGGGGTTGATTTTGTTTTTATGATTTCTACATTCTTATTCTAAATAAAAAACGTGGATTATCTCACGAACAGGTTAATCTGATGATCGATTGTTCTTGTGGGTGGTTGTTGTTATTGGGTTTTCTATTCGAGATTAATTTTATTGAAAATAGAATTATAATATCAAGCCTCTCCTACCTTAAACCTATAACACTTAGGGTGAAGGATTACAGAAATATGGCCCAACTCCCCCTACCTTGTGTGCTCTTAGTGAAAGAAATTTTTAATTGTGGAAAGATGAGTTTGAGGTCATCGTAGTGAAGGTGGAAACCCTACGATCTCGTAGGCGTAAAAAATTCAAAAAACGGGCCACCGGAGCAACTTTGGTGGCCTATAGAAGGAAACACTAGTGATACCATCAATGCATTGTGACAGGAGAGAACCACGGTAGGCTGGTTGCGGTGGTGTGGATAAGGGGCCACCAGCATGGGCAGATGGAAGGTAGGATTGGTGCGCCTAGTGCGCGCCGCGGTGGAGCAATAGGCAGTCGCAACCCATCGGTCATGACGGTGCACTGGAGACGCGTTGCCACCAGGCACCACATGGAGGTTCCACTTGCATTTGCAGGCCGTGTTTTACCAAAAGGGGAATTGGGTTGACTGACCATGCACACTCCCAAACCGAGTGGTCGAACCGGTTCAGGCCGATCCAGGCCGACCCTTCTGGTTGGGCCATACCCACCGACCCATTGGGCCAAACTAGGACCGTTGTATTGGGCTAACCAAGTGGATCATTCTGTTCCTTGAGCCTTTACATTTTTTAATCTTGGGATGTCGACTGAATTTCAATCTGCATAGGTTGCTATGCGGCCCACACTAGAAAGAGATACAGGCTGGCCAGAGCGGGCCGAGCTAGATAAAACTGGGTAACTGGGTAACCCATTGGACTGGACCCACATCCCCTTTAGTCCAGGCCCAGAGATGCATAATGGGAGAGAAAAATAGTTTGGGTCTTGTGAGACCCCATTCCATGTTGGTCGGGTCGGTCCAAACAAGTCAGACTTGACCCGGACGCAACCAGTCCCTGTTTACTAAAACGCGTGTATCTCTCAAAACAAACATCTGATTGACACACCATCAGTGGAACTGAGACCCTTGTGATGAGGAGGTCCTTCTAAAGTATTCTATATGAGTTTTGGTGGATTTTGGAATACATCTTGATTTGATCAGACTTGAATCCAACGTGGCATTTTTTTACTAAAATGATTATATCTTACAGACAGAGTATCCATTTGATGGGCCATCTATTACATTTTAAACCCTACGATGAGAAAGTCCTTTGGGTTATTCTATCTAGGACTTCATGGTGATTGAGGTATGACTGATGGATTGAGCAGTAGCTGCACGGATCCTTAGTGGCACGATAGATGAGCAGTAGTCGTGTGGATCCTTACTGGCTCGAAAGATGATCAACAGCCGTGTGGATCATTAGTGGCCCTACATATGAGCATAGATAAATCAGTGATGAGTTCCTCAACAGTACGAAACATTCGTCACTATATTTGATGAACCTTCTTCCTATGATTTAGACTGTAACTAGTTTCAGTTTTCTTTTCTTTGTGTCTTTTATTTGTGGTTGCATTGTTGTATTTCTTCTTAGTGGACTAGGGTCTACTACAGAGTAATGTGTTATGCATCCCTACATAGGATTCAACCACACGTGTCATGTCTTGTGCATATGACAAACATTTAGATAGAGGACTTGGTGGCTGAGGGGAAATCATGGGTCAGTAGGGCCAGTTAGATAGGACATACTACTTTGGATTCCAGTAGCTACACTACACCTACCATCAGGTGGATTTTTCAGTAAATGGATACCTGGGTCCATTTATACATTGTTGTTTTTAGTTATTTTGTTGGGTTTATATTCTGGACCACTTATCTTCTGTTACAATTGTACTCAACACTTGTTTTAGTATAATTTTTTCCCCTTTCAGTTTGTGGGGAGTGGTTAGGCGTGTGTGTGCATACAGGTACTCGGGAAAATAACTCCCACTTGCAGACTAAAGCCTTTGGTACTATTTTAAAATCCATGGCATTCTGGAGGCAGGCTTGGGGTATGTCATGGCATGGTCTATGAGGGATGGTTCGTGACAATGTGGTATCAGATGGGTCAGTTCTACCCTATAGACCGAGAGTCTGTTGTTTTGTTTTTGGTAAACAATGTTAAATTTTGTGGGTCCAACTTGATATTTTTGGAGTCTAGTGTGGGTGCGGTGGCTGACGTATCCATACAATAGAACCTTGAATTATTTTTATCAGCTCAATATTTAAAAACACTGGTTGAAAAAGTGCCTCTTTATATTCCTTTGTATAAGATTCATCTTACAAGGTATAAATTACTATATTTGGTTCATCTTGATTCTCTTTTGAGATGCCTCCATGTAGAAAATCATCTCGGATTCCTGTGTGTGACCATGAGGATGGTCTATGGAGTGTTGTGGATTTAGTAAAAAAATCATTGCTCGAGATGGTACCATCAGGCAGTGTCCCAGTAATACCACTTCACGTTGGTCAGTAGTTACTACTGGCGTTATTGGTAGAGGACACATATAGGCTTAGTGCCATTAAAAAGTTTCAGTGACAGATAACCCATAGGTTCTGAGGTGATCCCGACTCACAGGCATCTAAAGACTGGGTTAAGGTGGTGATCGATTTTCCATCTAGCTAGGTAACCATTAGATCGAATGACGGTCCATGAAGTGCGCTTTCTATGTGACTCAGTAGGGTGATGGTAGGGTTTTGATTAACCCTATCTTATAAGTAGGTGACTTTTTCATGGATAAATCTTTAGAAACATTCTCAGAGAAGGGGTCTCTTTCATTAAAAAGATATGGGGTTTGTGTTCTTAAGAGAATCTACATCTTCGACATGATGACATGTCGGTAGCTATGTATTCATCAAGGTGTACCCACCATTCTAGGTACTCAATGAATAAAATACAACAAGTGATTCAGGGATCAGACATCTAAGAGAGATGTGTTTAGGGAAATATGATCCAACACTATTCCCTTATACATTCTTACTTATGTTATGGTGCTAGAGGTATCTTTTTTGGTTGATTGTTCATGGATGATAAGATACATCTAGTGAATATCAGTAGTAAAAAAGAAGGAAACTGACATTAGTCTCAGAGACTTGGACATGTAAAATGATTCAGGAAAATGAATTGATAGGGACAAATTAATATGTAGGCCAGCATACATGGAATATGAGCTAGGAAATTAGTAAGAGGTAGTATAAATTTTAACAAGTTAAAACCACCACCCTTATGTGGTCCCCACCAAGCTCAGGGAGCTAGAGAAAAGAGAAATGGAGTAACTACATGTGGTCAAGGAGTATGACCCAAGGGGCTCTAGGAATGATTCAAGATACAGTTTGTGTCTACTACTAGTAGTTTTATTAATAGACATAGTTACTAATCATTCGTTCTTGTCACAAATTTGGTTCAAGACCATGATTTTCCGGTTAAACCTTTGACTTGATCCTTACATCTTGAGATGACTATGGGAGGAGAATTGATAAAAACACTTATGATGATAGTGTGATTTGACCCTTGAGGCAAGAGTTTTGGTAGGAACTTGTTTGTGGTAGCGTTGAGGACTTACGATGTTAGTTTGGGTATGGACTGGTCATCCAAAGTTCATGCAAGGATTCACTATTTTAGGCAAAAAGATGTGGTATATCTGTAACATTGGATTGGGGGTTTTCTTGGTCAACAAAAAAAAAGAAAACCAAGGTAGCATGGGATAAACATATGTATTGGAGGGTGCAGCTGATCACTCTTGAGTTGGACAACCTTACCCTCATGGTAGCAGATGTTTCCAGTTTCTAGTTCCCAACAGTAGTGGTGGAGTGTGGGAACATCCATTAAAAAGATGTTTCCAGGATTTACCTCCCCAAAGTGAGAGGGACTTCTACATAATTCTACACCCTGATATGGAACTGATATCAGCATCAGTATATCAGATGGATTTTTGTAGAGATTTGAATGCTGGGGGTGTAGGTAGGGGACTGGTAGAGGAAGGTCTTAGTAAGACCCAATGTTCAATGTTATGTGTAGATTACCAGCACTTTAACCTAGTGGTTGTGGAGGGTGAGTACCCACTACCAAAGGGTCAATGGGCACATCAATTAGTTAAAAAAGTTAGCCTTTCACATGGAGGGAATGGTACTCATAGGATTTTCAAAAGTTGAGATAGTGGAAATGGATAGAGTTCCTCCATGACTATGACTTTAAGATAGTCTATACTTTTGGGAAGGTGGATGTGGTTCTTGATGTGCTCTGCATTAGGTCTAGTTCTTAGCTATTGAGTAAGGTGACAAAGCAGCTAGCCACGATGCAGATATCCTTCGTGGATGATGACAGAGCAGCCTATCTCTACTATATGACTATCACTCTACCACTCCTTCTACGAGTTAGGGAGGAAAATCTTGTGGATGTTGACGGTAAGGCCCAATGTAACAGCCCAAGATTTTATAAAAAAATATTCTTTTTAATTTTATTAAAGTCTTGTGTTGTACGCTACACCAAAAGGAGCTTGCACAACACGCATCCTTGACTTGCCTTGCATTACACGCAATCACGACCTTCCTCGATAGCGTGTGTAATACGCAATAACGAGTTTCACTAAACAATGATATGCTATTAAAACTAGCCGTTATGAATAGTAATAATCACTTTTTGAAATTTTATAAATTTTATTTTTCAAAATGGACTTCATTTTTGGACTCAGAATATCGAAATTAGCCTAGGGTGAAATTTTGGTATTTTTCTGAAAACTTTCAATTTTTGATGAATAGTGAAACCACTAAGTGGTAGGTTAAAAACTGAATTTTGCATAAAACTTAATTTTACCGCTTCTGTGAATGGAATTTTGAAAATCCGAGAGACACGGTTAATATCAAGGACTAAAATGTGGTTCAATGAGATGAAAATGATTTTTTGGTGAATAGTAACTTTTTACTTTTTTTACCGCGGTTAATAGTAAATTGGGTAACTAAGGGTAAATATGATATAAATATTACCCTAACACATGTCCTAATTCTATTGGACATGTGTAATTCGACCAAAAACAAACTTAGGAATAAAATATGACCATTTAGGCCCACTTGGATTAGATTAGGACATTTATTATTAATTTATTTAAAGAAAGGTTAAAATAGTTAAAATCAAAGTTTAATAAGTAAATCATTTTTAATATGGGGTTATACATAAGATAAATTCGATTGTAAATATTAATTAGAAAGCTAAAGAGATTTCCTACATGATGGTATTTTATTTGTAATTTTTAGACATAAAATAATTTAATTTATTTATGACACAACGATGATGCAGTAATTATCTTATTAATGAAATATTGACATAATTGATGTTATAAACACCAAAATAAATGTAATTTGAGATTTTTTATGAATTCCACTAATTTTCTAGGTTACTATGATATATTAATGTTGATTTAATCAACTTTTTTCGAACATTTAATTCTGTTATGACTTTCACAAAAATCATATATCAAATAGTCTCAAAATTGACACAAAATAGTTTTTAAATCAAATATTATATTATTAATTGTTATTGTATTCCTAAAAATCTAAGGTTCGGCCAAATGACTTAGATAAGGATATATATATTAATAATAAACAATTTGGGGTTCGTTTGGCATGTTATAGTAAGTTTATTAACCATATAGTGAAAGAAAACAAAAAGACATGGTAAAAGTTAAACTATTTAACTTAGAGTTAAATTTAATTGATAAGGTTAAAATAATATCCTAAACTTGTCTAAATTCTATTGGTTGATAGAATTTTGACCCCTCCCCACCTTATCTTCGAAATAAGACCCTTTGGAACCATTATAAACCGATTTTAACTTTAATATAAAATAATATTTTGATATATTCCTAAGGTGCCCCTCTCCTCCCTTATAAAAGGACACCTCATCCCCCTCCTCCTCACACAAATTTGAGCACTCAAGCTCGGCCAACCCCTGACATTTTCTCCTCTCCACTTCCCTAGCAACATCCTAGAGGTTCTGGTCTTCCTCAAAGACCAATTCTAGTGCCCTAAGAGGAGGTCTCAAAGAGGCACTTCAAAGAAGAGGTAATTACCGTTACCAATTCTTTCATCTTTATTTCTTCTTCCACTTCTTCTTCTTAGGTTGTTTCATTATAAAGTAATAACATCAGTATCACTCATATACTGATATGTTATTATAAGTATGAAACAACCCCATTTCACCATCTATCCATCCTACGGAAAAAGAAATCACCGCGTGTGCGTACGTACGGAATACCGTCTCCACGCCGTGGTGTAATCTATTTTCCACCACCACCTTACATGGATGGGTATAATGGTGTAAAGAATAACTATACATAGTTATTACAACATAATATTGATTCTGATATATTGTATAATCCACTCCAATTCAATTCAATATTTATATAAATGATATCATCGCTCGTGCGTACGTACGGACTACCGTCTCCACGATGCGATGAGATTCATTCTCCATGTTAACCATTTAAAGAATGATTATAAAGTATATATAAGAAATAATAATGAAATATATGAAATTATAAAGCTACTGGATTTATGTATATATATATATATATATGTATGTCATCTACTTTCTTCCATTTCAAGACAATAAGGAAAGTAAAACAGCGTTCATGCGTACGTACGGACTACCGTCTCCATGAACGGTGTTTTTCATCTATCTATTATATATATATATATACTGAATATATATGATATATAAATAATATTTTATATTCTGGAAGTAAGTAAATCATGATATAAGTAATAGTGATGTCAAGAACAACAAGTCAAAACACCTAAGATAAATGAAACGATTTTACCCAAAACGCTTCTTTAACATGAAATTTACAAAAGAACGGGTAATAAAATGTCATAAGTGAACCATATATGATATCATAACAATGAATATGATTCTGTAATAAGTCAATAACATGATTTAAATCATTATACAGGAGGTTAGGACACTTACAAAGCAAGTCGGACCTAAGGTAAGGGAAATATCACAATCTCATTTTTATCCGAGATTGTTTATTCGTAAGTATTTACTGGGGTGTATTTTATCATCCACATCCATGATTACTCAATATGTAATATTATTTCCATCCACATAAAATTGTTTAAATCCATTTTTACCCTTCGGTGAGTTTTTATTAATACGTATGAAAGGAATCTTTTGTCGTTTTTCGTACGAGGTACTTTTTGACTTTTCCGACAAAAGTACGAAAAATGTTTTTTTAACTTATACGGCACGAACGGATTTCTACTGTTTTATAAAGCCTTATTTTCATGAAGCTTCCTCTAAAATATTTCATGACTATTTTCAATAAAATCTATTTCTTTTAAAATTGCATGATGTTTTGTGAAAAGAAATTGATTTTGAAGAAGAAAGGATATTTTCCTCAAGAATTCAATTCAAGTGTTTTATCAAAATTATTTTTCATCTAAGATAATAAAGGGTTCTGTTTCTATCCATATTTTTACATTGATTTGACTATGTTGTGATGGAATTATGTTTATGAATTCCTTTATCTTATATGAATTGATTTATGATGTCATGATGTTTCAAGAATCCCATTTTTGTTACATGTGTTATGCGATGATGTATGTTTTATGATTATGTGGCACACATAAGAAAGGATTCATTATAAGATGGGTGGGACCTATATCTCCCTCCAATGCATTGGGTAATGATTTTATATCTCATGAGATAGACATGGCTGGAATGGTAGGTTATACCGGTTCAGTGAAACAGGACTGAAACGAGGGTTACTCGATTCAGAAAGGGACTTTGTCCACTAAGATAGTCTTGGCAATGAGTCTTGACTAAAAAGAAATGATTCTCTATGATTATGTGTGAATGCCACAAAGTTTCATGTTTTATGTTATGATTATTGTGATTACATTTCACTGCCATGATTTACCCCATGTTATGAAATTATGATCTCTTTTGCAGGTTAAGATTTCCAAAAGTTATGTGCTTATGTATATGATGTGATTGATATTTATTTTGTTTACCCTTACTGAGCATTTGAGCTCACCCTTTTATGTTTTCTTGTCCCCAGGATATAAAGAAAGGTTTTAGGTATAAAAAAAAGAAGATCTTTATGGGAGATGTTGAAGATCTTTCACCACGATTAGAAGATTACGTTCCGAGTTTCCAAAGACACTAAACTATTACGATCCTTGTGTGTGTGTTTTTGTTATGTACCAAGTATTCCGCAAAAGTAATGTAATGTCCATGTACGTCAAGATACGGGTCTCTACAGTTGGTATTAGAGGAAAGGTTTAGTCAACCTTTGGAAACTAGGATGCGAAAACGTTAGTGAGATCCCTAGAGATATTTCTAAGGTATGTCTAGGGATGTCTCTAAGGTTAAGTATACGTATAGGTTATAGTCCTAGAATTGCGCTAACGATCTTCGAATTTAACCTAAGATTTTAGATATTGAGGGTACTACCCCTTTATTATGTTGTTTTCCCTAGCATGAATTTTGCCTCTCATACTATTCTTTTGGGGTTTTAGATGATGGCTGGAACCCGAAGGAACCGTGTTAATGCAGAATGTGATGGGCAATGCAATGATTGTCCCCCTGAGCAACCAAACGATATGGGAGCTGGAATGAAAAATCTTGTAGCCATGCTCACACAACTTTCTCAAGCTATGAATCATGCAGGACTTCCAAACGAGCAAAGGAAGGAGCAACATTCTGTTGAATCCTTCATGAGGCAGCGTCCACCTTCTTTCAGTGGGTCTACTGATCCATTAGTTGCTGAACAATGGATTAGTACTACTGAAAAGATATTTTCAGTTCTTCAATGTTCTGAACATGATAAAGTCATCCTAGCAGTGTATCGTTTGGAAGGAGATGCTGATCAATGGTGGAATCTTATTAAGAATACGAGGCAAAGGGATGAAATTGAGTCTATGGAATGGGACAAGTTCAAGAACTTATTTTTCAATAAGTACTTCCCTCGTATTCTCCGAACAAAGATGGAGAAAGAGTTTCTTGAACTGAAGCAAAGGGATGATGAATCTGTTGGTACCTATGAAGCGAATTTTACAAGACTTGCAAGGTACGCTTCTGGTATTATCATCCAACCTGAAAGTATAGTTGATCGATTTTTCAGTGGCTTAAAACCAAGTCTTCGAAGGGCATTAGCTATAAGAGACTTCAGTAGCTATGAAGAAATTGTGCGTTGTGCTATCAAGGTAGAAATGGAAGTTGGTGTTACATATCCATCTCATGGGTTTGACAAGAAACGAAAGATGGAGTTCAAGGAGAAAACTCAGAATAATGGTGAAAAGAAGATGAATGTTTCCTTATGCACAAAGTGTGGAAAGAAGCATGGTGGAGATTGTCTTAAAGGGACTAGAAAATGTTTTATGTGTGGAAAAGAAGGTCATCGAGCAGCTGAGTGTCGAAGTAATGGAAAATGGGATTCTAATGAAGTGAATAAAGAAAACACTACAGAGAACGTACAACCAACACTTCAATGCTTCAAGTGCAAGGAAATGGGGCATTATGCTAATAAATGCCCTAATCCAAGGGTTAGTGATGATCGACATGAGCAACCGCTTAAGGCAAAGGACAAAGGGAAGTCACATGCGATCACTATTGGCAATGTTGAATATGACAACGATGTGGTGGAATGATTAAGTGTTTATGTAATGGGATTCCAAAATAATGTTGTATCTTGGAATATTGGAATATTTATGTATTGGTCTAATGTGGTATTCAAAGTGATTGAGATATTATGCGCATAATGAAGGGAAAACGAGAAAATGAAATGTTTAACAGTATTCATGAGCTCATGATTGATATAAGGACTAAGTTTGAGTATATAGAATTTTGAGGATTTTGGTATGTGAAAAGTGATTCATGTTTTCACTAAGGTATTCAAGAGAATACACGATTAAGGACTTTGAATGTTTGGAATGTGACCAACAAAACATATCTTATGATATATGGGGATCGATGATGGTGTTAAATCTCTGGTAATCATTTTCACTATGTTATGAGAGTCGACTGAAGTATTATGGATAAGCCTAAAAGATTGGAATGGATTATGTTGGACATAAGTTAGTATTGTTTGTTTTTTTGATATTATTGATGGGATGTTATATAGTTTTGGAAAAAGGACAACCTGCAGGACGGGCGACAACCCATCGCTTCGGACAAGGCTGTGGGAATCGAACCCACAACTGAAGTGCGACTGGCCTTTATCGCCTACCACTGACCTACAGGAAGTCCCTGTTTAGAAGAAACTAGTTTTATTATATTAAGAAGTATGATATATGAAGTATAAGTCCATTTTAGGAACCATATATGATTAATCTCACTATAGATCGACTTATGCATATAATTTTTGCTAACCTTTTGTTTGAGACAGATGGAATGACCCGTCATTCTATCACATGATCTGCTAACACTTCATGAATAACAAATTCAACTTCATTTATTTAAGAGATGAAGTGGAAATTGTTCAAGGCACGAACAACAGTGAGATTGTACCAAAATAAAGTAAGTATTTATTCTAATTCAAATTTTCAACTTTAGGGAAATGATCTTGAAAACCAAAAATGTTGTCCTAGTGATCTTATACCTGATGAATCATATGGTACCTTATATCATCACAAATCTATGGATTTGTGATTACTGGCTTTTCCATAGCCATGTTCTCTACCACTCTCCATCAGAACATGATGGTTAGATTTCTCTTCCATATCCATATTTTCACCTATTTGGAAACCCAATGATTAGTTTATTTGGGTAACCGTTACGTTTCATACTTTTGTTTTTAAAGATTGGTTTTGATATTCCTTTTTACAATGTGGGTTTCTATTAAAGAAACTTTCTAATAGTAAACCATTTATAACCCCGACGAATTTCGAGGGCGAAATTCATTTTAAGGGGGGTAGAATGTAACAGCCCAAGATTTTATAAAAAAATATTCTTTTTAATTTTATTAAAGTCTTGTGTTGTATGCTACACCAAAAGGAGCTTGCACAACACGCATCCTTGACTTGCCTTGCATTACACACAATCACGACCTTCCTCGATAGCGTGTGTAATAGGCAATACCGAGTTTCACTAAACAATGATATGCTATTAAAACTAGCCGTTATGAATAGTAATAATCACTTTTTGAAATTTTATAAATTTTATTTTTCAAAATGGACTTCATTTTTGGACTCAGAATATCGAAATTAGCCTAGGGTGAAATTTTGATATTTTTCTGAAAACTTTCAATTTTTGATGAATAGTGAAACCACTAAGTGGTAGGTTAAAAACTGAATTTTGCATAAAACTTAATTTTACCGCTTCTGTGAATGGAATTTCGAAAATCCGAGAGACACGGTTAATATCAAGGACTAAAATGTGGTTCAATGAGATGAAAATGATTTTTTGGTGAATAGTAACTTTTTACTTTTTTTACCGCGGTTAATAGTAAATTGGGTAACTAAGGGTAAATATGATATTAATATTACCCTAACACATGTCCTAATTCTATTGGACAAGTGTAATTCGACCAAAAACAAACTTAGGAATAAAATATGACCATTTAGGCCCACTTGGATTAGATTAGGACATTTATTATTAATTTATTTAAAGAAAGGTTAAAATAGTTAAAATCAAAGTTTAATAAGTAAATCATTTTTAATATGGGGTTATACATAAGATAAATTCGATTGTAAATATTAATTAGAAAGCTAAAACGATTTCCTACATGATGGTATTTTATTTGTAATTTTTAGACATAAAATAATTTAATTTATTTATGACACAACGATGATGCAGTAATTATCTTATTAATGAAATATTGACATAATTGATGTTATAAGCACCAAAATAAATGTAATTTGAGATTTTTTATGAATTCCACTAATTTTCTAGGTTACTATGATATATTAATGTTGATTTAATCAACTTGGTTCTAACATTTAATTCTGTTATGACTTTCACAAAAATCATATGTCAAATAGTGTCAAAATTGACACAAAATAGTTTTTAAATCAAATATTATATTATTAATTGTTATTGTATTCCTAAAAATCTAAGGTTCGGCCACATGACTTAGATAAGGATATATATATTAATAATAAACAATTTGGGGTTCGTTTGGCATGTTATAGTAAGTTTATTAACCATATAGTGAAAGAAAACAAAAAGACATGGTAAAAGTTAAACTATTTAACTTAGAGTTAAATTTAATTGATAAGGTTAAAATAATATCCTAAACTTGTCTAAAATCTATTGGTTGATAGAATTTCGACCCCTCCCCACCTTATCTTCGAAATAAGACCCTTTGGAACCATTATAAACCGATTTTGACTTTAATATAAAATAATATTTTGAGATATTCCTAAGGTGCCCCTCTCCTCCCTTATAAAAGGACACCTCCTCCCCCTCCTCCTCACACAAATTTGAGCACTAAAGCTCGGCCAACCCCTGCCATTTTCTCCTCTCCACTTCCCTAGAAACATCCTAGAGGTTCTGGTCTTCCTCAAAGACCAATTCTAGTGCCCTAAGAGGAGGTCTCAAAGAGGCACTTCAAAGAAGAGGTAATTACCGTTACCAATTCTTTCATCTTTATTTCTTCTTCCACTTCTTCTTCTTAGGTTGTTTCATTATAAAGTAATAACATCAGTATCACTCATATACTGATATGTTATTATAAGTATGAAACAACCCCATTTCACCATCTATCCATCCTACGGAAAAAGAAATCACCGCGCGTGCGTACGTACGGAATACCGTCTCCACGCCGTGGTGTAATCTATTTTCCACCACCACCTTACATGGATGGGTATAATGGTGTAAAGAATAACTATACATAGTTATTACAACATCATATTGATTCTGATATATTGTATAATCCACTCCAATTCAATTCAATATTTATATAAATGATATCATCGCTCGTGCGTACGTACGGACTACCGTCTCCACGACGCGATGAGATTCATTCTCCATGTTAACCATTTAAAGAATGATTATAAAGTATATATAAGAAATATTAATGAAATATATGACATTATAAAGCTACTGGATTTATGTATATATATATATATATGTATGTCATCTACTTACTTCCATTTCAAGACAATAAGGAAAGTAAAACAGCGTTCATGCGTACGTACGGACTACCGTCTCCATGAACGGTGTTTTTCATCTATCTATTATATATATATATATACTGAATATATATGATATATAAATCATATTTTATATTCTGGAAGTAAGTAAATCATGATATAAGTAATAGTGATGTCAATAACAACAAGTCAAAACACCTAAGATAAATGAAACGATTTTACCCAAAACGCTTCTTTAACATGGAATTTACAAAAGAACGGGTAATATAATGTCATAAGTGAACCATATATGATATCATAACAATGAATATGATTCTGTAATAAGTCAATAACATGATTTAAATCATTATACAGGAGGTTCGGACACTTACAAAGCAAGTCGGACCTAAGGTAACGGAAATATCACAATCTCATTTTTATCCGAGATTGTTTATTCGTAAGTATTTACTGGGATGTATTTTATCATCCACATCCATGATTACTCAATATGTAATATTATTTCCATCCACCTAAAATTGTTTAAATCCATTTTTACCCTTCGGTGAGTTTTTATTAATACGTATGAAAGGAATCTTTTGTCGTTTTTCGTACGAGGTACTTTTTGACTTTTCTGACAAAAGTACGAAAAATGTTTTTTTAACTTATACGGCACGAACGGATTTCTACTGTTTTATAAAGCATTATTTTCATGAAGATTCCTCTAAAAGATTTCATTACTATTTTCAATAAAATCTCTTTCTTTTAAAATTGCATGATGTTTTGTGAAAAGAAATTGATTTTGAAGAAGAAAGGATATTTTCCTCAAGAATTCAATTCAAGTGTTTTATCAAAATTATTTTTCATCTAAGATAATAAAGGGTTCTGTTTCTATCCATATTTTTACATTGATTTGACTATGTTGTGATGGAATTATGTTTATGAATTCCTTTATCTTATATGAATTGATTTATGATGTCATGATGTTTCAAGAATCCCATTTTTGTTACATGTGTTATGCGATGATGTATGTTTTATGATTATGTGGCACACATAATAAAGGATTCATTATAAGATGGGTGGGACCTATATCTCCCTACAATGCATTGGGTAATGATTTTATATCTCATGAGATAGACATGGCTGGAATGGTAGGTTATACCGGTTCAGTGAAACAGGACTGAAACGGGGGTTACTCGATTCAGAAAGGGACTTTGTCCACTAAGATAGTCTTGGAAATGAGTCTTAACTAACAAGAAATGATTCTATATGATTATGTGTGAATGACACAAAGTTTCATGTTTTATGTTATGATTATTGTGATTAAATTTCACTGCCATGATTTACCCCATGTTATGAAATTATGATATCTTTTGCAGGTTAAGATTTCCAAAAGTTATGTGCTTATGTATATGATGTGATTGATATTTATTTTGTTTACCCTTACTGAGCATTTGAGCTCACCCTTTTATGTTTTCTTTTCCCCAGGATATAAAGAAAGGTTTTAGGTATAAAAAAAAGAAGATCTTTATGGGAGATGTTGAAGATCTTTCACCACGATTAGAAGATTACGTTCCGAGTTTCCAAAGACACTAAACTATTACGATCCTTGTGTGTGTGTTTTTGTTATGTACCAAGTATTACTCAAAAGTAATGTAATGTCCATGTACGTCAAGATACGGGTCTCTACACCCAATGTGCTCATATATCCTCAGGACAGTCTGCAGATGAATTTTCGATAGGTTGGGAGCACATTATCCTTTTTAGAGGATATACCATGGTACTAGTGATGTTTTGGGAAGAGTTGTTGAAGGATTCAAAACATCCCCCTTGGCCGTACATCTTGGTGTTGCAATGATGTATCGGGGACTCCGATGTCAGTACTAGTGGCCATGGATGAAAAAAGTGGTGGAAGAGTTTGTTTCACGATGCCTTACTTGTCAGTAAGTGAAAGATGACCCTTAGGTTCACTCATGCTTTCCACAACCAATTGTGGTACCTGAATTGATGTGGGATGGTATCTCTATGGAATTATTTATGAGTTTACCACGCTCTTCTAGGGGCCATTATTCTATCTGGGTGATCATTGAATGACACACCAAGTCGGCTCACTTATTACCCATTTGGGAGCATGGATCGGTAGAGTCCTTATGATGATGATACATCTAGGTGATATTGAGGCCTCACAGGGTGACTTCGATGATCGTCTCTAGATGTGATGCACACTTTGAATCTCTATTGTGGAAGGGGCTACATGAGGCATTCCAGACTTATCTGCGCTTGAGCACAACTTTTCACCCCCAGACAGATGGTCAAACAGAGAAGACAATACATACAATATAGGACATACTTCGTGAATGTGTCATAGATTTTGGTCACATTTGGGAGGACCACATACCACTGGTGTAGTTAGCATACAACAATTTCTGTCACTCCACCATTGGCATGGAACTGTTTAAGGCCTTGTATGGGAATCCATAATGATCACCTCTATGTTGGAAAGACCTAGGGGAGTCAAAACTCATGGGGTCCAGAGTTGGTATGAGTTACCATTAAGAAGTTTCAGATAATCCAGAAGTGGATAAGGACTTTATAGAGTAAACAGAAGTCTTATTCCTACATGAGATAGAGATCCTTGGAGTTAGAGGAGGGAGACCATGTTTTCTTCAGGGCCTTACCCCCACAGGGATTGTTAAGATTTGTCCAGGGTAGCAAGATTACATTGAGATTCATCGGATCATTTTAGATCCTTAGTTGAGTTGGTTAGGTGGCACACAACCAGGATCTTCCTGCAAGATCCCCCAGGTGCATGATGTTTTCCAAATGTCACAATCGAGAAGGTACATGCATGATCCATCACACGCCATCAAAGGGGGCGAGCTGGACATTGAAAATGGGGAGAGGTTTGAGGAGTTCCTTGTGGAGATAAGGGATCAACAAAAGTGGGTCCTTCATGGATTGTCGATTCCTCTGGTGCGTTTTCAGTGAGAGAACATTAATCTCCAGGAGAACACATGGCAGTGAGAGGCTCATATTTAGTCTCAGAACACCACTTGATTTATTAACCCTTATTTTGGATTTCGGGGACGTAAATCCCTAAGGTAGGGAGAATGTAATGTCTCAAAATTTCAGTATATATATATTTAGATTATATGGAATTATATCAAGACCAGGAGTTGATATAGAGTGATATTCCAAAGCCTGGAGTCGCAAGAATGATCGGTCAAAAATGTTAAGATTTAAATATTTTGCAGGATGATTTTTAATAAAAAAGTAGAATAACACTTAAATGGGTTCCCAGATCAAAAATATCATGGAACCATTGAGTTCAAGATGATGATTTTACCTTAGTTATAACATAAGATCAGTCGTCATAGCCCTCCAGTGAGAAAACCCGAATATGGGATAACTGTAAATAAAATTATAAAATAAAATTATTTTATTTTTCAAATGCTTATAACTCATGAACAGTGACTCAGATTAAAAATCTAAGACCACTCATAAGCTTGTGAGGGTATTTGTTTGGCCATAAATAAAATAATTATGTAACAATTATTTTATTGTCAAATACTTATAACACTTAAACGATAATTGGATTGAATATCTGAGAGTACCTTTGAGCTCATGAGGGTGTGTTTCCCTTAGGTGGAGCTTAACCTTGACCGGCACAGGTCAAGGGTGAATGTTAATTTTTTGATCTTTTTAAAGGTACCTTCAATAAATGTTCGAGTGAGTTCTTCTAACTTTTTAACTGGTGATCTGATTAAAAATATGAGGGCACCATTGAACGTGAAATGCCAGGATTCACTTATAAAGGACTTAACATCGACCTAAAAGGGTCATATAGAAAAGTTGATTTTTGGACATCTATGAAAATAATTAAATAACATAAAAAATTTATTTTATTTCTTTTCTCACTGACAAGAGGAGACATGGTGATGATGCGGTGTAGAAATAAGTCAACAACGAGGTGCATTAATGGAGCTCATTAATGGCTCGAAATCCCATTGCATAACAATGCTTCAATGATGCGTAATAGTGTAACAAAGTGACGTCGTAGAATAACAGAAACAATGTAATGTGTTTCCATTATAATAGTTTAATGCTTTAGTGGAACAAGGAATAAACTATTTGGATTCTATGAATAATATCTAATGGATATCCTCCTCAATAATGAATTATGAACACTAGAAGAATGCCATTGACTTCGACATACCTCAAAAAAGAAATTGGAAAGTGATGAATGACGTCGACCTCTTGAACCCTCGTGGATATAATGTTATTGCAACGAACATCATAAGAAGCAGGGGTTTCATTTTGGTTTTATGATTTCCCCATTTTTATTATAAATGATAAAAGTGGATTAACCCATGAACAGGTTAATATACAGATCATGTGTTCTTGTGGGAGCATGACCATCATTGGTTTTCTATTCAGGATTAATTTTTTTGATCATATAATTATAATAATGAGCCACCCATACTTTATGATGTCTTACATTTTTCATTCCCTACTAATGATATTAATTATTGATAATCCATTATATTATTTTACTAGTTTAATATCTATTGTTTAGACTCATTATCATGTGATTATTTATATGGAATTATTTTATTAGAATTTATTCATAACATATTATACTCAATATTTTTTTATAGTCATGTTTTTAATTGTTCACATTTCCCTTTTGTTTATGTTTATTTGTGATAGATTCAACTATATGAATACCTAAAATGATCATCTTATCTCACCACTTTCTTTTGTTTTATTTTTCCACAGTATGCCAAGATGTATATTATGATTGACATATTGGGACAGTATAGAAGAATTGGGGTGTTTCCAATGGAGTTACTATGTTTCATTCCATTTCAATTTGTAATGTAATACTTATGTGGTTATCTAATTTTGTAAATCTACTAATGTATTATTTATTATGGGATTTGATCGCTCGTACATAGTACCAATGTAATAAATTTAGACAGTGGCTATAGGTTACTATGGTAAGGGTATTCACAATCGGTATGAGAGAAATCTTAATAAATATGGGAAACTGAATCTAAGAAAACATAGATTAGGAAAATATAACCTTGTAATTTACATTAAGAATATTCGTATGGTAACCATACTTATGATTTTGAGATTATTAATACATAATTTTTTAAGGTTTTTACTATTTTTATAATTTCATAATCTAACCTAGTGTATTCCATTGTTTATACATGACACCTAGTGGAAAGAATCAAAATAATATCAATGAATATATTCCATGTAGGGATTTACAACCTATACATGATAATGATGTTAATTATATAGATAATACTGAAGTGGAATAATATATATTTATGCTGGTACAACTAAATAAATTTATGAACAATAAACTTACACGCATGGAGTAGCCTGATCCACAATACAATATAATAATGTTATACCACTTCATGTGACAACAATATAGATCATTAAATGGGACTACAAACCCATTTTTTGGTGGGAAATAGATAATCTCCTTAGAGAATACATTTCCCTCTTTGGGAAATAACCAAAGTAGAATGGTTATCATGGATGTTTATCAAATATCAAGATATATAGCTCAATAATGGTAAATAATTGAAAACAAAAAAAGGTAAATAAATTGAAAATATGTAATGGAAGGATTTTAAATAAATTTTCTCAGAAAAATATTTCCCTCTCGAATAGTGATTGGATATAGAGTGATAATTATTGATTCTGAGATGGAAAGAAGGTGAAAACATTGCTATGTAGGAAGCCAAATTTACAAGGTCAAAAAGCCTTTCTATTGACTACATACATAATCTAAATATAAATATTGAACATTTATTTTATGGTCTTAATACAATTCAATTAAGGTCACTATTCTCCTAAACATTCTCATTATAATAGGATATATTAGAATGTTCCAATAAGATGGAGTCTGAATTTTCCAATCCATATGTATTTGAAGGGAAGAGAGAGAAGAAGAGGGTCGTTGAGTACTCTAGAGATAGAAATAAGTAAAATGGGAATAATGAATGAATATAATTTCCATCTTATAATAAATTTTAAAAGAATCATCATGGAACAAGCCTATTGAGAATGAGATTTTGTTACAAGTGTGGAGAAAATCCCCCTAGACCCATGATTGAAAGTGAAAAAATTAATTTGGAAATGTAAAATGATTTAGATATAACAAGATAGGACTCTATGCCTATGATTATCGTAGATGTTAAGGAATATTTCCCCAAAAAAGGATAGGTTAGAATGACCATGATTATATAGTCACAACAACTATGGTTGACATTCTTAATGATGTGGTGATAGGAACTTTAATCATCTCCTAACATTTAGATAAATCTCTATTTGATTATAGATCATTTCATTCTAATATATCTTCATAGTTTTCTATGAAAATTAGATATATATAATTCTATTTAACATGGTAATTTTCTGTCAAAATCCTAGAGGGAACCTTATGGAAAAAAATTATGTGCCAAGAAGATTCTATTATGACAAATAAACATGCTCTAATTGCTAATTTCATTATCATCTGTTTGGTTGATTTTGATATAATCCTTAATATGGACTAGTTTTCAATACGTAATGAAAACAATTTTTACAAAGAGAATAAAATTATGATTCATGGTGAAGATATATAATTACATATCTTTAGATAGGAGAATTCATCATCCAAGACATATCTCAATCCACCTCCAATAGCTCTTATAAATGAGATTCTTGGATACAAAGAGCAGATAAAACATACTGATTAGAAAGTTGATCATTAAATTGAGTATGTACCTATTGTATATGAATATATTGATGTATTTATAAAGGAATTTCCAATACATCCTCTTGCATTAGAAGTTGATTTTTCTATTGATTTAATCTCTAATGAAAGAACTATATAAAAGATTACAAGTAGAATGCTCATGGTGAAGTTTGTAGAGTTAAACAAAAAACAAGAGGAATTCAATGGTAAGGGACTTATATTTCCTAGTGTTTCACCTTAAGGAGCTCTTGGTATTTTCATTAAGAATAAATATGGATCTAGGAGGTTGTTCATTGACTATAGTATGATTAATGATTTTATAATAAAGAACAAGTATCATATTCCTTGAATTGACTAATTATTCTACTAACTTCATTGAGATAAATATTTTTCAATGAATGATATTCATTCTAGATATAAAAAATTGTGAGTAAATAATGAATATATTCTAAAGGAAGTGTTTTGTACAAGTTATGGAAATTAAAATTTTACTGTAATTCTATTTGGACTAACTAAATCACATTATGTTTTTATGGATCTAATGAATATATTATTCAAGGAATATATTGATAATTTTTTTGTAGTATTCATTGATAATATATTGGTGCACTCTAAAAATATACTATGATCATGAGAACAACTTTTGCATTATTTTGAAAATTCTAAAAAATTAATAGTTATATAGTATGTTTAGAATGTTTGAATTATGGCTTCAAATAGATTTTTTTCATGGCCATATTATCTCCAAGGATGGAATCTTAGTTGATCCTATGATGATGAAGTAAGACCAAGAATTTCCTACACCAAAAAAAAATCTGAGGTACACAGTTTTATTGGTTTAGTAGATTACTATCACCATTTCATTAATAATTATTCCCAATAAGCTAACCAGTTAACTGAGCATACTCATAAAGGGGTTTATTTTATTTTCACTATAGAATGTGAATAATTATTTGAATAGTTGGAGAGGATATTAGTGAAGGCTCTGATGTTGACTCTACCATTGAGAAATGTTGGATTTGTGATTTATTGTGATGCATTGAAGAAAGGAATTGGTAGTGTCGTAATGAAATATGATAGAGTTATTTCCTATTCATCATGGTAGTTAAAAATCATGAACAAAACTATCCAACAAATGATCTTGAGATTGAAGCTAAAATCATTTCTACGAAGATATGGAGACACTATATCTACAGGAAAATATGTGATATATAAACTAATCATAAGATTCTGAAACATATATTATCAAGAAAATAACTCAATATGATGAAATTTAAATGGCTTGGGCTACTTAAGGATCATGACTATTCAATAGAATACCACCTAATGAAGGTAGATAAGGTACTATATTCCATGAGTACTAATTATTAGTGTGTTATAAACAAAATGAGGATTGACATGGATCCTTTCTACATTGATCTTGTAATGATATATATGGTAATTATTGAGGAAGGAGAAAATTCACTAATTTATTCAAATGGTTTCCAAACCATATATATTTGGAAAGATAAAAATTTCTTAGCCGGATGATGATAATTTTCAAAATAAAATTAATGAGGTGAATGATTAGAAATTAGTAGACTTCATATATGAAGATTGAATTTTGAAATTTTGGAAGGGGACTTTTTCTCTCTCTATACTCAATCTAGAAAGAGAATTATTGAATAATGATCATAGATCATGTTTCTCATTAAACACTAGTGTCACTAAGATGTATAGATATTTGAATGAAAATTTTTGGTGGGTTAATATGAATAAGGAAAATGTTGATTATGTATCACGATTTTTAGTTGCTTAATAGGTGAAGGTTAAAAGAAAACATTCTATAGGATTTATGAAACCTCTACCTATTGATATGTGGAAATGAGATGATATTACTATGTATTTGTTCACTATATTAGCAAAGACTACAATGAAGAATGATAAAAATGGGTAATTATTGATCGACTTACCAAATCTGCACATTTTCTCTCTATAAGGGTGGATTTTACATTGGAATTCCTTGCATGAGTCTATATTAACAATGTTTTAAGACATAATGTTTCCCCTCTATTAATAATTTCTAGTTGAGATCCTCATTTTACATAATAATTATTGAATATTATTCAGAAATATTTGGACATTATGCTTCATTTGAGTACTTCTTATCACCCTCAAACCTATGAAAAACATGAAAGGACTATCAAATATTATAAGACATGATGAGATTATGATCACATTAATTTCAAGGATTTGGTATCTGTATTTACCCTTGGTATACTTTTACTATAATAATAGTATCCAATCAAGTATTCAAATTGTTCCATATGAAGCATTACATGAAAAAAGATGTCTTACTCCAAATTGTTGTGATGAAGTAGGTGAGAGAAAACATATAGGCCCAGAACTTATCGAGGATAAATGAGAAGGTAAAGATAATCCAGCCTCATATTAATGCAGTTCAAAGTAGGAAAAAGAGTTATGATGACAATCTAGAAAAATGATTCATAGTTTCATGTGGGAGATCATGTGTTTATAAAAGTATCTTCAAGTAAAGGTGTTATAATTGTGGTAAAGAATGAGAAACTGAGCCCTAGGTACATTGGACCTTTTGAAATTTTCAAGTGAATTTGATTTGTGGCTTATCATTTGGATATTCTAGCAAGCCATTATAAAGTACATGATGTGTTACACATCTATTTTTTTAAATAAATACATACCAGTTCCAATGCATGTACTCGCCTATGAAGAAGAATATATTTACCTTGATATTTATTACTACAAAGACCCCATTTAGATTCATGACACTACATATCATGTGTTGAGAAACAAGATGACTTTACTGGTAAATTTTCTCTGGAGAAACCATCCAATTAAAGAGTCGACATGGGAACCAGAGGGAATTATGATGAACAACATCATATATCATTTTATGAGGTGAATTTTTAGAAATTTTAAGGACTAAAATTTTCAAATTAGGTAAGAATATAACCCTATTATATTTTATAAGAAGTATCTTCATTACTAAATTTAGTTTATTTGATAGCTTATGTTTTATATAATACTGAACTTAAAAGAATCATGATATACTATCAAATATTAACATAACCATTGGAATTGTAATGTGGCTGTTAGGAATTTTAATATAGCAATTAGAATAATAATATCACCTATGAAAGTTAAATAAAATTCAGGTATCGCGTAAATGAAAATATTATATATTTATATCCTAGAACTAAATAAATGTTTTAAAAATGATAAATTAAGTGTTGGAATTTCGGTGAAATGTAAATGTTTTTATATAATTTTATCATTATTATAATGATTTAAAATAAATTTATTTTCATAAAATAGATTCATAAATTAATAGTTTGTTTCATTATAATAATAAGATAATTTTATTAGACTATAATTACATTTTTAAGAGTCATAAAATCCGTTATAATATTAAAATCAATATTTTTTGTATAAATGATGATTTTATTTAAAAATAAAATTTCTCATATTTAGAAAATAATGTTCATAAAATAGATTCAATTTTTTAAATCTAGATGTTGAAATATGGTAAGTGTGAATTTTTGGGATTTTTCTAAAATACTTTAACTTTTTAAGATTAGTGAAATACGGTAATTCACCGTATTTAACAATATAAGTTAAATACATGAATTTTCAAGTTATTTATGATTTATTAACCCATTAAATAGAACTCAAATGAACTATATACCATAATTATTCATAATAATAAACACTATTTATATTCTTGATCCAAAATAATAAATAAATGAATAAAATATTCAAAAAACACCACTCTCCTCCACAATAAATACCCCCTATTATCCTCACACCTTATATGATGTTAATCTTATCTAACTTATACACAGTTTTTTTCCAATCCTTTTCCTCATATATAATATCATCTGGTATTACCAAAATTCAACATCTAAGTGTCTTAACGAGGTTCCCATGTAGATGATATTCAAGAGGTAAAATCCTCTTTCTTTCTCTTTTAATTTCTTTTATTTTATTTTACCATATTCACATCCCATATCAAAAGTGGAATGTTAAATAAATTATTATATAAATTCTAGATCATAATTTCTTTAAATTAATATCCATCATCTAATTCATTCTCATCTCCTTTTATATAAAAAATGAATATATCATCTCTGATGGGTAGATTCCCCACCTTCGTGGATGATGACTTTTCATTTTCCATTACCACCAACAAGAGAGGACATAAAAACATTATTAAGGATAAATAATATTTTAATATAAATATTATATGTTATATCAAATTATAGATCCAATATATAAATATAATATTAAATAAAATTACACAGGTTTGTCATGCTTGTAAAAAATGCTAACATAAATTAAGACATTTTCATCAACATATTATTGAATGAATCATCCTCATAACATATAATGAAATGAAATATAAAACCATATAAAATATTTTAATTTCATTAATAAATAATAATTTCACTTTTGTATAATTTTTCTCTTTTCACAAGAACTCTCACATTTATACTCAAGGGAACTGACTATTAAACCCTGTAATGAAAACACCCAGGACAACAAAATTAAACACTATAACTAAATGAAATGGCCATAAATGAACATAATAAAATTATAATAAATAAAATATATTTTTTTAGGTTTTTAATTAAGTATTTAATGATTCTAATTTTATTATCTAGGACATTATGTACAAGTGTATAATGATTTCAGACATAAGGTTATGGTTTCTCATCCTTATTTTACTTATGTGAGAGAAATTCCTTAATAAACCATTATTTATTATGTGTGGTGTAAATAATTAAATATAATATATTCGATAATTAATCAATTTATATTAATTTCAGTCAATTTTTTCATTTTATGGTCATTAATTTTATGGGGTATACAGTTTGACTGTTAAAACGTGGTAATGGAATTGTTAACACAATTTCCTTTCTTGGGGTAAAACTCCAAATCCATGGATTATGTAATCCTATGATTATGTTTGAAATTAATTTTTATTATATTATGTTTTATTTACACTTTTATGGGTATTTAAAACCAATACACATAATCAATTCATTTGGTTACCACTCACACATTATTTTAAAAATACAATTTTAAATGTTTCTTTTTTTAATTTATAAGGAATGTTTTTTTAACTTATACTTCAGGAGAATATTTTCCTAATTTCAGGATGCCTTAATGTATTATTTTATCATTTAAAATTTTACAAGGTTATTTTCAAGGAATAATTTTCTTTCATAATTTCTCATCCTTTTAAATAAATGATGTCAAAGTAAAGTGGTTTTTCTCCCCAAGAATTTTTCAATGTCTTTATTATAGTATTTTCATCTATGTCAAAAAAATTGGTATCTTATTAAATATTGAGGATTATCTATTATGATACCATATATAATATTTAATTTAATTTTTTATGATTAGTTTTATTGTAGATGTTCTATTTTAACACCATTCATCATATTACACTAGATGGTTTAAGATTATGTTTATTATTTGGGGGAAGTTATTTCATATTCTTATTTCAATATGATTGTATATATTGATTATGTATCACTAATTTAATGTGAGGAATGAATTAGACTTTTAAAGTTGTGGTTGGGGCTAGATATAGCCCCTCTATTCATTGAAAAGTCTAATGAGATAAACTAGTTTGATTATTGGTTAATGTCTAACCGATTATGTATGATGTCTTGGCTGATGACATGATGGTATGTTTATGAGGTCCTGTATTATTAATTACTTAATTATGATTTGAGTTATTGATAATACTTGTTATTATTTTACTAGTGTAATATCCCTATTTACGTTTCATTCTCATGTGATTATTTATATGGTATTATTTGATTAGATTTTATTATTTCCATATTATGCTCAAGATTATGTTTTAATGGATTGTTTTTTTATTCATTAAAATTTACTTATAATTTTTGTTTATTTATGATATCATCCAATGTTTTCTTACCCTTACTGAGAATCTAATATCACCAATTTATTATGTTTTATTTTCCCCTAGGATGATAATATGTATATTATGATTGACCTGTATGGATAATCATGGATTATAGGGATCTTTATAATGGAGCTACAATGATTTATTCCATTTCATGTTTTAATGTGATACTTATGTTTGTATCTATTTTTACAAATCTACTATACTATTTGGTACTTTTGGATATGATCACCTTTACATAGTACCATTATAATAATGTAAGGCATCTGCTCCAAACTACTGGGGTCTGGGCCTTTACAAAATGTACTTCTCCACCTCAATTTTATATACCCTTTGTTGTTCAAATTGAACCCCGTTTTATAATTTTATCAAAAAATTTACATTTTATTTATGTATTGAAAATAACAATTCAATATAAATTAAAATGGGGAACTCAATTATCATTCTTTAATTATTGAGTGAGGGAAGCTAGGCATTCTTTATTAGCCTCAATTTATTAAATTCACTTCATGGTAATTCCTTAGTAAAAAATGTCATCAATGTTTTCTTTGGAATAATTATCAAGATTCATCAAACCACTTACAATATTCTATTTAAAAAAATATTAATTTATTTAAATGTGTTTTGATCATGATTATTTCATAAGATTCTTTTAAAAATTGATAGATTTTTTGGTATCACTACCAATTCTTTAGGGTAAAGTAAAATTCTACTTTAAATAATCATTTCATTATTTTTTCCAAAACATCATTGTACTTGATTATATATAATAAACATAATCATTCTATTTGGTGCTTAATGTTGCTGATTTTTTTAGTGTCTACTTACACACTTATTTATCAGCATAAATGTGAAAACTAAAGTAGACTTCCTACTACTGATACTTCCTTCCCAATTAGCGTCAATGTGTCCAAATAGATCATTCTTATTTTATCAATCATAAAACATCACATAATCAAGTCTTCCTTTGATATATTTGGGAATAATTTAATACTACTGCATTTTTGATTATTTAGGATCACTAAAAAATATTATATACAGAGTTACAAAAAATAATATATATAGTTTGGAAGTTTTATGATATAATTTAATCTTAATCAACATTAAAATCCTTTGGATTTACACTTGATTCATCATCATATCTAGATAATATTACACCCATAGTGATTGGTTTGTAGACATTTTTTTATTATTCCAAGTCAAATTTTGTTAATTGATATTTTACATATTTTTCTTAAGGTAAAGAAAATACCATTCTTTCATAACTTGAAATACCAAAAAAATCCACAAATAGTGATAATATGTGTATTTATTGATTTTTGGTAAAAAAAATTAAATATTATTCATTAATTTTTGTTAAACCATGTTAAAATACAATTTTAATATTTTTTTGTGTTTTTAATTTATTTTATTTGAATTAATAAAAATGGAATTGTTTTTAAACATTAATAAAAAAAATTAGAATGTGATTTAATTATTCAAATTATATATATATATATATTAAAAAATCTACAAATTCATGTGTTTTCAATAGAATAAGAGCCTCATCCCAGTTGCTGAGGACTCGTCAAGTGCATCCAAGAGACCCAAGATCAAATCCAGATAGAGATGTATTTTCGGTTTCCTATAGAAGTACTATAAAATGTACTATTTGGTTCTGTAACATCTATAACTATTCATATTTTTGGGATTGTGGGCCACTGTTTTGGTCATCGGGTTCTTCAAGGCCATCGAGAATCCTAATTCTTTCGGGCCTGTAAGGCTTATGGGCCACCTCACCACCTTTGGCATACCTCAAGGCCTTTGGCCACCTCAAGGCCCTTGGGCCACATGAAATTTGTGATTAAAAGGACCAAGCAGACTCTACAAGAAATAGGCTCTAGATGTGGTTTCAGAGCAGGTTCACTCACCAGAGCAGAGCTAACAAATTTGGAAGAATTAGAGGGTATGGAAATTTCCATCCAGACCAGCCTATGCATGCATGGGAATCTAGGATGAATAGACATACAAAGGTGGAGATATTAGACCACAATATAGATTCTACGGAGAGGTAGTTTTAAGTACTTATAGTCAAGATCAATTCCTCTGAGACCTTCACGTAAATTAATGTCACAAATTATATTGACCATTTAAGGGTTCCCTTTAAACCCTTAAAAGTTGGATTGTTAATAAATGAATAAAAATAAGGCATTTAGGCCCATTCAGGCATGTGTGTTTAATAAATATATCATCATGGATAATTTAAATGAAAAATTTCATAGTATAAATTAATTTACATGAAATTAATGGTGAAATTTTGAATTTACATTATTAGTAGTTCTTTAGAATTAACATAGAAATTATTTCATTTTTCTAGGAAACATTTAAGGTTTGTAATAGTTTTAAATTATTACTTATGTTTCAAAAATAAAATTTTATTTAGAAAAAATATTCAATTTAAATTTTTAAATCATATTGTATTACAATCATATACATCTATATGTCATTAAATTTTCAACCAAATTTATTTTTATATGAATGTTCTTTTTTCATTAAAATTGTTTTTAAATTGATAATGTAGGTAGGATGGACATTTATTTTTTTAGGCTTATTAAGGATCCCATTTATGTTTATTATGTTTTAGGAGTGCACCAAAAGAGGAAATACAAACACATAAAGAATGGGTTTCCCTAGAGTACAATAGTGAAACATTATTCATTGGAGGATTTTAATGTTAGAATGTTAATATAGAGTATTTTTGTAGTTAGAGTTTTTTTCAATTAGCTCCTAGGAGGATGGTTCATCAATTTTGGGGGGTTCAATGGAGGAGTTAAAGACCTATTTCCCATGAATTCACATGTTAATCTAGAGTATTTATTTGTCATTTATCTGTTACATGTATAATAGTGGTACAATATTAGTGTTCATTCATAGAGGATTCCTTCTCAAGGTGCCTTACATAAGTGGGTGTAATCTATATTGATGAGGCTAAAAAAGAGACCAATAGATTGATTTCATATATTCATTATTGTTTACTAGGTCTATTACATGTGTAAGGATGGTTGGTTTGATAATCTGTTGGTTCAGACATGTAAAGACATGGAATTTACATATATATATTTTTAATTATTTAGGATTATATGGAGGTCACGAAATCTGACGGAACGTGATTCCGATGCCCAAAGTCCCCGTAATGATACGTTAAATTTTTTTTCTTTAATTTGCACGCATGATCATTTTTTCTGAAAATGTGGAATAACTATTAAATGGGTGCCCAGATTAGAAATCTGAGGGAACTGTTGCATTTAGGATGGCGGTTTTACCCTAGGTGCGACATAATTTTAGTCGGTGCATGCCTCCAGAGGGAAAACCCAAATATGGCATAACTGTAAATAAAATAATTAAACAAAATTGTTTTCTTTTTCAAATTCTTATAACTCAAAAATGGTAACTCGGATTAAAAATCTGATACCACCGCTTAACTCATGACAGTATTCTTTCCTTAGTCTGAAACTAAAATTGGTTAGCGTGGGAAACCATGGAAGAAATTGTTTGGCCTTAAATAAAATAATTAAGTGAAAATTATTTTATTGTAAATTCCATAACTTCTAAACAGTAACTCGAATTGAAAATATGAGATTAACATTGGGACCATGAGGGAATTTTCTCCTTAGGTACATCTTAACCTTAACCGGCATGACTTGAGGGTGACTTTTAATAATTTTCTGAACTTTTTTTCAGGTATGTTCAGAAAAAACACGATCGGTGTTTTTTATCTTTTGAATTGGTGCTCGAATTAAAAATATGAGGGCACATTGATTCCGCAACGCCGAGATTCACATAAGGAAGTATTCACATCGACCGTAGAAGGTCTAAGAAAAATGTTAGATTTTGGGATGTTTAAAAGAATAATAAAATAACATAGTTATTTTATTTCTCTCGTTTCTATTCCTCCAACGGATTGGTGGCAGTGGCGGGACCAACGACGTGTCAAGACATTAAATGGAATTACTCCTCAAATCATTTGTAACAACGCCGTTGAAATTAGGAAGGTTCCTTTTAAATGAACCTCCATTTATTCCATAGGAATTACTCACTCTCCCCCTCTCATATTTTAATGGAGATTGAGGAGAGGTGTTGGAATAGCTTCACCAAGCGACAATGTTTTGATAATGTTCCTCGATGCCAACCCCTTGGAAGACAGAGCTAGTTCCGGAGAGTGGCGATGAGCAACACCAAATCCCGAACCAAATAATGACGATTGAGTGGCATCGTTGGCGTCTTGTTGTGAGGACGACGAACACCAACTCTTCCTCAATCGCGGGAACTCTCCATCAATCTTGAGGTAGGGGTTTAATTCTGTGTGGTTATTGATTCCCAGGTTCTTCTCTTCTACATGAAGAACACAGATCAACTCAATAACTAGTTGATTCATGAATGATCTCTTCTTTCCAGATTAGGAATAAATATTCCAGGTTTATGTAGGGATTTATTTTTAAATAATTTTATTTGATTGTTGAATCATATTCCTCTCTCATGTTTTCAAGCTAACACGGAGGGCACGATCCAAACGAACGTGGCCCGGACCCTCCACTACCTTGTTTACACTTGCTTTCTCTGAGAAAGACCACCAGCATTGCAGCATCGGTCTGCCACGATGAAGGCGGTGTGTCATCACGCACTGTAAGAGGAGGCCATGACACAATGCTACGACAGTTAGAAAAGCGTCCGACACTGTCCGACTGTGGAGGGGGTGAGGTGTGCCGACATGCACCGTCGGTGGGAAAGGGTCGTCGCTGAAGCCGCAGTGGATGAAGAAGGCAGCCAGCTCGAGTCAGTCATGGAAGGTGGAGGTAGAGGCGCATGTCATCACGTGCCGCTGAAGGAGGTCGCGGCTCGAAGTCGCGGTAGGTGGAGAGTGGAGCGACCCGCACGTCGCTCTGGGTTGGCAAACCTGGGGATCAGCTAAAATGACCAACCATTATGTAATGGGGTAGCGCCCCACCGACTGGCCGAAACAGACCCACACCTGTGGGCCCAGCTGGGAAAACTTGTCCGCCTTCTAGCAGAGGGGGCCAGACACGCCATGCGGGTTGATCCGAACCCATGGGCTCGGGGGCCAACGCGGGTGGGCCGAGCCCCACCCGACGGGCCGGGCCAATCGCAACCTGTGAATGTGAACCAAACCAGGCCAACCCTTAGTGGGCCAGACCCAAGCGGGGTCTGGTGGACCTCTAGACACGTTGCGTCAGGCCAGTCTAATCATGTCAGATGGGGCCCAGACCCAACAGGTCCCCGGATAAAAAAACACTCATAACTGACATACCATGTGTCCATTCGACATGCTGTTAGGGGTGTTGGGATCCCTTTTCGGAAGCTGTCCCTTTGACGTATTCTGGTGGGACCGATCGAGCCCGTCCAGACAAAGGTGAGATCACCCCCATTTCTAGAAAAATGTTGTAACTAACAGACTAGGTGTATTTTTGACAAATTATTTATGGTGACAGAACCCTTAGGATGAGGTCGTCCATTGGGTATAGTCCACTTCAGTTTTGAAGAACATTGGCGTGTGGCCAGGTTTCATCAAACCTGAATCCAAACTGGCCCCCAGAACTAAAACATTTATAAGTCACAAACTGAGCGTTCGATTGATACACTGTCTATTTCATTGGAACCCTTACAACATGACAGTCCTTTGGGATAATTATTCATGGATCTTCTAGAGGTTGAGGTACAGACAATGGATTGAGATTCGGTTCTCCGAGAATCAATCATACTATGAGCAGAAATCCAATGGATGGCAGTAAGGCCGAGGTTGGAGACAGATCATACATGGGTTAGTAAGGAGCTATCCTGTGTGGGTCAGCATTGATCTTGTATAGGTACGATCCTATGTGGGTCAGCGCTCAAAGATCTTGTGTGGGTTAGTGTGTACCGATATTATGTGGGGCCGATCATGTGTGGGTCAGCGATCAATGATCCTATGTGGGTCAGTGCATTTCGATTCTATCTGGGTCAGATCCTACGTGTTTTATTATGGGGGTTAGTTCTAATCGACTTTGAGTGGGTCAGATCCTATGTGGATCAATGTAGGGATTATTACCTATCGATCATGTGTGGGTCAGACCTCCTATGGTCAACAGCAGTGCCTCTTGACAGAATATGATGATCAAGCTTCGCGACTGATCATCTATACATCTATACTTCACTAATACCTATGTGATATGAGTCTTTTATCTTCATAGTGATTCCTTTGTGGTAATTTTACCTTTTTGGTGATATCTTCATGGTGATACTTGTGTGTTACTTTTATCTTCGTGTTGATATATTCGTGGTGATACCTGTGTGGTACTTTTACCTTTGTGGTGTTACCTATGTGGTGCATTTACCTTCATGGTGTTATCTTCATGGTGTTACCTATGTGGTACCTTTACCTTCATGGTGTTACCTTCATGGTTTTTCATTTTTGATATTCTTCCCTCATGTATGAGATGAGTATATCTTTATAACTTAGGTATATGCATGGGATAATACCTAAGTAGAGTTATTGATAGTTTCGTGTTTGTGATTGAGGTCTTGTTTTGTGGTTTTCTATTTGTGTAACTCTAGGAGACCTTAGGGGGTCTTGGGGTCCCTACTGAGTATTGCTATACCCACCCCTACACGGGCTTTGCCCACACCATTTTTTGAATCTTGTAAAGGTGACAGACAGTGTTGATCGAGGCCAAGGGAGCCCGGACTGGACAATGCTCATAGTTGAACCATTTGACGTGGTGTGACGCAGGACTATTGGTTGTGAGTTATACCTACCCTTTAGGTAGGATCCTCAGTGGATGACCCAGGAGCTATTTTTCTCTATTCATTTGTACTTGTACCTTCCAGTTGGGCGTGTATCCTGGACCCTTTACTTTCAACAAACTTTTTACTATAGTAGTTTACTTAGTGGTTTCCTCTTGTTGTGCTCTTGGATTTTTGTGTTTGTACAAGTTTAAAGGCAATCCATTCCAGTTATGGTATATGCCTTTCCAATGCTGGAATCCATCCCTTGGCCTATGGAAGGTGGGCTTGGGGTAGTCAAAGAATGGGCCTCGGGTAATGGGTTTTGACAAAGTGGTAGCAGAGGATTCGGTTCTATCGAAGAACTAAAACTTTTATCATTTATATGTGGCAATATTTTTTAGTGTTATGAGTGTGTTTTCAGTTTAGGTAATCTAGTGTTGGTGCGCCGGATGACGTATCCATACACTAGGACCCTGAATTCTAATTTTTGGCTCAGTGCACGAAAACACTGATTGTGTGTCTTTTGAAAAGTTTTTATTTGATCTCTTTATGTTAGTTCACCAGGTATAACTTATTGACTGTGGCACACCTATTATCTCTCATGATGACACCACATAGAAAACCTACCAGGATTCCCGAGAGAGTACACAACGACAACCCACTGAGTGATGAGGCCTTGGTGTAGGGCCCTCTTATAGTGTTAGCGCCTTCGGGTGGTGTACCAGTAGCACCACCACCCATTGGGTTGCAGATGCCACCAGCCCCACCAGAAGAGGGTGCACACCTACTAAGCACATTTCAAGAGTTTCAGTAGTAGAGATCTTCGAGGTTCATAGAAGAGAAGGGCCTGTGGGTGGCTGAGGACTGGCTGGAGGCTATGGCCATAGTTTTTCGCCTAGTTTGGACACCAGCTGATCTGATGGTGATCCTAGCGTTTAGTCTCTTCTAGAGAATAGCTGGGATATTGTGGATTCTGACACTCTAGTTACACGATGAGGTGACCCTCACCTAGGATCAATTTGAGGGCCTTTTTAGGGTAGAGTTCATCCCAGTGACTCTACACTCAGTGTGTATACAAGAGAAGCTGCACATACTGTAGGGAAGCATGATCATGGCCTAGTTCCCATTGAGGTTCAATGACCTCTCCTTCTACCCCACCAACATGGTAAGAGACCATTTGTTTAGGGCATGGAACTTTGATAAGGGTCTTAGATGGGAGATCAAAGCATCGATGATATCACTCACCATTCCGATGTAGGTTGGGGTGCTATAGAGAGTGCTTTTGGTGGAGAGTTTTCTAGATGAGAAGACATAGACAATGAGAGGCACCACCAGACATCAGGTAGTGAAGTCTTCTACAGAATATAGTAGATAGATGATGTAGGGGCCCAAGCGAGCCAAACATTATGGTGGATGACCTTGGGATACAGGGTCTGTGGTGAGGGGCTCACGAGATAGTTGAGGACAGTTGAGGATCAGGAAGTTATACTCATGCTGCAGGCAGGGTTACATGGCTCGCGACATCCCAAACCGCTATACTGAAGATCAGAATATGTTCAAGGGACCACTGAGATAGAGACAAAGGTTAGAGCGAGGAGTTCCACAAGGAAGCGAACGTAGTAGAGGAGCAGGCCATACAGAAGACAGTGGACGGTGAATTTAGGTTCTTTCGACACCACCTCTAGGTGGTCCACCCCGACCACATGGAGCATGAGGACAGAGACGAGCTCATCTCCAGGAAACTTAGGCCTATGACCGTGACACTCCATATATTAATAGAGGTACAACATGTTTCTATTCCACCCTAGCTACAGTTCTTATATACACAGGTTCTAGTCATAATTTTATTCCCATGACCCTCGTTCAGAGCTCAGAGATTCAGATGGAGAAATTAGCTAGATTTTTATGGCTAGAGACTATTATTGAAAGAGATTCGATGATTAAACATTGGTGTCGGCAGTGTGAGCTTACTCTAAAAGGTAAGAGCTTTAGCGGGGATCTTCTAGTAGTGAATTCGATGCCTTATAATGTCATCTTGGGTATTGATTTGTTATCAACAGTCTATGCTAAGATTGACAATATTAGGTGCAAAGTGTGGTGTGTCCACATGGAAGAGACTGGGTTTTACTTCACTGATGAGAATGGAACCTTTGCATCACAAGATGAACTTTCCCAAAGGAGGGTGTAGATGATCTCACATCATTTGATAGCCTTAGCCTTGGAGAAATTGATGTTGAGAGCCTGATCTATCCTCTAGAAGTGGACCAATATTCTGATGTCTTCTGAGACGATGTTATCGGTATACCTCCTCATAGAAAATTTTACTTTTACATCAACATGTACCCAAATACGGCACTGATATCTACACCAATATATCAGATTCCTCACGTGGAGCTTCATGATTTATGGGGACAGTTTGAGGAATTTCAGAGGAAGGGGTTCATAAGGCCCAGTGTGTCTCCATGGGAAGCCCCCATTTTTGTTTTCCAAGAAGTTATATGGGAGTCTAAGTTTCTATTTGGACTATCATCGCATGAACAAGGTGACCATGAAGAATATGTATCCACTCCTGGGGATTGATGATCCCTTTGATCAGTTGAAGGGAGATCAATGGTTTTCAATGATAGAGCATAGATCAGGCTCTCATCAGCTCCAGGTACGAGTTGAGGATGGGCAGAAGGACCTGAACCTTAGATAATGACATTGGATAGAGTTATTTCAGGACTATGACTTTTATATAGTCTATACTTCTGGGAAGGGGACTGTGGTAGCAGATGCACTCAACAGGAGGTCTGGTCTATAGCTGATGAGTGATGCATCTGAGCAGCTAGTCGTGTTACGAATATCCTTTATGGATAAAGATGGAGCATCTTAGCTCCAGTCTATGACTTTCACTCCCCTGATTCTTTAGCGAGTTTGGTAGGAACAACTTGGAATGTTCACTATGAGGCCTGATATGATCAGATATCCATAGGATGGTCTACTGAATAATTTTAGGAAGGTGGGGAGCACATCGTTCTCTTTAGAGAATGCACCATGGAACTAGTGATTCTTTAGGAGGAGGTGTTGAGGGAGTTACATACATCCCCTTTAACGATACATCATGGAGTGGAAAAGGACTACCATGACCTCCAATGTTAGTACTGGGGACATGGATGAAGGAAGTAGTGGAAGAGTTTGTATCACTATGCCACACTTGTTAGCAAGTGAAGACTGCATAGAGTAGGCATAAGTCTTTTGAGGACAAGAGACAGAGACCCTTGGAGTTTGATAAGGGAGGCCATGTCTTCTTATGGGTCTCACCCCGATGAGGATTACGAAGGTTTAGTTGAGGCGGAAAACTTTTTCTAAGGTTCATAGTGACTTTATAGTTTTTTTCAACAGATTTGGAGAACGAGCGTACAATCTATCTCTTCCCCCACAGATGTATCGGGTGCATAAAGTTTCCCATATGCCGTAGATGAAGAGATACATGCATAATCCATCACATGTTATTGACTAGGGTGAGTTGGACTTTGATGATGGGGATAATTTTATGACATTTCCAGTGGAGATAGAGGATATACAAGAGAAATTACTTCATGGATAGTCGATCCCTATAGTGTGAGTAGGTGGCAGTATAGGAATCTCAAAGAGATAAAATGGGAGAAGGAGGATCTGATTCGTTCTTAGTACCCTCATTTGTTTGATTTTCCTTTGTTTTCGGATTTTAAGGATGAATGGCCCTAAAGGTGGGTAGAATTTAATGACCTGGAAATTACATATAATTTTTTATTTATTTGAGATTATTTCGATGTTGTGAAATTTGACGGCATGTGATTCCGAGGCCTGAAGTGCCCGAAATGATCCGTTGACATTTTGTAAAGCTTTAATTAGCGCGCGTGAGAAATTTTCGTAAATTTTTTTAATAACTACTAAATAGGTTCCCAGATTATAAATTTGATGGAACAATTGCATTCTGGATGGTGGTTTTACCCTAGGAATGACATAATTTTAGTCGGCGTAGGAATGCAGTGGGAAAACCCGAAAATGGAAAAACCGTAAATAAAATTATTTTATTTTTCAAATACTTATAACTCACAAATGGTAACTCAGATTGAAAATAAAAGACCACCAATGAACTAATGAGGGTATTCATTCCTTTGTTTGTCACTAACATTGGTTGGCCTGGGCCACCAGCTAATGTTAGTTTTTGGCCAAAAATAAAATAAATAAGTTACTATTATTTTATTTTAAATTTCATAACTTCTAAATGGTAACTTGGATGTAAAATTCAAGAGTACCATTGAGATCATAAGGGAGTGTTCTCCTTAGGTGGATCTTAACATTGACCGACGCAAGTCAAGAGTGACTATTAATAATTTTCTGAACATTTTTTCGAGTACATTCAGTAAACACATGGGCGGTGTTTTCTATCTTTTGAACCAGTGCTCAGATTAAAAATATGAGGGCACCGTTGAATCAAAAGCATTGGGATTTTTTTAAGGGAGGCTTCACTTGGACTTCAGTAGGTCTGGAGAAAAATATAGATTTTGGAAATTTTAAAAGAATAATAAAATAAATTAGTTATTTTATTTCTCTATTTTCTATTCCTCCAACAGACAGACGGTAGTGGGGGGACCAACGACATGTCAAGACATTAAATGGATTGACTCCTCAAATACTTTGTGATATTGCCATTGGAATTAAGAAGGTTCCTATTAAATGAACTCCAATTAATTCCATGGGTGTTACTCACTCTCCCCCATATCCTATCTATATAGAGATTGGGGAGATGTGTTGAAATGACTTCACAAAGAGACAAAGTTCTGATAAAGTGTTGTGACGCCAACCCCTTGGAAGAAGGAGCTGGTTCTAGTGAGTGGTGATGAGAGACACCGAATCCTAAACTGAAGAACGATGATTGAGCGACATCGTTGGTGGCTTGTTGTGAGGATGACGAACACCAACTCTTCCTCAATCGCGGGAATTCTCAATTGATCTTGAGGCTGGGGTTCAAATATATGTGATTATTGGTTCCCATGTTCTTCTATTCTAAATGAAGAATGAAGATAAAATCACAAACTAGATGATCAACATATGATTTCTTCTTGCGTGATTGGGAATAAATATTATAGGTTGATGTAGGGATTTATCTTTTCTTAATTCCATGTGATTGTTGAATTGTATTCCACCATAATGTTTTCAAGCTAACACGGAGGGTGCGATCCAAACGAACATGTCCCGGACCCTATGATAATTTGTTTACCCTTCATGTCTCCGAGAAAGACCGTCAGTCTAATGACACCAGCAGACCATGATGGAGGTGGCGTGCCGTCACGTTCCATAGGAGGAGGTTGTGACATAATGTTGCAGCGGTTAGAAGAGCAAATGACACCGGCCCGCTGCGGAGGTGGTGTGATGTGTCATCGTGTGCTGGTGGTGGGAAAGGACCACAGTCGAAGTCACATAGGGTGAATAAGGCGGCTAGCTTGACCAGGCCTCGGAAGGAGGAGGCGGAGAGGCACGCAGGCCAGTACCTCTAGAGGAGGCTGTGACTCGAAGTCGTGGCAGGTGCAGAGCAGCGTGACCCTCGTGTTGCGCCGGGTTGGCGGACCCCCCTTTAGGCCAAAACGTTCAAACATTACACGGTGGGGTAGAACCCCACCAGTAGGCCAAAATAGCATACAACCAGGGGGATAGCTGGGAAGACTGGACCACCTTTTGGTAGATCGGCCGGAAGCGAGCTGGGCTGAACCGGCGGCCTAGGGGGCCAACGCGGGTGGGCCGAGCCCCCCCCCCCCCCCCCCCGACGGGTCAAGCCAACCACGACCTATGACAGCGATCCGAACAATGATGAACCTTAGTTAGTTGGGCCCGAGCAGGGTCAGGTTCACTCTAGGACCCATTGCGTCGGGCCGGTCTGACCAAGTTGGACATGGACCAGACCCAACCGGTCCCCAAATAAAGAAATGATTGTAGCAGACAAACCGGGTGTCTATTGGACACGCCATTAGGGGAATTTAGATCACTTTTTAAAAATAGTCCCTTTGACGTATTCTAGTGGGCCCGACTGAGCTAGGATGGACCAAGGTGTGATCACACCCGTTTCTTAGAAAGGGGAGTAACTAACAGACCGAACATCCGTTTGACAAACTGTCTACAGAAGTAGAACCCTTAGAAGGAGGAATTCCTTTTATTATAGTCCATTTGTGTTTTAGAGAAATTTGGAGTGAGTTCGGGTTGTATCGAACCCAAATCTAACCAGGCCCTCAAAACTAAAACGCTTATAAGTCACAACCGGGTGTTCGATTGACCTGCTGTCTATCGCGTTGGAACCCTTACAACATGATGGCCCTTTGGGATACTTCATCATGTAAATTCGTGGTGGTTAAGGTATGACTGATGGATTTAGGAGAGATTATGTAGGAATCAAGCATAATATAAGCAATAATCCAATGGCTGGCAGTGAGGCAGTGGTTGGAGATATATCATACGGAGGTTAGTACCGAGAAATCCTATGTCGGTCAGCACCGATCCTATGATGGTCAGATCCTATGTGGGATAGTGCTCAGTGATCGTGTGTGGGTCAGCACATACCGATTTTATGTGGGTTAGATCCTATGTGGGTCGGTGCTCAGCAATCCTATGTGGGTTAGCACATATCAATCATGTGTGAGTCAAATCCTATATGGGTCATTGAGGAAGTTAGTACCTATCGACTCTGGGTGGGTCAGATCCGGTGTGGATCATTGCGGGGGTTAGTACATGTCGAACATGTGTGGGTCAGACTCCCTATAGTTAGCAGCTGTGCCTCTTGACAGAATATGATGATCTATCTTCACAACTGATCATATGTACTTCTATAATTTACTAATACCTATGTGAGTTGAGTCTTTTACCTTCATGGTGATACCTATGTGGTACTTTTACCTTCATGGTGATATCTTCATGGTCAAACCTATGTGGTACCTTTATCTTCGTGGTGATATCTTCATGGTGATACCTATGTGTTACTTTTACCTTTGTGGTGATAGCTTCGTGGTGTTACCTATGTGGTAATTTTTCTATTGTGGTGCTATCTTCGATGTGTTACTTGTGTGGTACCTTTACCTTTTTAGTGTTACCTTCGTGGTGTTACCTTTATATATTCTTCCCACATGTATGAGGTGAGTATATCTTGATAACTTATGTATATGTATGTGCATATACCAAAGTAGAGTAGATTACAACTTCGTTCTTTGTGATTCGGGTCTTACATTGTGGTTTTTCCTTTGTGGAACTCTGGGAGAGCATCGGGGGTCTCAGGGTCCCTACTAAGTATTGTTATACTCACCCCTGCAAGGGCTTCGCTGGCACCTTTTTGTGTCTTGTGAAAATGATGAACAACATTGATCGAGGCCGAGGAAGCTAGGACTGGATGGTGCTTATAGGTGGACCATTTGAAGTGGTGTGGCCCAGAACTACTGATCGTGAGCTATATCTACCATTTAGATAGGATCCTCAGTGGAAGATCTAGGTGTTGTTTTTCTCTTTCCAGTTGTACTTGTACCTTCCTTTTGGGCTTGTATCCTAACCCCTTTACTTTCCGCACACGTTTTATTACAGTATATTACTTTCTGGTTTCCTTTTGTTGTGCTCGTGGATTTGTGTGTTTGTATATGTTTAAAGGCAATGTCTTTCAGTTAAGGGAAACGCCTTTCAAGTGCTAACTGCCATCCCCTGGCCTATAGAAGGCAGGCTTGAGGTAGTCACGACAGGGGACCTGGGGGACGGGTCATGAGAAAACACTTATTTGTGTTTCACTATAAAGAATATATTATTCCATGTTTGTCTAGATGGTCTATGGATTGGTTTATTCAAATGTGGTCGGTTTGTTAGCTTCACGATTTCCACTGAAATTAAAGATGGTTTCATAGAAGATGTGGCTCGGTGTGAATTTTAATCACTATGCAGAGTTGTTTCCCCTACATTAATGGTTTGTATGAATTTCTAGTATGTTTTTATAATGAACCAAGACCAACACTTCAATATTCAGTGTTGAAAACATATTCTAGTTTTGATACCGATAAATGTGAACCAATTTTAGCCATCCAAAATTACAACATCAAAAGAAAATATTGGTTAAATTATGTATCCAGTTAAATTTATAGGTTTATTGTTTTATATAATTATTATAGACTCATTGAATGTATATATTTCCTTATATTATCCATTTTTCCCAAAAAAATAGGTTCTTTATAAATACAAAGATGCTTCACTCAAGGTAACTTCTATATATGAATGTCTAACTTAATTAATTTTTCTACTCATCCTTAAACCCAATGTAAAACATACAAAAAATGAATGGGAACTAAAATATAATTATGGTAAATAAAAACAAATAAATAAACTATTTAGATCATAAATAATTTTAAAAATATTTTCCTTTGAAAAATAAAAAATAGAGTCTAAATAAACATTTTATTTCACAAGTAATAAAATTTTATACACAACAAATTTCATAAAATAGTTCATATAAAATTTTATTGTAAGATAATACTCATAAAGTAAGTGTGGAAACATCACAAATCATGAAATAAGAATAATTCAATGATAACTTCCAAGACAAAAAAACACTGTGGACAGAGTACCATCATAAATTAAGTTTACTCCCTAATCCTTTACAAATGTCTCATGAGAGAAAACAATCACCCAATTCATTAGAGCACTATTTGGGAACACCCATCATTACATGTTCATGGTTATTTGTGACATAATAGGAAATCAACAAAAAGTCATAAAAAATACAAGGAATCATGCATCATAAAATCATTTTTTTTCTCATAATAAAATATTTTCAAATCTTGATATACCCCATTTATTTAGAACATAATTTTCAATATTAAAATTCCCGAAACAAAGGAATGGAGGGTTTTTCTTCGAAAAACCCTATAATCTTATAATGGAATAAAAAAATAAAATAATTTTTTTTGGTGGAAGAAATCCCTCAGTGTTGTCTATGTTAAAATAAAACATTACTTTTTTCTTTAGTAAAAAAAAGTCAAAACATTTCATATAAAACACATAAATGTATTACTTTGGAAAAAATTGAACTAAATTCATAACTAGCATAAAAGTTACTTTATAATTCATAAATATATTTGTAAAATTATTTAATAAATATGGACACAGAATAGAGAAAATAGAGACAAAATATTTAAAACATTTAAAATATTGTTTTAATGTAAATTGTCCATGACATCGAATCTGAAATTCTACATTCATTATTTATATTCCTAAATAATAAAATTATGTAAAATATTTAATTTATTAACAAAACTTTTCATGTTAATTAATTATTTTATTTTATTTAATACCATTTAATACACAATTAAGTTCATGTCATACATTTTGATGATATTCGGATCATATGTCCAAAATGACGTCAGTAGTTTGATTATGCTCAAATTGGTTATTATTCCATCATATTCAGAATAATAATCATGTCTTAATTTTTTTTTATTAATTATAATTTTAAACCAACAATTAAATATGGTTATTATGAATGAAATATGTTACAATCATGTATATGATAGGCTTTACGTACGCATGAGTAATGTTTTCATTTTTTATTACTGTGATTAAAATAAGGTATGTTGTATTTTAACATTATATAATTAAAATTTTATCATAAATACCATATGATTTATTTCAATAAAATAATATATATGTTTCAACAGAAATGTTGATAACTGGGGTGAATTTAGTTTGGACTGAAAGTTGATTGAGGGGTTTTATTTCTTAGATATTAATTGAAGTTAGGTAACCATTTTCATTTTTAATGGAAAGTCCAAAATTTTCTCGCATACATAACTAGGTACAAAAATAATTTCCAAAGAAAAGTGGTTAGTTATGGTTTCATTCCCAATGCTTTTTAGGAACTCACATTGGTCGAGTGGATGGTAAGTTAGGTTCATCACACCCTATTGAGGGGGAATTGATTCGTACTCTAAGAATTTATTATATTTTTAATATATGTTCCTGAATCTCTTCCTAATCCTAATACATAAACGTTTACTATAACATAATGACCATAGTCGAAACACTTTTACATTGAAAATAAGGGGATCTTATTACTGAATCCATCCATATGTAACTGAGGTTCTTCATCAATTTATTTTGTAATGAGTTGATTCTTATATAATAATGATACAAAACCAGAAACATTGGAATTTGTTTCCATGTAGAGAGGTAGTTAATATTATAGGTAGGGGACTGATCCATTATAAGGAATCCTGCATATAATATTTATTTTAGGAATCAAACCCCATGTATTTTTTTAAATATTTTTTAGTTTAACATCATGTCTAAATGACATATGTGTGGGAAATTAGGCACTCGGTATTCAATCATGAGTCTCTAAGAGACTTCTTATATATCCTAATTATGGTAAGAATTAGAGTTACCATAGTTTTTCATGCCCTTGGGACTATACCCAAGGTACATGACCTTATATAGAGGTGATCATGTCATTCCACTCATCAAATCATACACATTGAGGTTTCCCTGGATGGTGGAGATTCATGATGCAAATTATATTACCATTAAAACTCTATAATCCCACTTGATCCATTCTCATTGTGATAAAAAAGGGAAAACAAGTAATCAGTGTCACTATATATGGATGTGAGAATTATGAACTAGGATTTCCTTTGGGATGTTTAATATGGAGATCAGGCCATAATATGGTGTCTTACATATCCTGGTTATAGTCGGAGTCAAAGTCATCATAGTTTAATGTTTTCTTAATTTGTTGTTGGATAAAGAAAGTTGAATATCCTTTGGGAGAGATTGGGTCGTGATGGTTGGAATGTCAGATAAATGGTTGGACTTACACTAAACTAGATTCTCATTTGAATTTGGTCTCATGCCTTTGGAAGGTGTCCTACATATCCTAGTTATTTTAGGAATTAGAGTCCTAGTATTTCAATAAGTCTAGGATTACACACTAAGTCTTACCTTATATGTGGGAGATATCATATTATTCTGTTGATCGAGGCATACAAATTGAGGTTCCCCTTATATGTGGGACATATTATATTATTCCATTGATTAGGGATTACACATTGTGGATTCTGTTATATGATGGACATATCATATTATTATGATAATTGGTGATTACACACTGAGGTTTCCTTTATCTACAGTACATACCATATTATGTTGATGATTGAGGATCACACATTGAGGTTTCCTTTATATACGAAGAATTTCAAATTTTGATGTTGATAAGGTATTACACACTATGTTTTCCCATGTCATATTAGAGGCTTAAGATGTGAATGATATGGTCATTGCAACTCCCAAATCCCACATTATCTATGCTCTATGTGAGAAACAGTGGATAGAAAATAATCAGTCTCATTTCTTATTGATGTGGTACTTATGGGTTGGGACTGCCCTACTAATGTTTTAATAAAGAGCTTGGGCATTAAGAAGTCTCCCTATGTATCCTGGTTATAACAGAAATCTGATTCATCATTGTTCAATCAGTTGGGGATTACACACCGATCTTTCCATTTTAGAAGGCTGGACATGTTTATCATGTCCCAAGATGCCCAATTGACCTAGCTTGCTTGTCTGTCTAACCTACGTTTATTGTATGCTTCACATGCATTGATTGTCTACTTGAAATTTCTTATTATGTTTGTCTGAAATTCCTAAATACAATCACATAATCCCATTGACTTGTCATTTAGACAACATATAATCTAGATGATATGTGTGAAGGTCGTCACATGAACAAGGATGAGTTTTCCAGATGACATCCCAATACCTAGTTTTATTTTCTTATAATACATCATATTATCTCATATAACATGCTTAGAGTGAATCACATGATCTACTTTAAATTCCTAGGTTTCATTTCAAAAGCCGACTGACACATTTGGAGCGTGTCGTGAGAGTCAATGTGACCTGAATAGAGGGTTTCACATGTCCTAGAAGACCTTTCTAAGTGTCATAAAAAATGTTTTATGAAATTTCTGGGGTAGTTCCTAAGAGCTATATGACATACCCAAAGGGCGTCACAAAATCTGGATGGTTTTTCCTTAACATGTCAAGAGATTCTGGTCAAAATTCCTAATACCATCATGAGAATTAGCTCACATAAACTGGTGTTTCCGTATGATTTGGGTGACATGTCTAAAGGTTATCATGAGGTCTGGATGGTGAGCCCATAGGTTACTACAAGACGTGTTTGGTTTTCCTTGAAAGAAACATATGACTTTATTTTCCACATCTAGAGGACTTCACATGATCCAAATTGAACACCACATTCGTGTTGTGTGATCTAGGTGACATGTATTGGTTATGTCACATGACCTGGTTGGTTCTTGATAAGTGAATTAGGGTCAGCATATATATTCAACACATAAGTATCTCATCTATTTAGTCTTAGTTCATGCCTATTATTGCATATTCCTTATATTTTTTTCGTGTCATATCATTTTAATTCTCACATGATCTCGAAGGTATGTGGGTTGTTCTTTGTATTCCCTGTTAGAAGTCCTTTATGTGATCTATGAGTGATCGTATAAACTGCCTATGCATGTTGCATGATTTCTCTTATTGTTCTTCATATCTTCCCTGATGGAAATTTTTCCAAGTCGTGAGATTATCCACTTTGAGAAATAATCTTTAATTCCAAGGTTCACCTATGTGAGGATCCCTAGAAAAGTATTATTTTTTAAGCTAGGGTGGGGGATTTATATGCCTTTACACCCCAATTATTCCCCTCTTTGTGAGGGGAATATCGCAAAAATCCATGCTAGTGATAGTGGAGGTATTTGATATCATTTTTTCATGAGTTCTTATCATGGTTCATTCTGGGGCATCACATGATTTATAGAGACTGTGAGATCATCCCATAAACACCCCATTTATTTGATTATTTCCAATTAAATTTTTATTTCCAAATCTTGTAGACATGATGAGGGGATTTAATAAGGACATATTTCTATTTAAATGGGCCTTCACAATATCATGGTTCCAATTAAAATACCTTCACATGATTTTATGTGACTTATCTAGGACATTCTAAGAAACAAGTATGGTCTACTAGGTGATCTTCACATAATTATGTTCTTATATTGAAGGTCTTTTGTGATGTCCTATGGGATGCAAGAGCATGTCACAAGAAGGTTATAATTGAAAGAGGATTCTTGAATTCTCTCTTTTTTTCCCATATTATATTTGTTTAATTCCTGGGGAGCTTGAGATATTTCATGAGTGTTGTTAAACTCAATCATTTTTCCTATCTGGGATGTGCAGCATGACCAAAAAACTTTCTTGTGGTGATGCGCGATCACGTCATGGGAAAACCCTTCTATTTATTTTTGGATCCAAAAGGGGAGGAAAAGAATACCTAGATATATCCAAATATTTTTTAATAAATGGGGTGACATTCTAGTTGGATTTTGGAAGTCCAAGGTGACATGACAATGGGTCATCTGTAATGTCTTGTGGGATATATGGGTGCATCATGTGTGTTTTATTATCACAATAGGATCCCATATATTGGATATTTGTCCCTATTTTCCAAGGATTTTTGGATGGATTTTCAAGAACCTGAATCCTAACAATTCAAATAACCTGGGGGTTTCATGTGACAACGTATATGTGATCAATGATTATCTAGGATACCTTAAAAATTATATGACTTTTCAAATGGGTTCTGGAGGATATTCTATAGGTTATGTGATTCACATAGTTCCTTTGCAAGACCTTTGAAGGTCTCATGATCACACATCTCTTGGAGGCTCAAACGACCTGTGTGATCTTGGACAACTTCATCTTCCTTGGTTTTGTGGAGAAAATAATTTACTTATTCATGCATTTTTTCCCTTCTAAATATTCTGATTCTCATTTTATGGGAATCAATAGATCCCCCCACCATTGAGAACGATGTCCACAAGAAAAATAGGTATATTCTAAAGAATTTAAATTCATATATTTTTCTTTAGTGATATCTCCATTTGGTATCCTGATAGATACATGGAAATTAGGTGGACGTTTGGTATTCCACAGATTTATCTATAAATAGGAGAGTAAAGAGAGGTTCATTAACCAGCTACCCCAATTCTCATGTATCTTTTTCCTTGCATCTGTCACATAACCCATTATCAAGACCCTTCCATAATATATGATTGTGAGATCCATTTTTTTATAACATCCTATGAGAATCACTTTAAAAGGTCTATTTTTCCTAGTTTCTTATTCAAATATACTGCAAACTAAATTTCAATAATTTTTTGAACTTCAGACATAGGGATTTGTGGCTGCCTTTGAAGGTGTCATGGGAAATTATGCATTGATCACGTGATGCTTTTTGATTATTTTATGGCTTCTGTGACCATGTCAAGGTCACATCATCATCATTAATATGAGGGTTTATGTAGTTATGTGATGTTCTAGGGGTTTGTGCAGTCTGTGTGGTCTTCATGGACCATGTCATTTGTTGATCCTTCATGTGATTCGTGAAATCCATTACAATTCATGTGATTCACATTAAGATGCTAGAATATTTATATGTTTCATTTCACAAGATTATTATTGTTCCTTTGGACATATTCCAATAACTTTTTTAGATGTAATATGACCCTCATCATTATTCCACTACTGTGGCTAATCAAAGGGACATGTTTTTTAGGGACCACAATGTTGTACCTTGATGTCACGTGAATTATGATAAAAAATTCCAAAAGGAGATATCTATATTCTTCATATCTATTTCAAATATTGTAAAAAAATTTACTCAGTCATAGAGGAGCTAGACTGACTTCTATACACACCCATCAATTCCTTTCTCAATAAGTTTGTGATAGTGTGAGTTCATATTGGAGAATTTTGGAAGTCATGGATCATACATTATGTGGATATTGAAAGAATCTATATATCTCTCTCCAAGCCTTTGGAGAGAGGAATTCATGTACATGTTCCTAAACGAGTTTCTTTTCCCAACTAAGGATTCACAAACATGAATCCATATCAGTACGATGTTAATGGAAGTGCATCTAGTGGAAGGATGAAGCCTTAATATGGAGGTACCAACCATTGCATTATATTACTAACTCTTGATCCACATTTATTAATGCATAATCCCCCATAATATCATGGTCGTTTCTAGTTTTTATTTCATCAGATAGGTGAGAAATTATATTACTACAAATACTACAAGTCCATTGGGATCCCAGGTTCCTTATCTTGTCCAAAGTTTATAAAAATATTTGGGGTTGGGGACACATAACTAGGATATAATGAGGATACTAATATGTTGATTCTATATGATTTATTTGATGTCATTTCTTATCCTACATTGAATGGGCCAGTCATTGATAATGGCAGTAGCTCTCTCAATGAAAGTTCGTATAAGATCTCCCTTCAGGATGGGGTTCATGCAGTAAGGATGTGAGAGTTGATCATCTGTGATCCATATACACCTTATCATATTTCTCATTAGTTTGGCAGAACCTAATGGTTCTACCCTATTTTTTGAGCTAGCGTGTGAGGTGAGTGACACCCGAGGATTATCTTCCAATTTTGGATGATGTTGGCGTGTGAAGAAACAGATATTGATATCATTATTCCATCTACTGAAACTCCTACATTTCTTGCTTAAGATCATTCCAAGGTTTGGTTAGCAGCCAATATGGGTGGGGTAATAATCCAAATGGTTCGTAATGTGGAAAATAAATTCATATCACTGATATCTCTATCCTTGGAAACTGTGTATTTGATTCAGGACTTGGGTGAGACTTCGAAGAAGCACCCTCATCCTAGAAATGACTATCCTAATTGGGGGAAAAAAATATGTTGAGTAAATCAGACCTCTGGAAGAAACATTGGGTGATACCTATATTGATGATAGGTTATTTGGAGCCTCCTATCCCATTTCCTTTTCAAATCAGTTATTTATTACTCCTTTTTCAATTCCCATCCCATTAGTCATAGAATATCGAACACAGTATATGCTAGTGTGGCAGTAGATTCATGCCTAGATTACTGAGACCCTATTGAAAATATTTTTCGACGAGGGGGAACTCAATTATTAGTAATTTAATGAATTGGGGGGTATATGGATATGTTATTTGACCATTTTTTGAATGAATGATACAAATTATCCTAACACATCATTATTTGGCCACCAATGATAGGGGCTTGTGTGATCATAAAGATGAGGATCCCCTTATCGAATAGATAAAGGGATTTTTTGAGGCACTAGATCAAATTACCTAGTTTTTATCTAATTTACAAGACTATATGTATGCATGGACCATGATATATAAAGATATGAGGAAATCATAGCTCACCTATGGTCTGACCACTCAATATGGTCATCCTCATTGTCCACCACTCGAAAAAGAGTTAATGACCTAACTACTTTAGTCATGACCCACCGTTCTGGGGTAGAAGAAGAAGAGGCATGGAAATAATCACTTTAAAATTATATTGAAACTTCTCTCTAGACTCTTAAAAACATGGAATGCTTAGCTGATATAATCTTATTGTAGTTCAATCATTGATATGCATTCTATTTCATGTGAGATTGTAAGAGATATTTTGAAAATTGGATATTCCTCTATTGTACAATATCAATTAATTTATTTTAATATCCCTTCACATTGATGTACATTTTTTATTTCATTCATGATTTTCATGTATTTTAGTTGATCCGGTATTATGTGAATTTTCAACTATACCCATAATTTTCATAATAACAAGTAAACATGAATGTCTAGATCTGAATATTTAAATCGAAACAAGTTCTTCTCGAGAAGTGATCATGAATTCACAAAGATCATGAGATTTCTCCATTGATGTATTTTTTCTATTTACCTTGAGATTACTTATTTCTCAATAGACCAATTGGGTAGAATATATATCCTGGAGGGATATTTCTTTACCATTCTCTAAATCTGATAGGATTAATGAGTGTAGCTTTCTTTTTTTCCAATGATATATGGTTGGTATTATAAGATTCTCAATTATTTCATACTAAATCAATATAATGTTGTAGTTTAAGGTAATTTATCTCTAAGCTTCTATCACTTTAGTTTAGATTATTTTATCTTGTAACTTATTTCATTGTGGTTTAGGTTCCTTTAGCTCAGACCTTCTATCAGTAGAGTTTAGGGTCTTTTTTCTCAGACCAACTATAGTTATAGTTTAGGATCTTTTAGGAAGGACTTTTAAATGAAATTTTGTTTAATGTATTATAGTATTAAATTCATTAATGATTATAGGATATTGTGAAATCATTCCTAGAATAACTCAAAACACACTAGGATGTTTATTTCTATTATGCCATTTCCAAGGAAATTAAGGATTAGATATCCTTTATTACAAGGAGGATATTTCTATTGTTGGTAGGTCAAAGCCCTTATGCTTCCATACCATTGTAAAAAAAGGTGTCTCTAATATTTTTCAAGGGTCATATAATATTTTAGGGGTTAATATTGGTTGAGGGTGAAATACTAGGGAATATAATACCACCTAGATTTTTGGAATATGGGTAATGTAATTCATAACCCAAAAGTTTGATGCGATGAATATTGGATGGGAAGACATGTAGAGGATGGACCATAATACCTTATGGTATGAGGTGATTCCACAGTATTGTAAGGGCTCACAAGATTCATATTTCAATTCATGTAAGGATGATATGCCATTAATTATTAGGTAAAATCCCTTATGCATTGATAAAATGATCAAGAAAATATGATCACCTACCCTTTTTGAGGGCCATGAAAGATTAATGGTGACTAAAACATCTAGATGATGAGTTTTGGTATGGAAAAAACGATATCTAAGAAGGGATTCATAACTCTAGGGTAGTTCATCTCTTAACTATGAATCTCGATCCCTAGGACATGTGATTTCAAATCTAGAGGATTAATCCATCAATGGTTTGGTAATAGAGTATTTCATTCCTAATTTTAGAAAGGGTATAAAACATTATGACATAATGCTGAGGATGTTGAATCCACTTAAATATTATGGTATGAGGATTTTAAATCATGGTCCAAATTTCTTAGGTCATGAGGATCATATTAGAAAATCATACATGAAATGGTCTATAACACACTGAGGTGTTGAGTTCTATCACATAGATGTAATGGATCACAAAGATTGGAAAGGCCTTTTTGCAGAGTTACAAATTTGTTTAATGACCATATGTGCATATGTAAGATCCATAGTTATACATGTATTTTTTTTAAAAGGGTCCCTTGGAGCCATCTATCCTTTTCCAATGTCTATGGAAGGTTAATGGTGATCTAAGGTGATCAAATTATTATGTGTGATTTTGGGAATGTTTAATATATAAGAAGAATTTGAGCAGCCCAAAGTAATGTCACCTCCTCGAAAACATATTATCATGGTAAAGAGATATGAAAAATCATTACTCTAAAAATTTTTTGAACGAGGGGGTATAGCAAGAATAGCATGGATTTTACTAGGGATACAATGTAGACTTTATTACCTTTACACATTTTCTATTTTCAGACTAAATTTTTCTTAAAATCAGTAGATGTAGCATTTAGAGAGTGAAGTATTGAATTTTTCTCCAGCCTCCCTTTGAAGGTTTTCAAACATAAAAGATTTGTTACTATTTCACTGGTATTTTATGGTCTTGTATTTTAGACCATTATGGGATACAATTTATGTTCACATATCTTTGACTAATGTGATTTAATTTTATGGTCATGACACACAAGATCCCAATATGTGGGATGATAACCAAGAGCCATGTTAGGATACCTAGGGTTAAGAGAACTCCAACATCCTTCTGAGTAGGAGATGGATATATTGTAATTCATGAATAGAGGTTCTCAATTCCTGATAAATGATATAATAAAATCATACATGGGATGTCCTTGAACATAATGAGGGGTTGATTTCTATTATGGTGACATCAAGCTCATAAAAATTAATAATCCCTCCGTAAAAATACATGATTTATATGGTTGGAAGGTCTGACCCCCAATGCATTGATATCATGGTCAAATAGAGAGAACCCTTTTATTTTTAAAAGTCCATGAAAGTCTTGAAAAAACTTTTGGTACTTGAAACATGAAGTGTGATTTATGAATTGAGGTGATTAAAGGATTGTGAAATCAACCCATAATCTGGCTGACTCGTAAGTATCCTATAGTCCTTTGATGAGGGATGATAATGGATGAGGTTACATATAGATTAACATCATGTAAAAGGGATGTAATTTTTTCCCTGTAGATTAATTTCATGTAGTAAGAACATTTTACTTCAATTTTAACATCATGTGGTAAGTTTTTATTTTTTATACAGATTTAATTTCTTGAAACGAGGACATTTTCCTTACAGTTTAATCATCATGTGGTTAGGATTTATTTATTTCCATGAAGTTTAAAATCTTTTGGTAAAAATGTGGGAACCTATGTAAAAATATTTTCAAGATACATGACATGAATGAGTAGGTTGTACATAAATATGACTCATATGTAGAAAAAATTGTTTTGTATGGCTCATCCAATATGCATATGAGGTGAAATTTTAGTTGGTTGTTATAGCTTGGACTAGGATTGGATATTTGGGAATCACTATGTGTCCAATAATGATAGAAATAATGCAATATGTAGTTCTTGAATGGGAAACTCTCTAGGAATTGTTTCTATTTATTATTCTTATTGGTCCCAGTATTGGAGATCCAAGCATCACTACATATCTTATGCTGATAGGAATCAATCCACACACAATTTTTGAGGAACCATACATTTTAACATCATGAATCAGGGATTATTGCTTCCTAATGTGAAATGGGGTATTGATGCTGGATCCAAAGATGTAAATCTAAGTTTCACTATGTATCCCACAATAATAAGAATCAAGCCACACGTAGTTCTTAAAGAACTCCATAGTTTGACTTCATGCGGCATGGATGTTATCTTCCTTATGTGAAATGAGGTATTGTTGTATGACCCAAGAATGGATATGTAATCATAACTGAATATCCTACTATAATATGATTCTAAAGGAAAATAGTTTTTGAAATAGGATATTCATGTTCAATTTTATCCTCTATGCATGGAGGGGAACATTTTTTATTTATTTTTTGTAACTAGACCTAGGATTGGATATTTCTCTATCACCACATAGCCTATAGTTTTTGTAATCATGTCAATCATAGCTCTTGAATAGAGGTGTAGTAGTATAAAATCACCAATAATAGCGTTCCTCTTGAGTGAGGTCTATAAGAATGTGTAATTTTATGTCTTTTAAGGGACATTAACCATGTAGATTAACATCATGTATCAAGGAATCAAGGTATTCCATTTAAGGTCATGCATTCTCGACCATGATGAACCTATAAGGTGATTTTATGCCTTATTCGTATGGGGAATACCTTATCAAAATTTCTAAGATAATGTGAGCTATTCTTTATGTGAGAAACAAGAAAATCCAAGGGTTCCTCTCATCATAAAGAGAAGATTAAGGATATGAAAGTGAAATTTTTTATCATGTAGTTGATGGAAAAAGATATAGGATCAATGAATCCCTTTGTATCTCATTGTAATGATAATGAATCCATACCTAGTTCTATAAAGCCATCTAGTTTAATGTAGTGCGGAAAGGAAGTCACCTGTGTAGTTTAACATCTTATGGTGATGATGTGCTCTATATATTTTAGCATCATGTGGCTAGGACATTCTCTGTATAGTTTTGCATTATATGGATAAGAAGTGGGATGTTTTATAGTTTAAATTATTTCTACTAGGACATGATATGTCGTGTAGTTTAACATATTACTACTAGTACGATGGTCATTTCGTAAATGTAATGAAAATTATTTATTGAGAAACATCACATTGGTGGGGGATGACTCGTTCCCCATCTATTATGGGTAGTGAGTAAGATCTATTGTGATAGACCTTATATATAATGTAATTCCCTTCCCATTTGGGATCCATCATCAAATGTTTCTTTCATGGAATCGTTAGGGTCTTGAGATCCAACACCAGTACTCCATAGATGAATGGACAGAGGTAGATATTCTTATTAAAGGATCATGTGTTCTTCTTTTTATGGAATTCAAGGATGTGCAATGTACTTGACTAGTTCACAACAATCTTCTCAAATTCATCCATCCACATATTTTATTTCTCATCATCTGATAGTTTTCCACAAATGGATATTAAATGTGAAGGAATTTCATATTATATGGGTAAAATTGTCTTGGTCCCATAAACCAATGAGTATGTTGATTCTTGTGTAGTTGAACACATGGTGGTATGGTAGGCCCAAAATGTATTGAGAAGCTTGTCTGGACATGACTTCTTATCCTTATTCACCATCTTATGATATATATTTTACATATTCTTATTTATTTCCTCTATCTATCGATTTTAAAATACTTAATAGTCATATGAGTGATTGATCTCGATATTTTACTCCTGGTATAATTTCATCAACTCCTTAGAAAAAATTTTGTGTCATTTTATGTCACTATTGTGTGATGGACTCTAAACCTATTAAAGATATGGGAATGTGTGAAGTTGATGATATTTTTCATCTTAACATCTTGGATGGGTATTTGCTCATCCAATTTGGAAAATAATTTGGCCACATTAAGGATGTACATGAACTACTTAGATGTGGATAAGGGATATGTCACCACAACATCTATTCCCAAAATGGAAAAAATCAAGGAATATTTAGCTGTATGTACCTATTATGGGGGCTGATGGATGAAGTTTTCATTTATCTGTCATGAATGATATATCATAGTGAATTCAACATACTCATGTATCATGGAATTCAAGTAGAAACCCAACCACATAATTTGATGGGAGAGTTTTTTCTATGAATAATGAGCGATGTAGGAGCCTTCATGGACATCTTTCATTACATTATGAATCGTTCATTCCGCTTTGAATCTAAGGAGAATCTCATAAAATCCTAGGAATTATAGGGATATTTACTCATTTGGGTCATCCCATATGGTGAATTTTTATGCACATAGATAATATATATCTTTTTATCTTGTTCTATTGGGTGATTCTCATTTTAGAGATAACCAATTATGGGCTCCATCCATCCATGGGAGGATATCAGGTAATCATGATTTGGGGCAATTTTTCCTTAATTGATTTCTTCCATATCTAATATGATGATTGAAGAGACCATTCTTCAATATGTGATATCGAAGATTAGTTCCTTGAGATCAGAGTCATTCAATATTATGCATGAATTATCCAATGTGTTGGTGTGAGCATTCGATGATTAAAGAACATGATGAAAAATGGTATCAAAATGGAATTCATCCATTATTCCCATGACATAGCTAGTGAGAGTGTCAAATTATTTATATTTAATGTCATATTCACCATTGATATTCTTTATCACTAGTTATGAATATCCTTTGATATTCAGTTAGGCCTTCTACAGATGTAAGAGAAATTCCAAAAAGGTTATGAGGGCTTAGTATTCGACCTCATTATCGGTGTGGCCTTTGAATAGTGAGATATATTAGGAAATAATTTATTTTTCTGGAGAAAAAAATAAAATCCCAAATCCATTCCAATTGAGATTCATATTTTCCATCTTTTTTTCCAATATGACTTTTGGAGGCGCCATCCAAATAAATCTCCCATATCCAAGGAGAGTAATGGGCATAGAAAACCTTCTCATCCGGGAGTTCGGTGTCCACTAATGTACTTTCCAAGGTGGGATGTTCCATGAGAAAATCATCTTAGTATTTATCTCTTACCACCTTCCATGACACATACTAGATATCGTATTTTCGAAGATTGACTGTCCATAAGGGAAGATGCCCAATCATCATGGAACGACCAATGATATAATTGAGAGGATCATTATGAGAAAAAAAATGGATTTTATGGTTCTGTAAGTAATACCTAAAATTATATACTATATATATGAGTGCTAGGTAGCTCTTCAAGACATCAATGTATTGGTTTTCAATACCTATCATAGTTTTTCTAAGGTAATAGATATTTTTCTCACTTCTTGGATGATTATTCATTGCAAGGAGGTATTTATGTGATCATTCCATGATGGACACATAAAATATGAGTAATTTTCCCTACACTGGTGGCATCTGGATTGGTGGGTGAATTCAAAACTACTTGAAACTTTCAAATTCTTCTTTTTAGTCCACTATCCATTGGTAGGTGATTCTCTTCTTAATTTTTCTGGTGAAAGGAAGAGAGTTTATGACAAAGTTGGACATGAATCATTTAATGTATATGAGTTTCCCTTAGATTCCCTTCATTTCTTTGAGATTTATATGTGGTGACAATGGTACAATAGAAATAATATTCTTTGGGTTGACCTTGATGCCATGGTATCATACCACAAGGCCCAAAAATAGCCCAAATGATACGCTAAAAGTTAATTTCATCATATTCAACTTCAGACTATGATGTCGTAGATTTTTTACGACTTTATTAAGATCTATGAAGTAATCACATCACTATTATGATTTGGTAATTAGGTCATCGATATAACATTCAGCTATCCTTCCCAACAATGGATTGATGACAAGATGAATGATGTGTTGAAAAGTGGTTCCCTCATTATTTAAGCCAAAGGGAATCACCTAATAGAAAAAGACACCATGGGGAACACTGAAGGCAATGAATTATTCTAATTCGAGGACCATCATTATGAGATTTTACCTTGAGTACCCATTCATGAAGAAAAGATCTTGGAATCCATTAGGTGTATCGATCATGAGTTTTATGATCAAATAAGGGAAGTCATCCTTTTAGAAATGTTCATTAAGGCCTATGAAATCGATTCATACCCTAATATGCTAATTATTTTTTTTAAAGGGATAATATTGGAAATTTATCTTGAGTATTTCAATTCTAAAAAATATTTGGATATGATCAATGTGTAATCATTTGCATCAAAATTTGTAGCATGAGATGGGTTTATCCTCCTAACAACCTACTTGTTTCATTTTTTCATCAGGTAAGCTGATATGTTGCATATCCAAATCTGTATTCAGTCTGGTTATTTATGTATAGTTCCAAGTGAACACATGTTGGTTTTTCTTTAGAAATTAAATGTATATCTATTTCTCCTTGAGAGTCATAGAGGAACTAATCAGTGTAGGATGTGGGTCTTAATTTTTTTACCTTGCTTACCTATATGATCGCATCAATGGTGGTGGAGACACCTTCATCAAATATGGGAGGGGAATTCTTGAGGTCATCTTCCTCTAATTCCACCTTTGTGTTTGTGGAGTCATTCTCATTCGGTGGAGGAAACCTCTCTCACTATTAAGGTGAGAGAGTCCATGACAAGACGAATTATCATCCTCTTCATTTAGATTCATAGAAAATAGATGTCAAATTCAGTTGTCTTTTATAGTATCACATGGGATAGGATTGTATTTGACCTCTAAATCCAAGTCTATTACCTCAACCAGATTTATGGGGAGAACATAGTTATATTTTAGCATACTCCAGGGATTTGTAGGGGCGTTCCTCAAGCTTTTGGGGGATAAAAAATGTATATCATCATGCACCATTGGTTATTTTCATTCCAGTTTTTAGATACCTAGTTCACATATGTGGATTTACAGGTTTAGATGAGTGATATGTTACAATGTAGTATTCTAACCTTTCCATCAAGGGGGTATTTTAGGCAATGATAGAATGTTGAAGGTACCAATATGTGGATGTAGAGCCAGGGTCTTTTAAGATTCACATTGTATTCAGTGTCTTTTTTAATAACCATAAACCCAACATCAGATATGGGAACCCGAAATGAGATTTTATTTTGATCTTCCCAAGAGGTATTTTCTCATGCGTATCATACCCTTGAATTGATAACTTTTTGGGAGAAAAATATCCTTCAAAATATTCTAACTGTTGGAGGGTTTGAATTAGTATGAGATGGATCTCGATGCCATTTTACAATATAACCCTTCAAATATCGACATTATAGAGTCTAAACAAACCATATAAGTGTTTGTTGTTTCCTTAGATGACTTCTTCTTGATCATGCTCTGTGAATGAGATGTCAACAAGGAATTATATTGAAATGGTCTCCATTCAAAATTACTCTAATGTAGTGACATCTTCCTAAAATTACTAGGGCCTTTGGAGGGGTTTATTGAGTTCCTCTTGTAGTTATTTTGAAAGATATAAAACATCATGGATTGAGAGAATATATGGGAAAACCACCATCAATTTTAGAATTTCATAAATTTGTGCTAGAGTTTGGTCCTTCCTGAGGTGGGTTTTCTCATTGATGTGTGGCTCAAGATCCAAGAAATTTTTGGTGGATGATCTTGGTTCTTGTGGAGTGGTTGAAGGAGATTCTACTACTAGTGGAATGGGTCATGCCAACCAGCCCCATTTCTTGGGGTGACTAGGTAATCGAACCCCTGCTAGGTGATTATGTAATACAACTATGTGAGGAAGACCACTCGAGGGTTCTAGGAAACCTCCATGTCTTTTTTGGTATTTCTAGAGTTTCTTCCCATGCGTATTTATGTTATATATGTTCCATATGTGGATGTGACTAAAATACTGGGTCCAACTATGCTTGTGTGGTCCTCTGTATCCTCGCTTCCATCACATGTGTCTCTTGTTTCTTAGTTTTGTGTGGGGAACTCATACTTGAACGAATATTCATCATTGGAAAATGGGTCTTCCAAGTTTATCAAATTGAAAGAACTAAACCTGAACCTTTCATCTGATGAGGGTTCTATTAGGTGGGGTGGTACCTCTGTTTTAGATGGTGTAGAGAAGAAATCTTAAAGGATCAGGGAATTCATTACAATAGAATAAAAATCTTCCTCTTATGTGTCTTCCTACATTTAGTGGTCAAATCCACTTTTTTGAGAAATATCCAATGTCACCTTATTGGGTGGTGGTTCTATTGTGGGCCTATGAAACTATGCTCTCAACATGTCATGAGACTAGTTAATTATTTTCCAAGTCATCCAATTGTTGAACTTATGTCCATGCTTAGTCATAACTTTTTCCAATCAGCCTATTCTACTTATTGGAAAATTATTATTCATACCACATGCTTCATGGAGTTATCTAACACCACCTGTCCATAATTGACCATTCCTTGAAGAAAATATGTGAAGATGAGACTATCCAAGATTTTATGTCCTAGCCTTCTATGTAAGGGGTCATAGTTAGGATGGTCTATGATTATGACCTCATTGGGATTCTTGGGATGGATTAGCTTGAGTAGGTTATTTTCCATCGCTATAAGGAAATAACCAAGGACTTTTTCATTTTGGAAGGAGTATGATTTATTATTCTTCTCCTAAAATCTTGTGTGACATGGTTTATTTTTTCTTATTGAAGAGGGTTATTTTGTGGTTGTTTCAGCTTGAAGATGACCATTTTGTGGTTCTAGAACTTCTTATATGCTTAAATGGTAAATACTAATTATTTGAGGATAACAACAACAAATTCTTCCTTTTTCGGCCTTTTCCCCTATACTGAAGTCATGAGATGAGATTTAGCTCAGTTTCACCAAATGGAGTCCTCTAGACAATTTTCCATTTATGTGAACTCATAGAACCAACCTAGATAATTCATTAGGGCTTATGGTGTCTGAAGCTTATCCTAAATACATTTATAACATAGTTCCATCAATTTTTCTTGTGACAGAGTGACGTAGGTTGAATAGTTTAATCCCTTCCATATGTCTATGATGTTTTAAACCATCACATTTTCTCATTGCTTGCAGTTTTTTAGGTTGCAAATTTTCATTTTACTCACTGTGGAGATGAATTGGTAAATGAATTAATGATGAAGGTCTTCCCATCCTACAATATATCCTACTGTAAGGCTATTGTACCAGACAATGGTTGGCCCTATAATAATCAATATGAAACAACACATATTTATTGACAATTTATAGTCTCGTGGGCCCATCATCATCCCAATATGATATACAAAGTATCTGATATGTTTTTGAGAATATCCTACACAATATATGGTGGAAAAGGTAGTATTTACAAATCTAGATGGAGAGAAAGTGTCATCCACCCATTTTGGATATGGATTATTATCATGTTTTAAAAGTGTTTTTCAGCTATCCATGGATTCTATTTCTGTTGATAGAAACTTGGGGGAGTTGAGATGTTCTAGAGGTACTACTATTTGGGACGCCTCCTATATATATGGAGTGGTTTAGGCCTTCCATTGTATTATCGCTTTCATCTCCCACTGATTTTCAACTCTTGGGTAGATTGAGTGATTACCCTATCAAGGGAGAGGATGTCACTGTAATGGAGGGAATCCATAATCATCTTCTACTTCCTCATATATGTGGACCAGTTCAGGGATCCAGAGTCGATCTGATGCTCATATGCCGTTTTGGAAGTTGGATCGGATATGGGAGGAATAATAATCGTATCCTCCTAAAGAAGATACACTGTGATAATATTACCCTTGAGTAGCTCATTGTTGAGTTGTCTTAAAGTTTATATCTCAATATCATATTGTGAAAACTATTTATCCATGGAGGTAATATAAAATCTTTTGGGAGGGGATTAGGATGTATCCAAAACATTCTAATTATTTTTGGCATTGTTCCAAATGATAGGTTGAAACTAAATTTTTGAAGGTGTTAGATTTTGGATCCTTCTTTGGTTCCAGGTATATACAACCTCATTTGGTTCATACAAATCACCCTCCAATCAGGATATGTTTTCCATGTTGTGGACAACTACATTTTTATATTGATTCATCAAAAATATTACGTTGAAAGTGATGAAATTCATAGAGGAATATCTGGTAATGGTGATTATCCCATTAAATTTGAAGTAGGAGGGTGATTCTATAATACTTCCATTAGGGTCATTCCAAAAAACCTTTTCCATATTGGGTAATTTTGGATTGTGAAGTTGGTGGGGAATGATTCCCTTTAGTGTACACTCAGCCTATCTTAGACTATGAGTAATTAATCTGAGGGGGTTTTATGTTGTGATTACTGAACATGCCCCAAATAATATAGGTTTTTCTTACAGTAGGAGGAACGGATGGGATGCCGGTCATCGATATTCACATCCCATCCTACATAAGAATGGTTCTCTATGTGGTGATGATGATGATGATGAATATTTCCCATGCCTTACAGGTTGGGGGTTATTAGGGGTGACAATTGGCATTGATCGGTCTAGTTGTTGATGTTCCATTAGTTCTAGTGAAATATTGGATGATTCTTATGATGTGATTTGATATTTTAAAGCCCCATCCTAGTAAGATGTGGTTGATCTAGAATCTCCATTTATTTTCCCAAGACCATGTCTGAGGATGATGAAACCAGTGATAGTGATTGAGATATAAATACCTTCATCCCAATGGGTTGGGTTTTTTTTTGCAGCTGCTAATGATATGTTCTGAATCTTTTCAAGAATTTATGATCTAATAGTTGTAGGTGGTGGTATATATTTCCTTGACTTGGTGATATGGGTGTACTCTTGTATGGATTCTACAATAGTTTCTACTGCAACATTTTTAATGTGGAATAGTTTTTCTCTCATATGATACGGGTGCAATGGAATCCCATTTTGATATTTTGTATCAACAGGATGTCATCGGGTTGATTATAGACTTCTATTTAGTTTGTAAAATTCATTCCCTTTTAATTGAGGGGCCTAGTTGAAAGAAATATTGGCTATCCTCTTCCAATGTTTTTAATTATTAGGCATCATTAAAGATGCGTAATTTTTTGATAGTGTCTGTGTGGCTCGAGCGTTACCTGATCCCATGATTTTTCATAGGAAATCACATTACATGATTCCATATCTGAGGGTTTATGTTTTTCCATGGGTGTGGAGAAGTTTATAACTCCATACATTCACCATACTCAAATATAGATACTTGACTTTGCCTCAGATATTAATTTGAAAAGAGTTATGATGCAATTGTGAAAATCATGTTTCTTATTTTCACTGTATTTTTCTAGTCTTGGATATTAGTCAATGGAGATAGTATCCATGTCTAGATTAAAAAATGTATCTTGATGGTAATAAGGTTACCCTAATATCCTGGATAAGGTGGGTGTGTATTCTTTAGTTGATAATTATTGTCCCACATGTTTTGGGATAGATATGGCATGCACTCATTTTGTAGCTCTTCTGGGATCTGATAGTCAAATGTGGAAAGAGGCCTTAAAATAATGTGGGGATGTTTCTAAATAACTCCCCCTATATATCAATGTTGTCTTCCTCTTCATCAGACTAACATTAATCCATCTAATCAGATCATATAAGATGCTTCTTGGGGTCACTATTGGACTAGAGTATAATACTTCTAGAAGTTTATGGGGAACTATATACAATTAAACCAAATGATTTAAGAACCTCAATATATGAAGAAATATGTATTTTGAACACCTCTTTAAAAAGATGTGTTTGATAAATAAGATTATTTTATTGTCCACGGGAGATACCACTATGGGGAGATTGATAGCGGTTTATTTCAGGAGTAGTGTCCATGTGATCCATCTCTACACTACCACGAGAAGTACTATTGTGGTAATGATCATCTTATGCTTCAGTTGAAGAGTTGATGGACCCTTGGGGTGTGAAGACTATGTATCCAACAACCTCAAAGACACTTAAATTGAGTATATTAGAAATATGAGCCTCACTATTCTTCAAGGATAGAATATGTTAGCCTTTCTTCTAGAATTAGATAGGGATATGAGACTGATGTATGAATGTTGTTGGAAATTCTTTATAACTGTATGGTACTAAAGATGTATGAACATACTATATAGAAGATTACGGGATATTCCAATGAGTTTCTAAATTATAGAAATGAATATGAGCATTTCTTAAGGAATATTCCATTATCCCTGGGTGATCCTTAGTCAAAATCAAGATATGAGCCTGATCCTGATCCATTAGTATATGCCAATGGTCTTTTGTGTTAGGAATATGATTATGCCTTGAGGCATGTGCCACTCTAACTTGGTGAGATTTAGATGGATATAGAAATATTATCTTTCTCTTAATATTCATTCTCTCATTGAAATATACTGATGAAACCATATAATGGGATAAGGAATATAATCCTCCTACTGTATTTCCTCATAAGCTTGAAAGTGTAGTAGTTCGTTGGTGGGAGTGAGAATATGCACCAGACTTCAAAGATCTGCTGGAATATGTCGGGTAGATTCACTGATAGGAATTTGAGTCTATCTTAAGGGAGGTTATATTCTATCTTAGTGAGCCCTGACTAGGATGGGGATACGATCCCTATCTTAAGCATTTGGTTTATGTTGTTGGTCTGCTTCGATAAGAATATGATACTGTCCCAAGGAATTTTCCCTCTCAAATGGTGAGCCCTGGATAGAACGAGGATATGAGCTAGATCCCAGGACTATAGAATATGACACCAGGCATTTTTAACAAACATTTTCCCATATCCCAAGGATTTTTCTTCTCTCAACTGGTATGACGTGTTTGGAATAGAAATATTAACCTGGTTTGACACCTCTCCATTTATTAGAATGTGTCAACAGTCCACCTTGATGGGAGTAAGAGTGTGGGATTTATCCAAAGGAACCACTTGTTCATAATGATCAAAGTATTGAGCTACACTGGCTTTATAGATAGGAATATATATTTGTACTTATATTTTTACCAGTGTGAAAATATTCCAGTAGATCACTATAGTTGTTTCTAATATGTAATGGAATTTTAGAAAAATGTGTGCAGGGATAAAAGCCTGCACATTTTTTGTAGTCACTATATACTGGCATATATCATCAATTGATGAAGGGATATGAGCACACATTTTTTCTCATTTAACCATCATAATATGTATATGTACATCACAAAAGGGGAAGGGATATGCACCTCCCACATGAGTGATGCAGGAATCGTCCCACAAACTTGTTCCAAGTGAGACGGAAAATGAGAATTCTTCATAGTTACATTTAAAATTTGATTGAATACATCGTCAATGTGAGTGTGTTCATGAGTCTAGTCACATTAATCCAGAGCCTTATGTACCCATTGTTCCTTCCTTTTTACATGTGCATGTATTTTAGAGGTGGCAGTGTATTGAGTTGTACCTTCAGAATACAAGTGATGGGTGCTGGTGATGTGGAATTGGTGATGGTAGTGGATAGGATCCCTCCTCAGTGTCCCCTGAACAAGAAGCGATATTTAGTTTTCGCCATGGTACATCTTCATTAGATAATGTAGGTGGTGATTTTCATTCTTCAAGGAAAATATCTCGAAGTGGTTGTATGTAGTAATGAGGGCAATTGAATTCACTGAAGCTGTCCTAGTACATTGTAGACTCATTGGATTCATCACTTGATGACCCTTGTAGGTAGCGTCAATGGTTGGGATTTTACCATGGTGATGGTATTCCCAAACAATTTGATTTCCCATACTATGATGAAGATTTCGTATGAGTGAGTTCATCCTAAGGCCTGCAGGTGTTACAGTTGCATCTAACATTCCATAACGGTCACTGGATGAAGAAATTATCTCAGATTAGGGTGTTTATTTTGAGAGCACTATCTATAGTTCCGAATATAATAATAAATAAGTTCACCAATTAGTTAAATCTCATATTAATGATGTGTTCCTAGTCATATATTCATGGTTAACATAATTCTACATTTTTTCCTAATCTATAAATTTTTATTGCAAGGAATTGTCAAAGAGGGGATGATAATATTTCATGGGACGCTAGTTTGAGAGGATTAGATGTAAGATTTATGTCTTAATTAGCATTTTCTTGTGTAGGATGTTCCAACAAAGTTTCCTGACATATGAAAAACCAACCATCCTTTTATTTTGTGGTTTTAGGATGGGATCATGATTTTTTTAGTGTGTATTATGAAAAGAAAAATGTCCAGATTCATGATTAACCGATCATTTTATTATTTGAGAGAATCAAGTTAGGTTCACTATTTTTGTTTCAATATAAAATGTGATGATTGAGGTTAATTTGGTTTGGCCCAAATATTTATTATGAGGGGTTCAATTTCATGCACAATCATTGACATCGGGACCCTATTGTCAGTCTTAATGGAAACTCACAATGGTTCCCACATCCATAACTGAGTACAAACCTTGTTTCTAAAGGTATGTGGTCAGTTAAGTTTTCAAAACCAATGACACTTAGGAACTCATATTGGTCAATAGGATGGGAGGTTAGGTTCATTACACCCTTTTTAAGAGAATTGTTTCTTACTTGGGGACACTCTTATAGATTTTAAGATATGTATATGAATCTCTTTCAAATTCTGATATAGGACTAGTAACCATAATATTATGACTATAGATTAAACATTTTTATATATAAAATAATGGGATCTCATTAGTAAATTTATTTGTAAGTATCTGAGGATTTCCATCCATTTCCAGTAATTATTAATTTCTTATATGCTAAAACACAGAACCAGGAACTTCAGAATTTGATGTTATGTAGGGAGGAAATCAATATTTTGAAGAGGGGATTGAGACATTATGTGCCTTCCTATGTATCCTAATTATTGTAGGAATCAAAACTCACATTGTTTAGTAAATCCCATGCAGTTTAACATTATGAGGAAATGACATATGTGTGGGAACTTTAGATATGCATACTCAAGCTTGAGTCTTGAGGAGATATACTACACATCCTGTTTGTGGTAGGAATCAGAGTTATTGTAGTTCATTCAATCACTTATGACTATCCCCAAGGTAGCTTCACTTATTTGGAGGTAATAATATCATTCTACTCAACTAGATTTACACACTAAAGTTGCACTAGCTGGTGGAGATTCATGAATTGAATGATATAACCATTGAAACTCTCTAATCCCATGTGATCCATGATCGGTGTGAGAAAGAATTGATAATAAGTAATCAATATCACTACATTTGGATATATAACTTTTGTATTAGGATAGCCCATGGGTTTTTTAATATGGTGCTCGGGACATAAGAAGATTTCCTAGGTATCCTAGTTATATCTAGAATAAGATTCATCATAGTTCATTAATTTCGTAATCCTTTGGTGGATAAGGAAATATAATCATCTTATTGTAGAGATTGGGTCCTAGTGGTTGGAATGTCCGAGTCATGGTGGGACATTCACAAAAGTGGATGCTCATTTGCATTCGCACTTGGTCCATAGGAAGGCATTCTACGTATCCGGTTTATGGAAGGAATATGATTCCTCACAGTTCATGAATTTGGGGATTACACACTGAGGCAACCCTTATATGTGGGACATAGCATATTGTTCCATTGAACGGGGATTACAATCATAGGTGGGCCTTATATATGGGACATATCATGTTACACCGATAATCGAGGCTTTCACACTAAGGTTTCCCTTATATGTGAGACATACCATATTATGTTGTTGATCAGGGATTACATATTGATATAGGCCTTATATGCGATTCATATCATATTATGTCGCTAATCATGGATTACACACTAGGGATTCCCTTATATGCGGGATTTATTATATTATTCCACTTATCAGATATTACACACTAAGGTTTCACTTATATGTGGCACATATAAAATTATGTCTATGATCATGACTTGCACACTATGTTTTCCCTTGTCCTGATAGAGGCTTGTTATGTGAATGGAACAATCATTAAGACTACCTAATCCCACAAGATCTATGATTAGTGTGAGAATAAAGGGATTCAAATTAATCAATCTAATTACATATAGATGTGGGACTTATGTTCTAGGAATTCTCTAATTATTCGTTCATATAGAGCTCAATCTTTACAAAGGTGTACTACGTATCTTTGTAATAGAATGAATCAAAGTCATCTAAGTTCAATTGGTTCGTGATTAAGCACTAACATTCCCAATTATGTATCCTAGACATGGTTTCCATGTCTTGGGTTTCATGTTTTTCCTGGCCTACTTGTCTTCCTAACATGCATTGACTTTCTACTCAACATGCCTTGATTGTCTGCTTGATATATCAAGGGATGTCTTCCTGGCATGTCTAAAGACAATCTTATGATCCAGTTGACTTGTATGAGGGAAATCAAAAAATCATGATGGCATGTATAAGAAATATTTCATTATAAATTATAACTTTTGAAATGTACATCACAAAATAGAGTAGTATTTTCCTATAATCCATCACATTATCTAAGCTGACAAGCTTAGAGGGTGTCACATGATCTAGCTGACTTTCCCTGGTTTCATTATGAAACCATACTTACACACTTGGAGGGTGTCATGAGATTAAATGTAACATTTCTGGAGGTTTCCGCATGTCCTGGATAAATTTTATAGTTTTCCTCATGACATTTAGCTAGCATGTCCATGGAACTTTGTAAGTGTCTGCTCACATACCTGGAGGGCATTATGAGATCTGGCTGGCTAGTCCGTAAGACATCACGAGAACCAGTTTATATGCCTCAATTTCATAATGAGACATTCACTATATACACAGGCTCAACCATATTATTTATAATACATGCCTAGAGTTCATCGTGAGGTCTGTATGGCGAGCCTGAAGGTTTTTCTAACACTTGGGTGGTATTCTCGGAAGGAACCATTTAAATTGATCTAACATATCCAGTGGACTATGCATGATTCGAAAGGTATACCAACAAAACATTGCTTGAGATGAGTGACATTTCCTAGTTTTGTTGCATGAACTATATGGATCTTGAAAATACAATGAGGACCAAAATATATTTTATTTGCATAAGTCTCATGTCTTTTTAGTCTTTGTTCAATCCTTTTATTTCATATTCCCTAAATTTTTTTATTGTTATCTTGTTGTAGGTATCTCCTGATCTATAAGGTATATGAGATGTTCTTCACATGAAAAAACTATAATTAATTCATGTGATCTATGAAAAATCATGTGAAGTTTCTATTCATCTTGAATGAGTGCCCTTGTTTCTTTTCTGGATCATACATTATCAAATTTTTTCCTAATCAAGCAATCAGCTGGTCCAAAAAATCTACTCTAATTCCTGGGTGTTTCGGTGTGAGGTACCATAGAAAATATTTATTTTTGATACTTGGGTGGGGGATTTATAGGCCTCACCACCCTTTTTTCACCACTTTGTGCACTCCGTATCATTAAAATCTAGGCTAGATTCAGTGGATGGATTTTTTGTCATGCGCTTTAATGAATTCTTTCTATAGTTCATTCCATGTGAGTCACATGATTTTCATCGACCGTGATATCATCCCCTAAATTCCTCATTTATTGGATTATGGAAAATTAAATGGGTTCTTCCAAATCATATGTACATGTTGAGGGACGTTCATAAGGTCATAATGACAGGTCTAAGGGCCTTCGCAAGATCAATGGGCCTATTAAAAGTCCTTCGTGTGATTTTAGGTGACTTATATAGGTTATTTCTTGAGATAAAGATGGATTTCCCTGACGCCTTCTAAAAATATTTTCATCATGCCAAAGGGGTTTTATGAGGTCTAGTGGAAAGCATGAGTATTTCACAATATATTTACAACCACATGAGTCCCCTACCTTTTCACTTTTATTTTGATCTATTATTTTTCAAAGGCTTGGGGATCTTGAAATATTGTTTGATTGTTGTCAAAGAAAATCACTTTTCCCATCAGTGATGAACCATGTGACCAAAAAAAGGTCTTCTGGTGATGCAATAGAACTTCAGGAATAAACCCTTCTACATATTTTTAATGCAATGTGGAAGTGTGAGATTGCCTATACATGTATGAATCCTTTCATGTGATGGGGGTGAAAATCCATTGGGATTTTGTGCGACCCAGAGGACATGTAAGTGGAGTTTTTATGTAATCTCTCAGGATTAATGGGTTCATTGTGTTAGTTTTATGACCATGACTAGCTCCCTTATTTTGGATATTTTTCTCCATATTTTCCATGCATTTTCGGATGGCTTGTTAGGTGCCTGACGCCTAAAAATTCGCATGACCAAGGCATTCTTGTCTGGTAGCCAATGATTGAAAAATGATTATATTATATGAATTTTAAATATTATAATGAATTTTAAAAAGGTATCCACTGGATATTCTTCAGGTTATGCACTACGCATGTCCCTTTCATGTGACTACTGAGGATCTCTTGATCACACATCTCTTAGAGGATCACATAATCCATGTGATCTTAGACACCGTTTTCTTCCTATTTATAAGATGAAATAATTCCCATATTCATGTAATTCAACCCTTTTTAATTTTATAATGATCATTTGGAGGGAATCCAAAATATACCATTTTATTGATATGGTTATGAAAAAAGAATCACACCACTTCATGGAAGTGGTAATCCACATGTAGGTAGAAATGATGTTTTTTTAAAATGGATGGAAAATTTTAAAATTAGATGATATATTTTATTATTATAATTATATTTATTTAATTAATATAATATAAATGAATTAAACCCAACATTATAACCAACAGTGAGATTATTTTATGGAAAATGATTTATGTTAGTTTGTGAGGAGGTAGTCTTTTATAAACATGATTGATAGTTTTGTTCCCTATTGGAGGAAGATAGAATGGATATAAATTATTTTATTAAAATAAAAAAATATTATTATATGGAAGATAATTTTTTGATTTATCATGTTTGAATAATTTTTTAAGGAGGTTTGAGAATAAATATTTCTAAACCATTCAATAAAAAGTTATACATCTCTTTCAAACAACTTTTTTGATTGACACATCAAGCCCACTAAGGATGGAATAATTTTCAAAAAAAGACATTTAAAATGTTTTAACAGATATTAGGAATATATTTGGTAAGTTAATTACTAAACTAAATATTTCTTTATGTGTGTAGAGATGATGATAATGGGCGAACTTTTGTAAGAGAGGGGAGGGGAATAATTGGAACTTCCTAAATATTAAATTAATATAAAATACTTCTCATATAAAAATCGATCATAATTGATATAATTAGAATATAAAATTATTATGAGTTTAAATAATATTATTAAATTAAAATATTACATGTTTATGTGATTTTTTACCATTACATTTTTATTTTAACCCTTAGTTTTCCCTTTTGATGATTACTATGATAACAATGTGTTTTACTCTATATGGGTTTTGATGTTTACTATAAAAGACTATTAGATTCTTAATGGACCATGGATGATATTTTCAACCATATACCAATCACTATTCTAGAGATAGCATTTTTATGAATTTTAAATAATTTAATAAAAATTTATTACAAAATATCATTTATGTCATTTTTTGACATATGTGAAATATTAAAATATAATATGTGAATAGCTCATGTAAGATGGTTCGAATATGATATTTATTTCAATATAAGTAATATATTGTATTAATAGAGTAATCCAATATAGTTTTTATAGGCTTTGGTATCATGTTAAATGATATCTTTTGGATTAACACCTTTGTTAACAGATTTTATCATTAACCACAACAATGACTTTTTCAATATTAAAGAGTAATAATTTTACATATTAGGTAATAATTGGATCATAAATGTCAATTAGATGAAATTTTATAACATTTATCATCCAAGTTATCCAATTTTATGATTTATATGACATTTAAATAAATTCATAAAATATTATTTAAGATAAAATATCATTAATGCCATTTTAGCAATATGCATTTAATTTGACTTTTAAAACAACATGAAAGAAAATATATTCAAATATATTAATTTTACCCATTATTAATATGTTATATATATCTAAGAAAACTATGTAATGTAATAATTCATTCATATTAAAATAATTTTAATATTATAAAATTATTTTATTTTATGTTTTCATTAATTGAATAAATATTGTGTTGGCATTGCATAATAATTTAGTGTAATTATTTCATTACTAAAAATTAGAAAAAAATTACAATTATAAAAAAAAATTATATTTAAAATTAAAATTTCATAATAAAAAATAAACTCTATTTAACCCTATTTCAAAAATTTAGAGACACTAAAACCAATAGATTTACATTTTTGACATTTCATTACATAAAATAATATAAAAAATCAATCAAATATAGATCCAAGTTTCCATATTTTTATAAATTGGAATGATATGGACAATATAATTGTTACATGATGATCCAAAAAATATATACATTAATAAAATAGAATTTCTAAAATTTTTAGAAATTAATAGTAAATTCTACCACAAAAAGAACTAAAAAGTATTTTTGAAGAAAATATATTTTTTAAGAATAAAATGGATTTAAAAAATTGTGTTTTTTTCCTAATCATAATGAATACATTTTTATTGACAAAGACCTATATATATATATATATATTATAATGAGTTTATTCTCATTCATACCTTGAAATTATACATCTACTTTATAATTCTCATATTGAAATAATAATATTTCATGGTTCATTCAAACTCCGAGTTGTGTGTCATATGTGATATCTGACATAGTTTTGTGTTTTAGAATATCAAGATGTTAAATTCCTGCCATTAATAAATTATGTCCTTATAATATTAACTTGAACTCAGCAATAAATGTTTTTACATTTGAAATTACATATTTTAAAATCCTACATCATAAAAAAGGGTTAATAAAAATTTCTTTTGAAAAGAGATAAAAGGAAAGCATGAAGGTCATCTACAATGATACATACTAGGTTTCCAAATATAACAACATTAGTGGGATGTGAAAATTTGGAAATGGATGAAAATCATAATGTCAAAATAATTACTGAGATTGAAATATATCACATTTCATGAGAAATTGAATGAATATGAGAATGTTAATTACTACAAAACTATACACCAAAGATGTGTGAAAAGACCATCAATTAATCTAAAATGAAGGTAATAAGTTAAATTTTTTCCAAGATGATTTTTTAATATTTAAATAATTCCTTCACCATCTATCATAAAAACATAAGAAAAAAATACTTACTTGGTTTGTATAATTTCATCATCTAGTCAATTTTCACCATAATATCATTATTTGCACAAAATGATAAATATTAAAGTTGAATTTTTTATGTCTAAAGAAATAAAACAAATTCTAACCAATCACATATTCTATAAAAGGATAATAATATATTCTTATTGTCTTTAAATAGTATGAAAAACCAATATGGTAAGCATATAATAATTCTCAAAATAAATAAACTTTCATATGAATAAATAAAAACTTAATCAAAATTGTCTCAGCAATAACACCAAAATTTTAACATAGATAATTTCATAAATAAATACAATTTAAAATTAATTAAAATATTTTTGACTAGTTTTAAAACACAAAAAAACATAAATATTTGATCTCATATTATTTTGATATTAATTTAATATTTATATCCAGTCAACATTAGTCTCTCATAAAGTCATATACCAAAAAAGGAATATGTCTAAATAATATAATATCCAAAATATTCAAATTATTTCCATAAATAACCTGTATCACCACAAAGATAATTTAAAATCATATATTCTTTTAAAATATAATTAAATCTTTATTCCTCAAATTAAATCCTATAACATTCTACTTACCTTAATCGTATAATGTTCCATAATAAAATCAATCAATTAATCACCAAATCAATTTTCAATATCATGATTATCTATAAGATAAAATATATCTTCCAAAAATATACTTAATCATTATTTTTATAATTGTTTAAGTATAAAATCAATTTTAAAGTAATGAAATGATCACATTGGTCAGTGGTAGGTGATACACCCTTATCTCCCTTCAATTGTGAGTTTAAGCCCCACAACATTTTTAGATGTCACGGGTTGTCAACTAGTATATGATTTATCATTTTAACAAGACAATATTAATAGAATTCCTATAAAAATCAAAAAAATATGACGAACATCGTAAAAAAATATCTTTAACATCTTAATAAATAATGAAAATTTTAACCTCAAACGTTATCTTATACCTTTCTGTTTACATACCCAAAATAAAACAGAAATATTTTTAAATAATCCACCATCTTTAACCCAGGGTATACATATAACTCAATCCAATTAAATTTCTCTAAAAGTATCATTAATCACCTTGAAATCTCATCACTTAAAACCTCAGATGAGTGTATATGAATATGATGTTATAATGAAACTTAAACTTATTAAACCATGATGGTATCCATATTTATTAAGTTAACAACTCTTAAAAACGTCCTAATAACTAATGCTATCTAAAAAACACTCTAATACCATCTATAATGACCCACAATTCACACTTATGGATCTAATACTAAAGACATAATCTTTACATTTCTAGACTTGATAGTGATAAATGTGCCCCAATTTTAGCCATCCAAACTTACAACATCAAAATGAAATATTGGATCACTTAAATACCCAATTACCATTTTGGTTTTAAATTTTTATATAATTAGGAAAAACTATAAAAAGGGGAAATTTCAACACTATATCCATTTTCCCGCAAAATAGGTTCTTTATAGAGACATTCGTGCCTCACTCCAGGTAACTTACATATCAAGAACTGAAACTCTGTTAACTTTTCTACTCATCCTTAAACACTATAAAAACATTTAAAAATGGAATGGGAATAAAACAATCAGTAATGAAAAAAAAGAAATAAATAAACCCATTAGATATTTAATACTTATAAAACATATTTCATTTCTTTTAAATTAATTATGGGATAAAAATAAACATTTTATTTCCTAATAAATAAACATTTCTTCCCAAACACTTTCATAATAAATTTCATAAGAAATATTAAAGGAAAAATTAAACTCAAAAAGGAAATGTCACAAAAATACAAAAAATGACATAATCATGATTCAATGCTAACTACAATAGAAACATTATAGGGTGTGCAAAACCCAATCATGTATTACGTTTTCTCCCCTATATCATAAAAAACAACTCATGAGAGAATAACATTATAAAATTCATTAGAGAACCATCTAGTTGATCCAATCATAACATATTATTGAATTTTTGTGAATTGTAAGGAAATAATTATTAATGTGGAATCATAATACAAGGATTTTTTCTCTGTAAAAACATTCTCTTCACCCATAAGAAAACTTTTTTAAATCTTGATATATCGCTTTTCTTTAAAACCCAAATTTCGAAATTAAATTTACCCAAACAAAGGGAAATAGTTTTTTTTGATTTTTAGAGAATATTTTATTCTATAATTGAATCCAAAAAAATAATGGTTGTTGTAGTGTGAAATTATTTTGATGTTTTATATGTTAAAATAGAAAAGTATTTTTTTTCTTTTATATTAAAACTCAAAATATTATGTATTTTTTTAAATGATTCCTTTTGAAATACCTAGAAATAAATTCAAAAGAGACATAACATTTCTTTTTAAACAAATAAATATAATCCTAAAATAATTTTGTAAATATAGATATGGAAAAGAGGAAATTTAGAATATAACTATTTAAAACATTAAAAAGACAGTTTTTAAGGTAAATTGTTTCTTACATTGAGTAGGTAACAATAACTACATTTTTTATCTTTATGATTAATAAAATAAATTTATATATTTAATTTATTTATAACCCATTTCAAGTTCATTAATCCTTTTATTTTATTTAATATCATGTTATATTCAATTAAGTTCATGTTGGACATTTTGATGATATTTGGATCCTAATTAAGAAATGACTTTAGTAGTATTATTATGGTCAAAGAGGTATTGATTTAATAATATACAGAACAAAAAATATGGTAAATTATAAATTTTATATATAAATTATAATTTTAGTTATTACTATGAAACTTTGTTACGAAAAATCAACTATGTTACGACCATGGAAACTGTAAGTTGTATATACCCATGAGTAACATTCCATTTCGCAATGATCATGATGGAAGGAAGGTAAGAATTATTTTAACAATACATAATTATAATTATACCATAAATAACATATAACTTCTTTCACATATATATACCATCATTGTGATTTGGTTTTGAAAAGTAAATCACTTCTCTTCATGGAGGTGGTAATCCACACAAACGTATGAATGCTGTTATTTTTAAATAAATGGATAGGTATGAAATTAGATAAAATATATTATTTAAATAATGATAAAATTTTCATTGATATAGTATATATACAATAAATCCATTATTATAACTAATAGGTGTTTATGTAAAATTAATTAAGTTAGTTCGTGAGGTGGTAGTTCGTCATACACACAAATGACAGTTTCGCTCCCCATTTTATGTAAGAGGATATAGATATATGCTATGAAATTAATATAAAAACATATAAGTATATGTAAAATACAATTTCTATAATTTATTCAGTATTTAAGAATATATTAGGGATTTTGGAGAATAAATAGCTCTAAAATAGTGGGTAAAAAGTTACACCTCTTCTTTAGAAAACCACCTTTTCTTGACACCCTAATCCTTAGAAGTGTAAAATTATTCCAGAAATAAGAGCTATAGAGCATGGTAATTTTTTTGGAAGGTATTTGGTATATTATTGTTAGAAACAAATGGTTTTTCATGTCTGTAGAGAATATGATACTGGTTCCCTTTTATAAGAGAGAGGAGGGGAATTCTTGGAATTTCATAAAGTATTAAATTAATATAAATTATTTCTCAATGATAAATTTTTCAAAATTAATATAATTAGAATCTAAGATGGGTATGATTATGAATAATCTCATAAAATAAAAAATGGATTAGTTAAGGTGATTTTTTACCCTTATATATTTTTATAACCCTTAGTTAACCGATTTGACAATTATTGTGATTACAAAGTTCTTTTACTTTTTAGGGGTTGGAGAAGGTAATTTAAAAGTAAAATTGGCCCATAAATGGAAAAAAATTGATATTTTAAACCATATCACAAAAATTACCTAAATATATGATTTATAAAAAATTTAAATTGTTTAATAAACTATTTTATATTACAAAATATCATTTATAATATTTTCGAAATACATGAAATATTATAATACAATATGGTCCTAACTAATCTAAAATGCATAAAAAATGAAATGGATTTTAATATAAGGATCATATAGTGTTAATATAAACATAAAATAATTTTTTTTATAGATTTTTGTATCATTTTGAACCTTCTCTTTTTGATTAACCCTTTGGTTAACAAATTTTACCCTTAACAACGATAATGATTTTTTCAATATTAAAAGGTTATAATTTTACTTATAAGATGAAAATTGGATCATTAATGATAAGTGGAAAAAAATTTAGGCAATTTGTAATCCTAATTTATTTTTATCATGATTATTTATTTACCATTAAATAATTTAATAAAATATAATTTAATAAAAAATATCATTAGTGGCATTTTTTACACAATTCATGAAATTTTACATTGAAAAAAACATTAAAACAAAAAAAATAAAATATTATAATTTCAAAAATCACTAAATTGTTATATATATATCTATAAAATTCAACTAATACTATAATAAATTAAAATTATATTTCAAATAATGTTATTAAAGTCATTTATTTTATTTTTCTATTAATTGAATCAATATGGTGTCGGTGTGGCATAAGAATTTAAGTTAATTATTTAATCACAAAAAAATATAAATTAATTAACATGATAGAAAAATTATTAATATTTCAAATTAATCTTCTATAACCAAACATCTCCTTTTTTATCACTATTTCAAATTTTTAGAGATAATAAAATAAATAGAATGATATTTTTTACTTTTTATTACATTAAATAATATCAATTTAAAATAGAAATAAGGCACCAAGTAAACATATTTTAGAAAATGGGATGGAAATATCTAGGATAAATTCATCCAATAGGAAAAAAGTAAAGTCTTAAGGTCATTTTTTTCCTTATTATATTATTTTTTAACCCCAATTACAAGATTTACCCATAATGTGGTGATAATTTTTTTTACTATGGTCACTACTCATAAGAACCAAAAATGAACGGGAAATATTTAAAAATATATATACCTCATAATTAAAAATATTTAATCCCTTTTTCTTTTTTCAAATTATATGAGTGAAAAATTTTAATTTAATTTTAAAATGTAAAATGTAACGAAAAAGTGTTTTTTTTGAAAAATGGGGTTTTAAGTATAAAAATGTATTTAGAGAAAGTCAGACCAATAAATTTATTTCATTGAAATTAATTGGATTATTTATAAAATAATATAATTAATTTTAATTTTTAACAATTTTAAAATAATTGAACTGTTAAAATTCTTGAATCGAAAATATTGTTTCAATAAAAAAATAGTTTCCACTATTCATTGAAATCATCTTTTTTAGAAGAATCCCAAAAAATAACTTCAATATAATTCTGACATGTTTATAAAAAAATTATATCATTTTTATGAATAAAATTTCTAAAAGTTCTAGATATCAATTATAATATTCACCCACAAAAAACAATGAAAAATTATTTTTTTGGAAAATCTATTTCTGAAAAATAAAATGAATTTATAAAATTGAGTACCTATTTCTTAATAATTAATCAAAATATTTATATTAAGTAAGACAATTATATATATATATATATCAGAATGTGGTTATTTCTCTTCATACCTCCCAATTCAATGGAAAGGTTATAAATGTCATTTTAAAATATTAATATTGTGTGGTCCGTTCAAGCTCGGTGTTGCATGTTGTATATGATATAGAACATAATTTTATTTTTTAAAATATAACAGTGTTACAGTTGGTACTAGATATTTTTTTCATGTGGTCTTGTGCATTATTCATCTACACTAGTGTTTTTTTGAATCCATCGTTAGAGAATTATGTATGTTGTGCTACACTACCCATCATTTTATTGATAATTTGACAAGGATTCCAAAGGTATGAAAATATTAATAAATCAACACCATAATACATAAAAAAATATATTTTTGGAAAACATAATAAATTAAGACCAATAAAAATAAACTTAGATACATTTTCTCTCCTACGAAATAGGGATAAATAGAGATAATTCATTATAATTTATTATAATGTCCCACAATGCAAGAGCTTACAACCTGGACTACATGAATCAAAATTATTCTATTTTAATACCTATATATTAGGTGTTTTATTATCTCATAAGAAATAATAATACATCTGGGATCATTAGTTTTCTCTTGTTTCATTCATTTTTGTAATATATTATCACTATAAGAGATGAATTTTCTTCCATTATACTAATTTATTATTCTAATAACTCTATAATATTTCATCATTATATTAAATGTTAGTGTCATGTGTTTCTCCCTTATTAATGTTTTTATCTCCTTCTTTGAAGAGTTATCACTACCCATCATGTTGTTTATATTTTATTAAATGTTATTATTCCATCATATTCCCCTATTCATTTTTTATCCATTTTAGATTTGTTTTATTCGTTATGTGTCCACATGTATTTCATCATTTTTTCATATATTTTACTATTAGTGTTGTATTCATCTCTTCTATGGTTATTTCTTCCTCTATTTCATATTGTTTTATTTTTTACTATGTGTTATGAAATCCCAATTCTTTCCATTGAGTTATGACATTCTTATTTAGTTTAAGGGAGTAAAATATAACATCTATTTAGAGTTTAATATTATTATTTCATTATTCCTCATGTACACTAATTCTATGTTTTTAGATGATATTTTTGAGAAGTGAGGTGAAATCCCATGTATCCATGTACTCTAAATTCTTCTTCTTAATTTTATTTCCTCGCTTCCCTAGAATTTAAATTTGGCTTGAAAAGTGATTTGTTAAATGAAAATGTGTTTTGGATCCTCATAGAGAATTCTATACCTCTCCACTGTACTTATAGGATAAAACCACTTTTAGATGAAATATATTATATAGAAGTGTTGTAAATATTTCATAGTATGATGTTCATTGATTTATGTGAGATATTTCTTATTAAATTAAATTATTTTATCAAGGATAATAATAATAATTTTAGGAAAAATGATAAACCAAATTTTAATTAATCTTCTCTAGGAGAAAATTACTTCATGATAACATTCCTTTCATAGCAACCATTTAAACCCTCCTCATTTTCATCTATTTCATCTATTTGGTCGTCTCTATAATTAATTTCCAAATATTTACAAATCCAAAAATATAGTAAAATAAGTTGAAAAATATTAGAGAAACACACTTATACTTCATGATAATAATCCATGATGTAAAAAACCTATATTATTCCATGGGGCTATATAAATTCTATATTATTAAGAAGCCATTATATTATTTTATATATCATAAAATTATAGATCCTTTTCCATGGAGGTGCATACTTTTATGATATTTAATTAAAATAAATTATTTTTAATTAAACTTTTAGTGATGATGTTTTATTGTTTTAAATCATTTATATTAATAAATAACTCACCAGTGTTATATTGCAATGATATTATTTATATTTATCAAATAATATTTAAATAACATGAAAATTATGGATTATCATTCTCAAAATTGGAAGATATTAGTGAAATATACCCCCAAATTATGCATATAGACACAAAAATAAAACTGGGAACTATTTTGGGGGTTGTGTATCTCTTACAGTAGGCTCAAATTAAAAAAAATAGTGCTTAAAACATATTCAATAATTGAGTAAGTGTACCAATAAGATGATAAGGATGAGTTTGACTATCTACTTCTAGAATCATAGTAACTCAAAATAGATCTTGAATTTAAGAGGATTTTAAAGCATAAAATATATATTAATTATTAATTAATGTGTTTTAAATTTAATTGAAATTATAATCAACCTAAATTCTCCTTCATAAAATTTATTGAATAAATGAATGTGGTTAAACTCATAGAGAGTTACATTGAGAAAGAATAAGTGGAGGGATAATTTAAGTTCTAAATCATTCTTAATTGATCTATTTTACAATATGTTATATGATGCTGAAAAAATAATGATATGGTGGTTTCTAATTCGAAAATAACTGTTCAAAAAATATGGGATGATGTTATATATCTTTCCAAATATTGATACTAAAAAAAATACCCTCTAGAAGGGTTAAACTCAAAAATATATTCCCCACACCTTCTATATTATATTTTATTTTGTTTATTAGAGTTGAATTACTTATTTTCTTATTTTTTTTAATTTAGTTTTGAATCTTGAAAATAATCTACCTATCAATTTAAGAAAATATCTCACTATTTAATACTTCATAAGTAAATATTCAGGTTACTTTTTCTTGGTTAGTTTTTGTGTTCTTCATCTTTTTAGTCATTATTACATGAGGTTACCAAAAATAATATTACAATCAATATTTTTAAATACATTAAAAATAATACTAGGTTATATTTTACCACATCAAACATTATTATTTCGATAATTGTCTTCCGGTGCATAATTGGAAAACATTATAATGAAAATAAAAGGGGAAATATGGGTTATGTGTTTAAAAAGGAAACCTTTTTTATATGATTTATTTCTATATTTTTTTTCAAAAAAACTGCATCTTGAGCATAAAATATCTTCAATAACTATTCATACTTAAGATAATTTTTAGGGTCCTAATTGGTTTTTAAATAATTTATTCAAATGATTTTTGATAAGTGATCCCTTTTCATCACCTTTTATTTTGAAACATTCATATGGGTTTTACCAAACATTTAAATCTATAAACATTATTAATTGTCTAATATCCTTCCCATTATCCTGTGAGGCACTATAAAAAATTTGTACATATTCTAATTAGTACCAACATATATTTACTAAGCTCTAGTAATGATTAATCAATTATAACTTGATGACTTTTTCATATTAGTTGTTTTTCGAAATCAGGATAATATTATAGTGATTGAGGTTCATTTTTTGATTGAACATTGTAACTACTTTGAAACTATATAAACATCAACTATTGAATGATCCTTAGGTTTCATGAACACCCTTATAGGTTTAAGATACCTCAAATCCCATTATCATTAACTACCCCTAACTCATAATTCTTTCTAGGGTTATTTCAATGATAAGAGTGGGGGGAAATCCTCCATGTGTTTACTTAGGGGAGGGATTATATTTTTATTTGAATATAAGGCTAGATTAATCATTTTAGAGTAATTTTAAGAAAATGGCTATCAATAATCACTTTATTATGTTACATGTGGCATCCTATTCTATGAAAAATAAAATATAAAAATATAAATATAAATAAAAGTATATATATAAAATATATAAAATATATAAAATAAAAGAATTAAAAAAATTGTGAATAAAGATTTTAATTCTCCTTGAATCATATTCCTGAATCATGATTCAAATTTAAAATAATGGGGCAAAGCTGGGAAAAGTTTATAAGAAAAAATTTGGGTACATTTATTGAGAGTTCATGAATTAATCACACATTGAATTTAGATTCAAAACCCCTATCTTTTGGGCCTTGGTTTAAAAATTCATACATATGAACCCTTATCCATCGAGGTAAACAGATAAAAATTCTTCTGATTTTTACACATTATTTATCTCTTCCGTGTATAATTGAGAATTCAATATTGACAATGGATTGAAATGTATATTCTTGATTTGAGTATCATTTTTTACAAAAATTACACATTAGATAAGTAAGATAAAGATCTTAGTAAGGTCGTCTATGAAGTAAGAATATATGGATAATGTGGTTGAATAAATTTTAGAATAAGAGAAGAAAATAAATATAAAAATGATATCATAAATGAAACATGATGGATTTAATTTTAAAACATAATTTGAAGTTTTTCTATTATATTATTTTTGGTTATAATTTAGTTTGGAGATTTTTTTTCTATTAGTGAAACATTTAGGTTTGGGAAAGTGATAATATGTGTATTTATTAAATCTTTTTATATTTCAATGAATATATCCCATTACATAATATTAAAAACCAATAAAAATTCATTTTCGTTACAATATTTATATTAGAGTATTTTATTCTATTCAATAAAAATAGGATTATTTCTTAACATTAATAATGAAAAATAAATTTCATTATAATAGTTCAAATTAAAAAAAATTATATTTTAAATTAAAAAATAATTTTGATTATTAAATAATTTTTTGGATAATAAAAAATAAAATGTTCTAGATAAAATTCCTCACATCCAGAATAAATTATGTAAATTTTAATTTATTTGTATAATTTACAATGATAATTAATTTTCAAATGATTTTTTTCTCCTAGAAAATTTTGTAGTTTGTAATAGCGATAAGTGGAAATAAATTTTATTATAAATTAGAAATTATTTATAAGTACATTTTGAATTAAATTTATAAATCATATTCTTTCGACATCTTATACACCTATTTGTAGTTGTAAAAGATCCCCCATGTTTTTATAGGAATTTGTTGCTTCTTGTAAAATTTATACATATATAATAATTCATGTGTGTTAAAAATCATTTTTTTTCTTATTTAGAACCCTATTCATGATTCTTAATCGTGAGTAACTGGCCAAATTAAAAAAATACTTAGATGCATATAAAGGGGTGATTATAACATCCATGGCCTTGTTCACCTACAACATTACCGAACTAGCTCAGTACACACCCTAAGCATGCATCCCCATATTCAATAGGGTAACGACTAGTGGTGAGGTTCGATTTATAACTAGCATAGAGGATATACACTTATGTATATAAAGTCCTAAAAATATAGTGGATGAAATACCAAGAAAATGTGATAAAAAATAACATTATAAAAACATACACAACATTTATAAATTCTATCCTATCATAAATATTAGAACTATAATAATAAAATTATATTAGTTTTCATTTCGTACAAGTTATACAACATAATAAATATCTCTTATGGTAATATCATATTCAAATGGTTTAAAAAGTAAAAAAAGAACAGAAGAAAAATAAAAAACATGTCATGAGTCCTAGAAAAGTCCCTTATCCCAATAATGACTCTACAGTAGCGCAACCATCTAATTTTTCATATCCTTTCCCCTCACATTGGTATGGAAATATAATTTTTTCTTGGGTACTAAGAACACAATCATTGTGTGAGTACAAATTTGTATGAAACCACATATTATTTCCTTATAAAATGCTGTAAATTTATGTGTATTCCCAATATGAATTTCTAATAAGGAAATAAATAAATATATTGTCATCTCAGGGAGTGCTCAATCCCCAAACCACTTGTGTCTATTCTTATTTCAATAAATGCTAAAATGTGATGATATAACCTTGATTTGAACACACCTTGATGATAAATTATGTATCTCCCCACTTATCATATCCAAGGTGAAGGATTGATCACTATCAATATTACCCATGATCAATGAATCATTATCTATCCAATCCATGTAAATGATCCATCACCAATCCAATATCAATTGTGAATGAGACACCACCTGACAATTGAGGCATCACCAATCCTAGGTAGATGAAAAACAAAAAATTCACATCCCATGTTTATGATATAACACTGATACATATCTTAGGTGGATAAACCACCTAAAATATGATATTCCTTGGGTGGATGAGGCACCACCATAATCGACTCCTCAGGTGGAGGATACACTCCCGCAAACCATTTCTTGGTGAATTATTCACTATTAATGTTAATATTTTAGTGGATGGTATAACACCAGATTCAATTCCAAGGAGGATTTTGTAGGACTATAATAATTATTTATGTTTTCAGTGAACCATGTATAAAAATCCTAGGTTTGATAATATACCAACAGTACCAATACACTAGTGGATGTTTCACCACTGAAAATATGGCTATCGGAGGATGGTAAACCATGAACATAACATTTCAGGTTGATGATATAGAACCATCAATAATATAAAATTTTAGGAAACACCACCATTTTTAATCTCCATGTGGAAGATTCTCTACCGAGATAACTCCCATGGGTGGAAGATACACCACCATTATTATCTACAAAGTGGAAAATGTACCATCAATATCATATCCTATGTAGTCAATTTACCACCAATATCAAAACCTAGGTGGATTATATTCGACTAATATAACTCTCTAATTAGAAAATATTCCACCAATTACTTTTTTTCGTAGTGATCCAAAGATTATTGCCTCATTTTGGCTGGACTAAGTACCACAACCACAACACGGATTGATTATGAACAACTTCTAATAATCTCTACATATATGAGGTGAAACCACCTACCATAAAACAAAAAAGTTAAAAATTTATTATTTAGGGATAATATAATACATTTATAATTATTTAACACATCATGGGTTAATCTCTCAAGCTACTAAATTTATCAATGTTTCATGCCTCAGCTAGCTCACCCCTATCTAACCTTTTTTCTAAATCCAATATGTACTAAAGAATAAATTAGAACACTACATGAGCCTTTTGGGGTTAATTAACTTGAATAATAACTCATCCTAGTTCCTAATTTAAACATTCACATTTCAATTCACATGAATATTTCTTGTCGGTGACCAATAATGTAAATTTTTACCTCTCGTAGGCCACTCACATCAATTCTATTTTCCACTCATACCATATGGATTTAGATAAGGTTAAATGATTTTATTAGGGAAAAAATAACAATTTTTATATTCCTATATTTCATAAAATTCATGTTAGTTGAGTAAATACCAACTATAAAACAAGTAACCACCTACTTAATTCTAGTAGGGTTTTGTCTTGTCTACGATCTTTATTAAATTTGACCTTAAACAGAATAAATCCCAAAGCATGACCAAACCCAAATATTTGGTCAAAACCATCAATGTGAAGTAAGGAAACATGGAAAGCAGAGAATATAAGAAGTGTGAAAGGATTACATGCCCATGTAAACCCCACATGATTATCATATTTAATATCTAGCCTCATACGATTGAAAATATACCATTAATGGATGATTAATGATAGAGAATTGTGGGTAAATAATTTACTAATGATATAGAGGGAATTAGGAAGAAAACCAACTTTTAAAATATTTCATATGCATTTAACTAATGGAATTTATGTTTAAATAAACCAATTTGGGTTCATTTTAACTTAGATAGGACTCCACTAGAACTCTAGTGGCCCAATGAGGTTCTACTAGATCCCCAAGAGCTTCTATTTTTTTGTGTAAGTATCTAATACCTCCCCCACTAGAGCAATGTTTAACTCCCTCTATATTTTTTGTGGAAATATATAACATTATAGATTTATCCATTACTATGATCCTTTCATAAACCATGATCCCAAGCCTTATTTGATCCCTCCAAAATCAATAATAAATAAAAAAGCTTTAAGTTCAACTAAATTTAAAATTAATTCATCCTCATTATAGGAAATGTATTACGACCACCCCACCATATAACTGCTCATCCATGAGATTCACTACATAGAATCACATAGCATTTTCAATGAAAAGATATCATTAATATGACTAAAAATAAAATTTATTCTCTAAAGTAAACTAATAGATATTTATGTGATGCAACTAAACCCATACTATATAGACATTTTTTCTCATGAAAAGTCTCATAACTTTCATCAGCCATCTAAATCAGTCACTTCAGGAATGACATTTCTGACTCAAGCTGGATGGCATCATCAATAAACATATGATATCTGTATTATTTTATAATTTATTAACCACATAAAAATGATTTTAACACACTCTAATTTCTCATTCACGTAACTTTTACAGATAACTTGTGTCTCCCTTTTCTCCAGCCAACATACATGTGATCAAAATTGTTTATCGTACAAAGGCTCAAAGGTGTTATTTGAATAAAATCATGATATATGTTTTTGTAGATAATGTATTTGATTGAAATATGGTTCTCTCATGATCCAATGAAATCTAAGAAATATACTTGTAACATTTCCTTAAACAATGCAATGGTAACCTTGGTGCAACTCCCAATGATTTAACTATATAAGTTTTATTTTAAAAAAAGTATTTTCAAATCTTGTTTCACATGAGATACCAAGTAAAAATAGATTAAGACATATTAGATGAATATTATTCAGAATATTTAACAATAATAGAGCCTTTAGTAATTAAAAATATTTTAATATATTATAAATACATAAAAAATTGAATTAATAATATTTAATATTTTAAAAGGGCAGTTTTTTGATAAACTAGTTGTCATGTATATATATTATTTTAATTTAAGTAAAAAAAATATATTTTTTATAATATTAAATTTTTAAAATGATCTTTATTTTTTGGGATGCATCATTTAAATATTATCTTAGTATCACTTTATAATATTTTTCTAAAATAATTGATTTTTAAGAGAATAGTGAAAAAATACTAATTTTTTAAAAACATTCGTTTTTATGACATTAATATAATAAAAGACTGAATTAAATATTTTTATAATATTATATATATATAATATATTTAGAAATAAAATTTACCCTTTAAATGTACTATATTGAATTTATAAATCCCATGTTTAATATTTTGGAAACTTAAGTAATATTTTACTCTAATTTTTTTTAAATTTCTATATTAAATGAAGTATTCATAACATATAGAAATTAAATAAAAAATTAATTTAAAATTTAAAATTTAAAATTAGAAATTTAATATTATTTAATAATTTTAATTTTAATTTTAGGTGAAAATTTATGTTTATTGTGATTAAACTTAATGACCGTGATAATAGTGAAAATGTTATTTTCAAGGAATTATTTTATTAATATTTTATAATTTATATATATTTAAATAGATTGATCTATTATATAGAATAAATTTTATTTCATGTGTACAATTGAATAAATATATATTATCAATCCTTTAATTTATGGTTATTTTCATATAAAATTAACAATACTTAATATTGAAAACAATATTTTTCTACAAAAAAGTATTTCTATTATTAAATTTTTTATTTAAAATTTTAATATTCAATTATTTATAACTTGAATTAGATTATATACAGTTTAAATTTTGGTTTAGAAGATAGAAATTTTATAATTGGAGTTTCCATATATTTTTAATAAAATATAAATTATTTGTTTAAAATATTATTTAGTATGTTAAGATCCAAAATGGTAATATATAAAAATATAGTGAGAAATGACTTGAATCATATTTAAAAATGTGTTTAATTGTAAGGGAGATTATTTATAGGCCATATCTCATCCTAAAATATATTATTTCTCACTTTTTGGATTCTTTATCCCTTGAATAGTGTCATTCCATCATTAGCAAAGTAATGGGTACTTACCGAAGTGTCATTTTCATCACTTATAAAAGGAGATCAATTCTAATACATTTCTCCACACATTCAAAATAAATAGCACTAAAAAATGATAAAATTATTTTTTAAACCCTATTTACACATATAAAAAACATTTTTCGGTCCAAATGTCCATGAAAAGGATCTCTAATGCATTACCTGAGCGGGAACATCCAAAGGGAGAGGTAATGTTCTCAATAGTTCTCTCTAATTTTTCCCCTTATTTTACCCACTATTTTTTTCAATCAATGAGAATATGGAAAGAATAATTATTATTAATATTCTTAAATGTATTATATTATTTTAATATCAATTTTTTAACTTCCTCCAAAACTATTTGAAAAATAAAAACATCACCATGCATACATGTGGGTTATCGCCATCATTAGAAATGTATTCTAATTTTAATAAAAACCCAACATGGATGGTTCAACAAATATATTAAATGAAAAACTATAATATTTACAACATCTTTAATAATTTAAATGAATTTTTTATTTTTTTTAAGTCCCTTTAGTTTTACGAAAAATGAGAGTATTTTCCATGTATACGTACCAACCACAACCTCCATGGAACAATATATTACATTTTCCATTACCACCAAACATGATTTCATGTAAAAATATATTTCATATAAAAAATTATATTTATAATATTATTAAAATTATGTAAATATAATATTGAACATTATATAAGTGATATTAAAAAAACAATCATATTAAACATAGCTTCCTAAAATTGTCATATGAAGACTCCTCTCATAATTTGATTCCACTATCAGAAAAATTTAGAAAGTGAATACATTTTGGAATAATATAATAATAAAATAAATACACCCTTATAATTATCAATATTATGATTTTTTTTCACTTATGACAAAGATCAATATATTAAGTATGTTTCAAATAAATCAAGCTAACTGCCTCAAGTAACCAATAGAAGCAACAAATATTTAATAACTAAATAAATAATGATAATGAATAGACCTAAAAGTGGTATATAGATAGAAAATTTTCTTAATTATTTTTTAAATAAAGTTAATTTTATTATTTATGACATTAGCCTAATGTGTATAATGAATTAGAACTCTAGGTGAGGTTTATTTGTCACTATTTTCAATATGATAAGTCATTTTTGATATTACACATTATCATTTATTTTTTATGGTGTATTAAATACCCTATTTCATTTGATTATAATTAAGACACTTCATTTTTTAATATTATTATCAATTTATTATTAAATTTCTTATGTTTTTGTAGTTATTATGCTTCCAAGACCGTAACAAGTTTTTATCTCAATTTTTCTTCATTGATATATTATGTATATTCACCACTTGTTTCCATTTCTGTATATATTTTCCATGTATTTATTTTACCATAATTGTTTATTAAATTTAATGGATTTTAAAAATCCATCACATGCTCTACCATTAATGGGGTTTCATTTTGAAGCATAATGATGATGTAAGTGCATTTCGTTAACTCAATTATCATTCATTGAGTTATGATTAATCTTATGGAACTAATTCTATATATATTGGATGTGTTAAACTATTTGATTTTATTATGTAGTATTTTATATTTTTATAAGAATTTATATTTGTACCACATAAAACCCCTTACTCAATATCTCTTGATTCATGAATTATATTATCTATAACGGATTTGATTAACACAAATTTCCTTTCTATGAGTTTAAATGTTATTCTATGTGCATAATAATTATAAGTTTGACAAATTGTTTTATTTTCTATTTAATAAGATATTTTTTTCATGAACTAGCCCAGATACCCTGGTATGCTGATATCCAATCCAACTCTAACATGCACCAAGGTGCATTATTTATCCCAATAAGTTAGTGACTATCACCTAGCATTATACATAAAACATAAGGGATTGATTTTTTCTGAAAAATTGTTGAATAAAAAATATAAATTTCTGTATTATTAAAACTCTAAAGGGAAGAAGTAATGGAAAAAATAAGTAAAACAATTCCCAAATAGTAGATCATCAAAAATAGACAATATCATCCATGATAAATGATTAGACATATCCCATGTAACATGTACATCACATCTCAAACAATCACCACCATCACTCTGTGTCCTAATGATCAAGAACATCCAAAACCTCAAAGTGGGTATTTACCTCTTCTTAGACATGGTATAAGATAATCTATAAATTCCCGAAGTCAAAGGTAGGGTGTGAGAAGAATAGTCCAGTAGGTTTTCAATAAGCAATTTATAAATAATTTCAAAAAAATTAAACAAATTATGATTTATATTTAAATAAAACAAGGAATTCATGGAATATAAATATTTTCAAAAAATAATTCATTCATAATAAAAAATAGATGGTATATATTTAAAAATATTCTTAAATGAAAATTTTATATAAAAATGTTATATAGAGCAATTGGCACGAATACAACTGTTTAATAATCAATGGAATATGCTCATTAAATCGAACATATCACATCACCATGTAAAAATATTTTGGGTATTTTAGTTTCTATTAATAGAATCCTCACACTAATCAATCAGTGATCATAGATCAATGTGCGAACTTGTCTCTTGGATCACGCCCTAAAGACACAAATCCCCAGCAAGGAAATCATGTCGTAGTAATTCTATCTCAGTTTTGTCATCATCACTCTATTTCTAGAGTTTCAGATCATAGTGTGCTAATCCTAAATACACACTAAAAACCCAAGATCACATGTGCTTTAATCAATCAATCAATCAATCATGGGAAAATCAATCATTTCAAATCAATTCAAAATTCAATTTCCCAAATATTAATTTTCAACATACATTTCTAATTTCAAAACCCAATCAGATGTTTTCATCAATTCATTAATTTTGAATACATCTATAAATTTAGAACATTTATCTTAAGGTTTAACATCAAATAATTTCATCAAATAAATTTCTAAATCAAGACATTGATTTTCTCAAATCCACCCAATAATTTCAATTCAATTGAAATTTTGGATTTTCACATTTATCAATTCCTTTTAAGACTAAAACACCAATCATCTCAAATTTGGGGTTTTAAAAAATTTGATAACAAATTTAAAATAAATAAATCAAATCAGTGTTTCAATTCTAGGAAAAATTACTTGGAACCACCTACCATTAAACACATTATCAAAATAACACAACCCCCACAATAAGACACCCCAATAATGAACGAAGGAATATGAGATCAAGGAATCCATATAAAAATCAAGATCCATAAAAATAAAGATTATATCTATCAATATTGTAATGTTCCATCACTCTCTAAAGAGGGTATGAGAGAATACTGTAATATTTTAAATTTTGGAGATATCTCTTACGAGGGAGAGATCAAATGCTTCGATTGTAGCTTCAATCCACGAATAATGGAGTTTGGAATAGAAAATATGTGTCTTGGGATCCTTAAAAACAAAAATTTAAAGTCTTTAATGAGAGGAGGGAAGTTGGAATTTAAAATAACGAAATACATTTTAGTCTATAAAAACTCAAGCAACATTGTATCCCCCCTGGCCACAATGTAGAGGGGTAAAAATAAAAAACACCAAGACGTAACCACCTAAACCATATTTTAGCATCCACCTGTTAGGAAAACTCTTGAAAAAATTCCATTGACCTTGAATAGATCATCATCACCCAGTGTAAGGCCGTGGTTTAACCCATACCATATGCTGTAGTTATTCCCATATAAGCAGTAGTACCACGAACTCCTTACTATGGATCCATTCAATATCTGACTACCTAAACCATCAGGGTTTCCAATGTAGAATAAAAAATGAATGTAAAGATCAGAAACTTATGTCAAAGAATACTTCTCCATGCCATAGGTAGGATACACCATGCACAACCACTACACCGCGATGCAACTCCTAGATGAAAACCATAATTTTCTCCAAAACTCAAAAGACCTTCAAATGAATCCAATTTAATGAGAAAGAAAGACAATGGAAATGAATTCAATAAGAAAAGGGTAACTGGATACTACATCTTCCCCACAATATACACTTTTTCTCCATGAAATATGGCCAAGAAGTTCTCACGATATTTTGATGATTCTACTAATCACTCATCAGTTCCAAATACTCTGAATTCTCATATGAATCACACATATTCTTCTATAGAACATGGAACAAAGGTATAGTCTTCTAACAAATTTTCATTTCTCTCAGAGTCAATAATCCTAAATGTATGATCATTCACAAATAAATTTTGTTCAACATCAAGATATTCCTAGCTCAAACAATGAGAAGTGTTATAAAGATTCATATGAAGTTATTATACATGAATCATCTTCTTGATTGAATTCAACTACATTGGAAATACTAAATGCTAAGCCACATTTCACATCTACATAACAATCTCTAAAGTACCCACAAGTTACTGCTCAATCATCCCCTTCTTCTAATGATGTTAGTGACCCAACTAAGGTGAAACTATCAAGATTACCTGATCACCAACTAAATAATATAGCGATCATTGAATATGATCAGTATAGGATTTATACCTTCTATGTGTTATCAAAATTTTCTGTTGAATCTAATAGATATTAATTATCATATCTTGGACCAATCTCATCTCAACCAAGGAAGTTTAATAAATATATGAATAATAGAATAGATATATATAAGTCCTACCATACAAGGACACAAAATCGATCCATTCATATTACATACTGATACCTATTGTTATAGGAAAACTAAACTAGTCCCAGATGAACATAACAATATCCAGCAAGTTAAAATACACAATAATATATATTTTTCATTCTTTGTGGTCGTCCATGTGTGGATGATAAGCTGTGATAAATGTAACCGTGATCTTAATGCCCCTTGGAGGCTACTCCAAAAGTGAGAGGTAAAAAAAGTGGATCCCTATTAGAGACTATAGAACATGGAACTCCATGAAATCTAACAGTCCCTTACATGTAGATACGTCTCAAGTCCTCAATATTTTTTGTATCCTAAATTGGTATAAAGTGAGATGGATTATTAAGACTATTGATTATAACCCATATTTTATCCTTCCCTCAAGGTTTTAATGGAAACCCAACCAAAAATTCCATTGAAATATCACCCCAATTTCAAGTCATAATTGAATTTGGTTGATGTTGACCCAATGGTTTTTGGCGATCATCTTTGACCCATTGGTTTATCTAACAATGTAAAAGATGGTTATTTATGTCTTATATCATACCTAGCTAATAGAATCATCACTTTATATTTTATAAAATCATCATGGTTTCAGGGTGTACCACATAATGGGAATTATAGAAATCCCACATCGGCACCTTTAACATTGGGATAGGTAAAAAACCAGTTTGAAACCATATGGTGACCTATGAAGAGAATTAGACTCACCAATTATCTCCTTGCCACAATTATATTCTATAATTTCACAGAACTCATCATTAAGCTAATGGTCGACAAGAATCAACTGAATAAGATAGGAGGTCAACTGCATGCGCACCAAAATACCCTCAGACTCATTATCCTAGACTTCCAAATGAAACTATGAAATGTGAGCCATTATATTAAACTCTTCTGACGATTATTTAATTTTATAGGTGGATGTTTCTTACGCAAACAATCAATAATGAAATTACCATATCAAAGGGTGTAGGTAATGTCAAAATATAAATATTGTAGGCACTCCACCCAATGCCCCTATCATAGATTAAAATATTTTTGAGGGATATAATTCTCGATTTTATTTTGGAATAAATTGTAAACTAGTGACCAAAAAGTTAATTCCTCTAACTCTTAAGATACTTCATCACAACTGTGATCTTGATATCATGGGTCTAATAATTCTTCTCATATGTATTCACCTGTTTGGACCCATAGTCTACCACGTGATCAACATGTATAAGAACACAACCCAAACATGTACATGGCACATCATAAAAGTCCACATACCCATTCTTGAGATTAAAGATATTCAAAAACACTATATAATTGAAAATAAGTTTCAAATAAACAAAGGAAATATGAAAATTATCATCCCAAATGAACATCAATCCTTTTTAAGTGAGAGAGATCATTAGAGAAGCAATCTTTGATAAATCTTCGACAAACCTATGGTAATATCCCACCAAACTTGGGAATTTCCAAATATCAAAACCATCACATAGTTTCTCCTATTTAATAATATCTTTTAAATTATAAAGATTAAATGAAAAACTATGTTCTGATTCCACATGTCCTATGAACTTCACTTCCCAAATCTTGAAATCACATTTTGAAATCCTCATATAATATAGATTATTTCTCAGCAATTATATAACTACTCTCATTGATGAACATAATTCTCCTAAATCTAAGATTAAACTAGGATATTATCTACAAATACCACCACTAATATTTCAAGATGATAATTAAATTTTTTATTAATAAAATATATAAAAATTAAAAAATAATTAGATTGACCAAATGTTACAACAAGTCACTCATAATGGCCATACCTACTCTTAAATATTTTTTATATATTTTTATACTCATTAATTATGATCTAGTGATAACCAGATCAAAGAAATTTCTTTGAAACCCACTCCTCCCCTTTCATTTAGTCAAAAAGATCATAAATCCATGCTAACCTGAATTTTTTCTTCACCATAAGTTGAATGTGTTTCTAGAAATCAAAACATATGCAATGTGTTCCGTTATCTTTATTTGTAAAGTGAACATGTATCTATAACTTTTCAAACTCTATAATATAAATCATTTCTCTATCAAATCATCCAAACGATATTTTTACTCATTCAAATCTACTAGTTCCAACCAGTTAGAAGGAATAATCACTGGCTAAGTAATCGGTACTAAATAATCTAAAAACTAAACCAATATTAATGATGGAAAGACAAAAAAATCATTAGAAAAAAACATTGGGAAACTTAAAATAATCTGGAGGGAGGTCACTACTCAAGATTCTCACTACAAGTTTAAAGAAAAAACTGATATCACCCTACCAAAATTTGGAAAATAAGGTCCATATCTACCCAACCTGGGTCCCATTCTCCCAGAATGAAACGACACACCCCACTGAGTGTAGTAAATGAGACATTACAAATGTAATTATGATTCCAGTGCTTATTAAAAGTCATCTAATACATCCAAAAGATAACATTAAGATATTTTATATCCAAAATCAAAAAATTCCATGTAAATTAAAACTCTGATAGAGGGAAAACAAAAGTAAGACACTAAAGACCCTTCTCTCTCTTTATTCCGAGGGGCGTAGTAATATAGATCACATAAGACAAAATATCCATATCAATATTTAAAAAATTAAAAAAACAGGTCGATATAAATGAGTGAGACACACCAGTATCAAATAAAGCAGTCACTAAATACAATGATATAGTTATGGTACCTCTCACGATCATTACACCTATATCAGATTCCTCTAAATACTCTTCTATTATATTAGGATACTTTATTACAGATTCATATGGTTGTACATGATTGGTTCCTAAAAAATTTTATTATACCATAATTTTTTTCCAATACTCTTATGCCCCTCAATATAGAATAAATTAAATGGTCGACCTTCTATAGGTGTCCTGAGTGATAACAAGAACAACTTATATTTGGTTCATCAATACAAACATATTTTGAATTCTGAGCCTTTCCAAACTGAATGTCAGTAAAATATTCTATAGTAGTAACTGTAAGAGGTCTTTATGATTCATGTTATCTAGAACCGCCATGAGACTCATCATGGTTTCTTTTTCCATTTAAGGAGTAGAAAAAACTTTTCACAGGAGAATAATGAACACAGGTCCACCCTTACATACCATCTTCTTCATTATAAAAATCAATGCTCTCTCTAGCAGCTTAGTATAAGAAGAGATCATGATTAAGACAAAATTAGATTGTTTATTAGGTTGTAGACACATATCAAACCCTCGATCCATCATCTCTTCATTTAATACAACCTCAAATAAAATCTGAACAGGTTACACAAAATGTTTTTCATGTTGTGTCATGGACCTTTCACCCTACTGGAAGTTGAGAAACAACATTGATTTTACCAAGACCATTGATTTTGGATATAAATATTAGTGAAAATAACTCTTAAGTAATTTCACTATAAACCCTCATACTTCTTCATTATCACCATCAAATCCCACCATCTCCAATTAGGCCCCTCAAGCTTGATGGTAACACACTTCACATAAGACAAATCATGCATTTCCATGAAATAATAAACTAAATAAATATTTTATAATAAATCCTAATCCTTTTGATAATCATTATATCCCTGGAGATCTAGTGTATTTAGGTAAAACAAATTGATAACAATATCTAGATTCATCCCTTTAAGGATCCACTATCAGAGCCTTAATGGGAATGGGTGTAGTTCCATGTACCAAATATTACACAACACACCCAAACATCTCAATAATATTATAGTAAACCAGAAGATTTTCTAGTTATAAATTACTATCATCATATTCTATTGTCCTATTCAAATTTACCCTTGGAGGACTGATGTTACAAAACATTAACAGACAATTGTAAAAGCATCAGAAAAGATAGACAAATCAACAACTCAGACAAGAGATACTGGAATATCAATTCCATCAAGGGGAATTCAATATTGGTATTTCAAAAAAAATATTTTAGAATCATTTATTATTCTAAAAAAACATACTATTCCTCAAAGAGACTTTCCCAAGCACCCATGGTGAGATAATTATTTTAATGACAAGATGTGTCCAGGAACTCACTCATAACTACATCCTAAATTACAAAAAATCTTACATATTATCTACCATTACAACCCATCTATATACTAACATTAATTAAATGTGCACAACCAAAACTTCCCATTTTATACAAACTTTTAGGAACTAGTCCTGATACCCTAGTAAACTGATTTTCAAGATGGCTCTGACATTTCCCGATGAGTGTTCCTGACCCCTACGGGTTGGTTATTTTCACCTATAATCATATAAAAACACAATACAATGAATTTTTCCGCAAAATATTGGAATAAAATAAAATACATTTTATTATTCCTAGCACTCCAAAGGAAGAACGTAGTAGAAAAAAATAGGTAAAATAATACCCATACAGTACATCATCAAAAAGAAAAACATCTACCAAGATAAAATCTCAGATGTATCCCATATAACATGTGTATTATATCTCCACTAGTCACTTCCATCACTCTAGGTCCCAAGGATCAAGAACATACATAACATCCAAGTGGTGATTCCCCTTTACTTGGACTCGACATAAGATAATCTATAAATTCTTATAGGAAAAAATAAGTTGTGAACAAAACGTCCCAGTAGAGTCTAAAAAAGTGTTCCATTATCAATTCCACATCAATTAAACTAATTATGATTTTAATTTAAATAAAACAAAGCCTGGAATGGAATATAAATATTTAATAAAAATGTTTCATAATCAAAAAGGGATATAATGTGTTTCAAAATAGTATTAAATGCAATTTTTATATAAAACAATTATATAAATCATTTGGCATGAATAAAAAAATCAATAATAAATATCATGTATTCATAAAATCAAAAATATCATAGCACCATGTAATATCCATATCATATATTTGTTTTTGGTAATAATATCCTCACACTAATCAATTAGTTATATCATCTCAATGCGTGCAAATGTTCCCCACTTAAGATGTCTATACTCAACTCCACATTAGAAAAATGATGTTGTAATATGTTTATGTCAATGTTGTCATCAACAATCCACTTCTAGGGGTTTCATCATAGAATAATTGTCTTAATTACCCATTAATTTCTTAGGACCAAATGTTATTAATTCAGTTCATCAATCAATCATGGTAAAATTAATCATTTAAAAAAAGTTCAAAATTCAATTCCCCAAATTTCAGTTTTCAACATTCCTTTCTCATTTAAAAACCAAATCAATGGTTCTCGTCAATTAATTCTATTTAAAACCATCTATAAATTTAATCCATTTATATAAGGATTATTATCATATAATTTCCTAATATCAATTAAAAATTCAGAACATTAATATTCTCAAATCCACCCAATAATTTTAACTCCATTTAAATTGAGGGGTTTCACAATTTTTATGCCCTTTTCAAAATCAAACATCAATAATCTCAAATCCAAGTTTTTACATAATCCAAAATCTAATTTAAAATAAATCTATTAAATTAGGGTTTCAACTGTAGGTAAATATCACATGGAACCACCTTCCATTAAACATGTGATCAAAACATCACAAAACCCACAACGGGGTCTACCAATGAAGAACAAAAGAGTATGATATCAAGGAATCTATCCTTGTATAAATATCCATAAAAATAGAGATTATATATCAATAACATGATGATAAATCACTCTCTAGGGGGGATTAAATATCAGAAGATTTCCAATAGATGAGATATATATTACTTGAGAGGGGTAAAACACTTCCACTAGAGCTTACATCTAATAATAATAGAGTTTTTATGAGAAAAATTGTCTCTTGGGAGCCTTTAAAAATGAAAATGTTGAGTTATGATTGACAAGAGGGATGTTAGAATTTAAAAAGTTAAAGGAAATTTATTTCTGTAAAGACATAGGTCATGCCGCAACACCCCATGGCCATGATGTAGAATGTTAAAAATACACATGACCATGGTGAAACTACCCTAGACCACAAATTAGCCTCTCCTGGTTAGAGATCCTCTTGAAAATAAACCAAATAACTCACCTAGATCTACTTCATATAAGGTAAGACCATGGAACAACCCATTCACCATGTCACAACTTTTCCCATATAGGCAGTTGGAAAATGAAGTTTTCCCCAAAGATCCACATGGAAACCGAATTACAATGTTATAAGGGTGTCGAATTTGGTTGAACCAACCAAATATACCCATCACACCCTTACACCATAGCATCCTCCTCCATGTTGTAGTTGGGAATCTCTATACCACAGACCCTATACCATGGAATGAATCCCTACTAAAAACCATCATTTTTTCAAAATCACCAAAATACCCAGAAACACATATAATCAAAATAGAAAACAAGATAAGAAAAAAATAAGTACCTATAAAAAGGGTAATGGGATGTTAAATATTTCATATTTTATTTCATGGAAAATGTATTTTTAACTAAAATATTCTTTCTAAATGAAATTCATTCTCATAAAGGTTAAATATTTTTAAGAAAAAATCTCATGGTTGTTTAATATAGTTTTCCATTAATTTGTATGTTATTTTTTCCCAAATATTTTGTCCTTAAATAATTTTAAATCCAAATATGTGTTTTCTCATATGACCCAACAATTTACCATTACCATATATTAATGGGAATGTAACCCCCCAATTTTTAATATGTAGTTTTTCATAAAAGGAATGTCAAAATACTAAAAAAATCATCCATTCAAAATCAAATGATTTATAATACACTCCTTAATCCTTTATGATAACATTTATGTGATTTAAATGATCTATGGTTGAATATTTTTTTTAAAAGTAAAAATTTTCAAAAAACTCATTTCACTTTTTTGAAAACATTATTCCATTTTTGAGGATTAATTATTGAACATTTTTTTAAAATGTAAATTGTTTCAAGATTTTTTTAATTCCCATTTTTGAAATATTTATTCTCTTTTCCAAGATCATCCACTAATTTTTCTATTAAAAAATTTAATGAAATAAAAAAAATCACTTCACATTTTAAAATCACATTTAAAAGTTACCATAACATCATATTTTACTCGAAATATAAACGTATTTTATCAAAACTCATTTTTATTTTATTCCCATTATTATATTTATATCTATATCCTTTATTTCATTGGAAATTATTTTTCTAAAAACACCCAATAAATTTTCTTATAAAATTATCTTTTAGGTTGATTGTATTTTGTGTGTCAACTATTTACATTATTGAGGTATATTTGGGTGATACTATCTGGAAAAGTTAAGAATCCCATTTTTCTTTCCATGAGATATTTTTGATGCAATGAATGATAGTTTTCAAGTGAAAAACAATTGTATAGGTGAATGAAATGTGGGGTTTTATATCACCCATCAATGCATTGATTGAAGATTGATATCTCTTGTGATATTTTTATTGAGTGTGGCCATTTTGTTTGTTCACATCATATATCAAAGTCATTTTTTTATTCACAGCATACAACTTGGGAATTTTTTTTATTCACAACCTATAGCATGTACATTATTTCTATTCATAAAATATATCACGAGAATTTATTTTATTTACAACATATATCAGGTGATTTTTTTTCTCCACAAAATTATTTTCGGCCTTTTTTTATTCTCAACATATTGCATCATCATTTAATTATCTCACAACATAAACTATGGACATTTTGTTCATTCACAATGTTATGAATTGATATTTTTTATGTCTACAATTTTATAAATTCCATATTCTTATTTTCATTCCATAATTATTTGTTATGTTATGTTACAATGTCATTTCAAATCTGTATGTTGATGATTACACACCATGGATCATTTGTATTATATAAAACTATTTTTCAATGGTACATGGATATTAATTTGATATTACATAACTTATATCATGGATTATGGAAAAATTAAATTTTCTCTATGATGTTTTAATAAGATATTTCTTATCATCACATGTTTTATCATATTCTTATAATCTAACCCATTGTGACGTGATGATAGGTTTTCCATTTTTGAGCATTAGAGTATAAACCGTTCTGATTTCTCCAACCCCTAAGTTATATAGTCTTTTTATAACTTATGATAAGTATAAAAGAGAAGCTATTGTGGCTCAATTATGGAGAAATTTTCATGAACATCTGATATATTTTTCTTATGTAGTTGTTCTTCAAGGACACAAAATCATTGGTTCATTGTATTTTTTTATTATGATATTTATTGTTTAAATTATGTAAAATATATAAAATAAATATATGTCCATCTCAAACTATATCAAATATAGAATTTATAGAAATTGTTTTTCATTCGATATGTAGTATTATAGGTCTAGGGTGACATTGTTGGTATCAATATAAGGTTTAGCTATTTTAAAGGATTACTATAATTATTTTGGGGTTTATAATTAGAAAAAATTGGTCAAAGCCCTATATATATTTATAGGATAACATCCTAAAATTTTGGTATGTTTTTTAGTATGTTGTTTTCCAAGAAATTACATCAATGCTTGGATACTAGAAAGTGGATGCAGTTGAATAAAAAATGAACCTAGGGATAATCTCCTTGAAAATGGTGAGATGATAATTGAATCAATCTTCTCAAAATGCAAGATGAGTGGGTGTAATACTGTACACTTGGGTAGACACTCTCGAGGTATATTTTTGGGTAATCAATTCACTATTAACAAATATTATAAAGGAGTTAAACTTTTATTTATGGTATGTTAGATATCCAAATAAAACTTTGAGCATTCAAAACCTAGGTTAAACTAATGGAGTTATAAATAAATATAATTATATCATAGTTGAATTGAAATAATCACGTGTTTAAAAGAAGTTATCATTTTATAATACATCTTTGGAATGAGATTTGATAATCATAGGATCATTTAACACAATTTCATTGGATATTTTTAGAACAATTTCTAATTTAATATTTCATTGGAAATATGACTATTAACCTAAATTTTGGGAATGTATCAATTTAGAAACCCCTAATATGTTGATATAGAATCGTATATGCAATAAATGGACTATATTCTAGATATTTTCTAATTATGAGGTAAATGATATGTTACCAAGACCACCTTAAGATAGAAAATATTATATCTCCATAAAATCTATTTGTTGAGTTATGATTATCTTTTAAATATCATTTTGTATTATATTTAGTTAGTTATTATTAAAATTTTATGTGATTCAAAATTATTTAAGATGGTAAAATGGAACGCTCCAATATTTTACTATATAATTTTTCCTTAAAATAAACATAGTGACGATAATATGTTTCACACAGAACACAAAAAAAATGAGATGAAAAATAGTAAATGAATATTATAACGAAATTTTAAGAATAAAAACCAAATAGTTGTTAAAAATATTATAATAAATTAGAAATTAATTGAAAATATTATCAATTACGTTGTATGCTTTAAAAAGACAATTTTTTAATAATAGTGCATTTTCTTTATTTTCTATTTTCATTAAAAGATAAACATATAAATTTTAAAAATTGATTTTTTGAAGTGAAATTTATTTTTTTGGATTTAGAATTTAAATATTATATTAGATTATATTTTTGAGGTTTTTTAAAATAATTAATTTTTATGTAATTACTGAAAAAATAGTGATTTTCTAAAAACATCACATATATGATGTTATCATAATACAAGAAATAATTATTATTTTTGAATACTATGTTTCTATTAAAATATATTTATAAATTAAAATAACTCATTTAAAAAACTATATTTAATTTATAAAGTATATGTTTATTGTTTATAAAAATTATGTAATATTTTACTTTGAAAAATTGTTTTTATTCTCTTATATTAATCATTATTTTTCAACACTTATAGAAGTTAAATACAAAAAATATATTTAATATTTTGGGTAAACATTTAAATTTTATTTAAAAAGTTGAATTTTATTTTTAGGCGTATAATTTTTTTTTCTAACACCACAATTAATGACCATGAAAATAGAAATGGATTATTCTAAACTAACTGTGTTTTTAATATTGGGAAATTTTTATCCAAAAAAATTATTGAAATATATTCTATATAATGAATTTGATATTATTTTAAATTTTTATAATAATATATTATCACTCATTTAATTATAAAATATGTTACATAAAATTAAGAACACAAATTGGTAAAACAAAAAAAATCTACAAAATAATTTTTCTATAGATTAAAAGTTATAATTTAAAAGATAAATTTATATTGTTTAAAAATTTAATAATATTATATGGAGATTGAATTTTTTTCAATTAAAATAAAAATTTGTTAACATGGGTTTCCTTATTTTAATAAAATATAAATTACTTTTGTTAAAACTGGTTACAAAGGTAAGATCCCAAATAGTAAATTGTAAAAAACTAGTGGATGAAGTTTTAAAATAAGATTTTTTTTTGAAAATGACTGGAACTGGATTCATTCAACTTATATCACTCCATAATATATTATTTCCTACTTTTGGATTCATTGATCATTGAATAGAGTCATTCCATCGATGAAAAATTAATGGTATTTACAAAAGTTCCTTGTTTTTCACTAATAAACCGACATTATGCCACTACATTTTTCTCTCATTTACAAAGTATTATATCTACGAATAATTTTTCCTTGTATCTCCTAAACCCTATACCCACATCTTAGAATCCTTTTTATTTACAAATTACATAGAAAATGAGTCTAAGATGTTTTCCAATGGAGAACATCCAAAGGGAGTGGTAATGTTCTCAATCGATCTCTCTTAATTATTTCCTTCTTTTACCGCATAAAATATTTTACAACAATGAGAATATGATACAATTATTTCTATTATTATTAATAAAGGTTATTATAGTAATTTAATATCACTTTTATACTTTCCTCTTAAAGGATTTCAAAACAAATATGTCAGAATGTGTTTGTGGGCCTCCCACCTCCAGGATCGACAAGTTCTATTTTTATGACCTACCTACTTGGATGGATAAAAGTAATTATTTAATGATACAATTTCAATAATATAACATCATTAAAGTTATAAAATCATGAATTATTTTATTTTCTACATCCCACTTTTTCTATGAAAAATGATTGTGTTGTTTGTGTGTACATGAAAACTACCACCTCCACAGAACAATATAATTTGTTCTTCATTACTTTCTAATAAGGAAAAATTTGAAAATATATTTGAAATGTAAATATTATACTAATGGAACTGTTAATATCCATTAAAAATATTAGTATACATTTTATTAGTCAAATTTATAATAAATGTTCATAGGAAACTTAACCACCAAAAATTAACATATCAATGCACCTTTATTAATATGAGTCCATTTTGAGAAAATATAGGAATAGATATAAATTTAATTATAATTGAATTTTAAAATAAAAAAACCTATACAATTATGAAAATTATGATGTTATTTTATAACACATTTTATAATAGCCAATAGACCAAGGAAAATTCAGAAAAAATCCATTGAACCATAACAAGTAATCTCTATAAGAGAAATATATTAAATAAATATATAACATATAATAGTAAATTGGACGTAGAAAATAAAATATTTACGTAAAATGTTCTTAAGAATGTTTTTAATGTATATAATTTTATGGTTATAGATGTTAGGCACCCACATAGAATGAATGAGAACCTGAGTTAAGGGTTATTTTTATCTATTCTCAATTCTCTCAAACATGTTTGATATTTTTCACCATCATGTATTTTATATGGTGTATTAAATTTCATATTTACATAAATTATAGTTAATATCATTCATTTAATAATATTATAATTTTCATCTAATAGTAACCCTCTAATGTTCCTTATATTCTTACTTTACTATGCTCGTAGTGGGGTTTTCATCTCAATATTACTTCATTGGGATATGATATGTATGAAAAAATTGTTTAATGTTTTTGGTTTATATATCAATTATGTATTTATTTGATCATTATTTTTTAAATCTATGGTATTTACAAACACATCAATGATTTTTACCTTTCATGGGTTTTTAATTCGAAAGACAATGACAATGTTAGTGTTTTTGTTAACTCAATTATTCTTCATTGAGTTATGATTTTTATGTATTAACGTATTTAATATATTCTGTGTAAATTATAATAATTTTTTTGAAATGGGTTAGAGGTCAATAATTCTTTATTGAAAAAACAAAACAATACCTCTTTTGAAAATGGGAAAATAGGAAACTCATTACAAACAGTGGAAAAAACCTTAAAATAGCATGAACCAAGGTTCTAAGTTGAAACATGGTTGTCTAATAGAAACCCAAAATCAAAATGATAAACCAACAAAGTATCATCACCCCTAATATAAAATGAAATAGTGAAATCAGTCAAAGTGAAGCATCTCTCATTACAAATAAGTTGGGTCATGTTGGTCCAACACATCCTAGCAGAACACCCCTCCCACACACATATACAAGTTGAGGGTGGACTAGATGACAAGTTCCAGAACACCTATCTCTATTTCAATTTGCCCACCCAACAATGAAAATGAGAAACACACTGCACTTTCAACCTGATGCAACATAAAACCTGACCAAGAAGTCTATGAAAAAACAAATTAGGATTCCCATCAATCTAAACTGGAATGATGGATGAATAATGGGTGTCAGCACACCCATACCTTATTCGAGGCCACCCACCCAGAAGTACTTAAAAAATTTCAGACTACACCAAATGAAACAAGATAAATACCAAAGCACACCAAGACATCGACAAATAAATAAAAGAATCAGACCCAACAAAAAGTATGTATTCTTATTTAACCATACATGAAGCCACCATTGAAGCATGAATAACACCTCCTGATCAATAGCAACAAGACCACCAATGAATATCTCACACACATCCTTCCATTCTATCCCCCTTCCATCACTAATAATAACCATTGAATTAGAACTTCTGAGATCCTCATTTGACACCTAAAAACGAAAATTGTGACCTAACGATGCCGGTATTTGAACATTCTTTACCATAATATAAGTTATTTATTTTCCAAGAATCTTCAAATAAATGATACAAGAGATATCTATGTACAACTAACCCTATACAAAAAATCGATCAAAGATGGAAATCCTAGATCTAAAATCAGACCCAGGCAAGAGGAAAATTGAGAAGTCTGTGAAAAAAAAGGGACTGACGGTGACAACGAGGACCACCAAGAAGAAATGAAGATGAGAGATGTCTAAAATTAAGATAGGTGGATTAAAATGTCTCTATATCTAACAACATGGAGCCATATAAATATAATATCCACCAAAACATCCACTAATGAGGAGTAATAGTGGAATGATGGTGCAAGAGAGCTCGTGTAACCCTAGATGTGGGAGACGCCACACCTGGAGAATAAGGATGAATCTATGGGTAAATTATAGTATTTTATTGTATTATGTAGTAATTTATCTTTTTGGGGGGATTCAAATTTCCACCACATAAAACCCCTTTCTAAATTTCTTTTTATTTATAAATTATGATATCCAAAAAAGATATGGTTAACTCAAATTTCATTTATTTTTGTATAAATATTATTCCTTGAGAATTATTCTTATAAGTTTGATAAATTCTTATATTTAATATTTCCTAGGATATTTCATATTTTATATCTATGTAAAATGATTCATTAACTCACTTATTACTTTTGGATTAACTTCTTTCTCAAAAAGTGTCAATTTTTATGAAAAAAATATCATTTCCATTAAATATATTTTTTCCTCAATATTAATGTTTTTTATTCCATAAATTTCTTGCATTCTTATTTTAAAATCAAAATATTGGTTTTCTCATGTCACTTACTATTTTCCATTACCAACTTTCTATTTGAAATTTTACTACATCTTTTTATGTTGTGGGTTTTCAGTAAAGGTATTTCTAAATATTAATGTTTTTTTCACCCTTTAAAAATAAAATGTTTTATATTCCTCTTAAATTAATTTTTTATAACCATTATTTATTTTCTAATCTCTATTATTATTGATTCATTTTAAAAGTAAAATTTTTAAAAAAATGATAGCACCTTTTTGAAACCTTTGTGTCATTATTAAGTACCCACCTTTGAAGAATCTTCTCTAAAAATAAATTTCATCAAGATTTGTTAACTTAACTATTTTGAAATATTTATATGTTATAAGGATTAACAATTTATGTATCGTTTTAAAAATTAAATACACTCACAAAATTCCCTACTTTTGGACATTACTTTTCAAAGTGACCATAACTTCATATTTTATGCCAAAGATAAAACAATTTTATATAATCAATTGTATTATTTTTATTTTACTGTTCAATTTATCTCAAAATGATTTATTTCCATGGAAATTATTCTTTATGATTCACCCTCTAAATGTTATAATAAAATACTATTTTTTGGTGCCTAAATTTTTTGTATCAATAATTTACAATGTTGAGGTAAATTTTAGTGATTCCATTTGGAAATGTTACAGACCTCATTTTTCTTTCAATGAAGGATTTATGATTTGAGGAATTATTGTTTTCATGTGGCACACAAATGTATAGATGATTTATGGGTGGTGTAAAATGTAGACCTTTAATTCATTAGTTAATGTTTTATATCACATATTATATGGATGAAGAGCAAGTGTGTTTTTTTATTTATTAATAATTATAATATGAATTTTGTTTGTTCATAACATATAGAATGGACATTTTGATTACTAAAAACCAGAAGTGTTGACATTTATTGTCAAAACATTTATCAATGGATTATTTTTTTCACAAAATATATTTTGGTAATTCGTTTTATTCAGAACACATAACATGGGTATTTTTTGGTTCAAATCATAAATCATGGACATTTTGTTTCTCTATAACATGAAGAAAAGGAATTTTTTTGTTCATAATGTTATAAATTCTTTATGATTTTGTTTATTCCATAATTATTTTTTATGTTATGTTTTTACACCATACCAAACCATTATTTATAAAATAAAGACCAAGGATCATTTTTATTATATCACATTTTTTTCCATGGTATATGTTTGTTTATTTGATATTATATATCCTTTTATCACGAATTATGGAAAAATATCATTATTTTATGTTCTTTTAATAATATATTTCCTCCTACTCACATTTTATCATATTATTATGGTCTAACCTTTGATGATTTTCTTATTTGTTTCCCTATATTGAACATTTTGTGCTTACCTATTTCTTATGTCTCTATTAAAAAGGTTTTTAAAATGAGTATAATTTATTAAATGTACTTAAGGGATTTTTGTGTCACTCAATTATAGATAACTGTTCATATGTATTAAGAAATATGTATCATGTGTAGCTAATAATACAAGACACTAAACATTAAATTCGTATGATTGATTGTTTATTGTTAGATGTAATGTTTAACTTATAGAAATGATGTAAAACAAAGGTATGTTCATCCCACATTATATCAAATCCTATTTTCAAGAAGTTGTTTTTATCACTTGATTTGGGAGTGTGGGTCTAGGGCTCCTCACTTAGACTAATCATCAGTCAAAAGATAGTTGGAATTGAAAGCAATATTCTCTAAAATCCTATTTATATGATATAATAATATTGGGTGTGTCATATAATATAAAGAAAATATGTTAAAAGGATAAAAATTTGGACATGTATTATGTCATATCGTATGATATATATATATATATATATTATAGGAAATGTACATGGATATGTCATATTATATAACATAGTTGATTCATAATGATTTGAGAAGTTACCATATATTATAGTCATTATTCTTGTGCCATGGGCTAATATAGAAATATTTCACTACACCATAGTAATTTAACTATGATGTGGATATTGAATTTTTTGCAGTGGTGAGGTTTTTAAGGATATTAATGGTCTATGATTTTGGGTTCTACACTGCATCACAGCCATATAGAGAAAAAGTAACTATGGTCAACCATTTTCTATGTTTTAATATGGAGGCTCTCTTGTGGAGACAGAAAATATGGTAATGGTGTTTTTTTTCAATGGAATATGTCTTTAGGAGGTTGTGTCGTAGTTAAGTGTATGTAACTGTGGAATTATATTATTTTATACTAACAAATTTTTATGGGTATTAGGCTACACCGTGGTATAGTTTTATATGATGAAGCACATACAATGTCCATGAAAAAAATAAAAAGGCTAAACCACATTTTATTTCTCTATTATTTAATATGGATATACACTAAAATTTTAAATACATAATATCTATAAAGATCAATACTTATTTGGGACTCCAATAAATAAAGAGGAAACCTTGATGAGGATTTAGGAACATGTAAAAGATTTAAAATAATATATATGGATGATCCTCCATCTATTAATATGAGGCCTTCATTCTATGCTAAAGGATGATAGAATCTGGTATAATAAAATAAGGATGTTATGATTTTCTCTTAATTCTGTTTTCTATATAGATGAAGAATACTTTTTAGTTTTCCTCATTTTTAATTCATGCATTCTGTTAAATTTTCATGATCCACCCTATTTTTTCCAATGTTTTCTCATTCAATCTATTACCATTTCTTCTCTAATATACATTCTTCAACCATGATCTGCTAAATTTGATAATGAGTTACTGACCTGGGGCTTGTCCTTGGGGAGTATATCTAGTTGTTTCCTGAATTATTCACATAAAATATAAAATATTTTGATTCTATTTGGGGGTAATATTGGTGAAGTGTATGAGTTGGGGAATTTTCCACTATGATGAAAATATTGAATCGACATTTATTCTTTATTATATATATATATATTCCATCCCTTCCATTAAAACATAATATGATGGGGTTAGGTCTTGGAAGATTCCACGCTCTTGATTCTAGTGTACCATCAAACTTGATTATAAGAGGAGTTAAAGTTTCATTTTCCAAATAATATTCACAGGATTTGAATATTCCAAAAACAATACATTAAAATAAAATATTTAATATATTATATTTTATTATTGAACTATCAAACTAAATTTAAACAAAAAATATGAATAATTACTGAACCCCCGGGACCAAACACTAAGACCAAGTATTTTTATTTCTACCTCGTTTTCTTGCATTAAATTATTGTTTTGATTTTAATTATATTTTCTGTATCCTTCCATTATTTTTTCAATGAATAAGAAAGGCACAAAATAATTAATTTAAGTGAATTTAAATTATTAATTGAATAACTTTGATGCTCCACAAGTAAGATATGCATGGTTATCAATTTTCATTCACAAATAAAAATATAAATCATATATTTTTCCACAACTTGTGATAGGTGTGCATTAAAACATGGAATTGTTATTTTTTATCCAATTAGATTTCTACATATTTTTTATTTTCACATTGTAAATATTTTTCTATTATTTTATAATTTTTTTTACCATGATGTTTTTGAATTATTATTACTATGCATTGAATAATTACTCATAGGTGAAGAAATAATATTCAGTGTTTGAAAATGTTGAAGATTACCTCTAATGAAGGTATGGTGATATTTTTTTTATTGAAAAAAATTTTGAATTCCCAAGAGATTAAAAAATTCACTATAAGAAGTGACATACATGGATAATAAAATCCAATGTGAAATTCACATACCAAATTCCAAGGAAGAAGTCCTTCCCAATTTTACAAAAGTGGTACAGTAAGTTGGGGCCTTACATGCGGAGTATCCTCAACTGAACCCTATGAACATCCATATTCAAACCAACCATGATGAGCTAGATGGAATTATTATGTTGAATAATTTCTCGATGAGATGTGTGTGGTAGATCAATAGGATCTGGATAACATATTGGATGATTATGACAAAAAACATGAACTCCCTATACTCGATAATGTTGAGGATCCATCACCACTCTACTTGTCTCTAAATTTGGAAGAGGTATAATCCATCAAAATTTTATAGTTTTATGAATAGATAGATGATACCCACTACCTACCTCTATCCTGTAAAATTCAACTTCAAGAGGCCCTTACCAGTAATAATAAATTGAATCCATACCAATACAAGGATTCATTCCTTTCATAAAATCTATTTCATTTTTTTATTCTTAATTGTGTATCACTTATTAATATTTTGAATGTTCATATTCATAATAACAACTTTTTTATTTTAGGAATAAAAAATAATAATCGTTCACTTGTTAAGAAAAACATAAAGATTTCAACACATATTTAACATGCATTAGGGGAAGTCCATGAGGAGATCCAAGTGAACTTAATAAATTAAAACAAAAAAAAGATCATTTCCATGAAAGGGGGTATTTTCATGTTGAATATTAATGTTTTAATATTTTCTATGTAAAATTACATTCTAACCTTACATTTATATATTAAATTGATACAACCTACATTGAGAAATCACTTGATAATAAAGGGGAATCTGCATAAGTAGAAATTGAGAAAAAGGAGGATCCATAGTTCATCTTACACCAAACATGAATGTTATACCACATTTTTAGGGGGTGGATTTGGTGTACTCTATATATGGATACTTCCCTACCAACAAATAAGAAGAGAATGCTAGGAAAAGGAGAACATAAAGGTTCAAATCCATGAATCTCCACCCACTAAAATATTATGGGTGACAGATGGTACTACACTTCTGGAGGTAGTAAAAATCCAAAGCCTACTATGGGGGATTAAACCAAGAATTATATTCTTATTTAATTTGAAGGATAATTTTATGTTTTCTTATGAATTATTTAGGAATGTAGGTTAATACATCTATCTTTTTATTTTACTTTGACATGAACCTTAAATTTTGATCAGTGATTTTATATTTTAGCATTATTAATGGCACAAGGTTGTCTCTAAAAAGATAAAAAGAGATACGACTCAAGATTAATGAGAAAAGGGAGTTCATTCTTACATTATAATTTTCTTAAATCCCTGTATAATGTTACAAAAATTCTATTTTAAGATGTAAATTTGAATTGAATTCACCACAAAGAATCTTATTTCACATGAATTATCTAGGAGACATTAGTTTATTTGTAATAATATGATGAAATGTTTCATATTTAATTGATAATGATATTAAATCTACTAGATGGATAATTCAATAATTAGAGTGAATCATGGATGTTAGTTTTGTGAGTCCAAATTTGAGGAAATTTCTTGACTCATGAAAATGAAAGGTCTGTATATTTTTTCAAATATTTAATCCCTAAAATTTATTTGAATTTATTTAATATTATTATTCCATGAACTTATTTGTTTCCAAGTTTATATAATTCATTACCTAATAGTATTTAAATACCCAATACTTTCTATATTACCTTGAGCATATTTCTTGAGTGATCTTGGGGCATGTATTGTTATATAAAATTAATTTTAACTTGTCAAAAGTATAACTATGAAAAAAATCATTTAACATGATTGAGGCATTTTTATTGATAAGGCCTTATCCTTGAGAAAAAAATTTCATTTGTCTATGTTTATCTCATGGAGACCATGAATGCCCTTATTAGGAATTATCCACATTTCAATCCGTTTATATACATTTCTACCCTCCTCTTTGTATTTTTCATGTTATTTTAATGTTGATGTTTAGGGGTGATGGAATTTATGTTGAAAAGATACACTACATTGTAATGGAAAAGTGTGGTTGTGTTATTTTGGGTATTGAGAAAGGTTTTTGATTCATCCACTATACTTTGATTTTTTACCCTTCTAGATAAAAAATGAAAAAATTGTTTATGGATTTCAAAAATCAATAATCACTATTACCAAAACTATTATATTTATCATATGTAGTTATGTGGTGGATGTAAGTTTTATTATGAGAATAAATTTTAAATAGGAAATATTTTTGTTGGAAAAAATAGTTTTAAAAATAAAAAAAATTAAACAAATTTTATAGAAAATTCATAAAGGTGAAATTCATTCATTATTCTTCCAATATTGATGACCATTACATTTATCTTGTGAATATTATTCTCTCATTTTGAAGGGGATATTTTCATTACACTTTTTCTTTTCATATCATGCATTATTCTTTTGAGATAAACATACTATTTTATCCTTAATATTTTTTAACATCAATACCTACCAACCTTAAGACACAGAGTCATTAGATCCTTATTTGGAAGTATATCATTATTTTTCGTGATTTTTTCATTATAAAGTAGGAAAAATATATCCCTTTCAAGCATATGGAAAAGTGAATGAATTCAATGTATATGCATAACTCGATTACAATAAGTGCGTTTAGTGATGGAACAAACATATTCAAGTGAGGTAGATCCTTAATTGGAATGTTTAATAATAATGAATTTAGAATCTATAACTAATTAAATGATAATATCCACCAATTTCAAAATAATAAAATAAAAATACTTGGATTAATTGTTTTACTTGAAAAATGAGAATTTAAATTGATATTTATTATGGAAATTGAATATTTAGTTTAAACGTAATAATTATCTGATTCTTATGATTTTGAATAAGAAAAAATGATATCATTTTTTCCCTTTTTAATTTACTATCAAGATTAAATTATAGAGTATTAGGATAGTTCACGTGTAGGTGTATTGGATGCATCTATTTTCATGAATAAATTTAATCAATTTTTAATGGTTTTAACTAGGTTATAATCCATATTCCCATATGATTAATTTTTCATGTAAAATGTGAGACATTACCTTTGAAAAATTTATATATACTAAAATGAATAAAAATGTTTATTTTCATTTTTTTAATGTACTCATGGTTTTTGGGTGAAATTGTAATTTATCGATTTTATATTTTACATCTATAAATATCATTTAGTCACTAGGTAGACCGAAACTAAGGATTGGAAGCCATATAGTCATCTCAAGAGAGTCGTATGGCCAAGAAATCCCTTTGGAAAGGACACTCAAGCATTGTAGAGGAGATAGGGCCATATATGGGGGACCCCACACAGTGTGTGTTACAATGCCTATGTAGGTTGTGATTTTCATCACGGCACATCCATATGGGTATGTGTGTTGTGGGATACCTTCCCCATTATAGGAATCTAATCGGTGTATGTTGGGTGTTGTAATATATTGAATCAATCGAACACACTAATGTCTGATATGGGATGACAACTGATGATGGAACTATTTATTATTTAACCAAACAACACCATTTCACCTCTACTCCACTCTCCCACACATGGAAACCACCTTGACACCACCTGCCGCTGCACAACATCATATACTATCATATAAAACATTCTATAGGAACCACGTACTCCACTAGGGGTGATCAGGATTCAAAAAGAATACACTAATAAAGCTTGGGATCACCATGGGTGATCTAAGGTTCCTCGAACAACCATTGTGAATCCCTTTTCAAGGGAGAATGAAGCCTTGCATATTAAAGAGTAACATTATCCAACCACTATTATTGTGGAATGATTGGGGAACAAAACCTACACCATAGACACCATTGTAGTGTTATGGGACGGTGTAAGAGTGTTTCACCACATCATGGATATTTCACAATGACATAGAGATTCCATTAAATGTAGTGGTGATGTTTTTAAGGATAGAATGGAGATACGAGTGTGGGTTTAAGGTTTCATCTTAGCCATAGAGAGATGAAGGAGCTTGGTTTGACTATCTGTTATGTTATACCATGGAGGATGTGAAGTGGAGATAAAAAATATGGTTTTTGGGATTTTTGGCAACGAAAATGGTCTTTGGGTGGTTGTGTCATAGTTACGTGCATTGCACCATGGAAGGATTTAAACTTAAAGCAATGGATTTTTGTGATTATTTGGTTGAACTATAGAATAATATTCTTTACCATAGCCTAGGTAGAGGACATACATAGATAAAAATGAAACACTAAAAGGTATTCCTCCACAGGGAAATAAGGTCCTATATCAAAAAACTAAATACCCAATATCAATGGATAATTCCATGTAGCCGAGATTACAAAACAAATAGAGGACAATTTGACCAATATTAAGGAAGATAAGAATGATTTGAACGGATATATATAGATATTAATCCATCTATAAATATAAGGGATTTCTAGTATACCAATGGATTATAAGAACATGTTGACTGCAATTTAACAAATCTATTATTCTAATGCTTTATTTTTCTATATTATTGGAGAGTTTTTTTAGTTCCATTCATATTTAATTAATTAAATCTTTTACATTAAAGTGTCCTATCATATTTTATTCAAAACATGTTCATTTTATCTATTTCACTTTCTTATCTCTTTCTAATTATTCCACTATGACCTCTTACACTTAGTAATGAATGATTTTCTTGAGGCTTTTCCTTGGGGAGGATCTATGCGTATCTTCAATTTTGCGGTTAAAATCTAAAGGTTTTGATTTTGTTTTTGATGTATAAGGGTGAAGTATATAGGTGTGGAGACTTTCCACCATGACGTGAATCTCAAATTTAGGTTTATTATTTAATTAATATATTTTACCTCCCTTCCATTGAATGATATATATTCACATTATGTATTTGAGCTACAAAATAGATGAAATGGAATATGATGGAGTTGGTTCCATAAAGATTCCACACTTTCGATATATTTTTTCCATCAACCTAGATTATAGAATGAAGTTGAATTTTATCTTCCAAATAATATTCCTAGGGATACAAGTTTTCACAACCAGTAAAATAAAGGATAATATTTAGAGAATGATATTTCAAAATTTATCTATCTAACCAATTTTAAACAACATATCTGAATAGTGAAGTAACCCAAAAGACTAAACTTCAAGGCCATGCATTTTTATTTTTTCCTTATTTTTGTAAATTTTATTATAGTTTGAATTTTATTTATCTTTTCCATATCATTCGATTGTTTTTATAAAATAAGATAAAAAAGTTATCTTATATGAATTGAAATGAGTATGCGAATGAAAACTATAGAATGGATTGATTTTAGAGAATCATAGAATGAAAATAGGTTCGGGTTCTAATTATCATGTTGAAAAACCATTTCAGGTTTTTATATATTTAGGTTTTAGGTAAAAATATATTTAGAAATTAATTTAATTAATTCATGTTTCATTTCGGTTTCAAGATGGTGATTATCCAATGGTTATGATATACTCTTTTTAGTATAAAATTACAATATTTCCAATGGATTGGAAATTTTGGGTTTTAATGCATTAAGTTTATCTTGATATCGTATTTAAACCTAATTTCCTTAAACTCTTAAATGTTGATGAGTTAGTTTGGGATTATCATTTGTGAAATTTAAAAGGCCCCTCTCTAGATCCACCAATCAATGGACAAGATTAAAATAAAAATAATGGTACTAGAAATTACAGCAGCCCAACATGAATGAGAAAAATAAAATATAATAACAAAACTTCTTACCCCTTTTCTTATATTAATATAGATTAATAACATAATTACACCCTAATTCTAGTAAAGAGGGAGTGTGAGGAAATGATGAAAATAAAAAAATTAAACATTACGAATATTGGATAGAAGAATAGTGGAAGAATCTGTAGTAGCACTACACTTTTCCACAAGTGTTGGTCTCGGAAACTGATCCCTAGAAACAACAACTCATTTATTTATTTATAGATCTCTTGGGGTGATTGTGTTGAATTAATTATAAATTATTTCTATCATAAAGTAGTTATGAAGATGTCCTGGGTTTGTTTAAATTTTCAAATGGAAGTTTGAGTCATAAATCTCATCAAATATAGTCGTTCATTGCCCCTTCACTGGATTTTATGTCCTGAAAAATGATTTTAAATCTTGATTTTTCATGGAATAGCTCCCTGTAAGTGATTTTATAACGTAAATTTATATTCTAAAACTCTTGGGGTGCCTCATGGAATATCACATATGGTCTACATTGTGACACATGGTCTTTTTCTATAGAGTGATTTTTCTTTTCATTCCTTAGTTTTACAATGTGTTTTCCTTCATTTTCACATCATAAGTAGTATATTTATGACATGAATGATTCATCTCCATCACCACAACCTCTATTTCTCCCATTTTCTTCATTTCTAACACCCAAATTCATCTTATAATCATTACTCTTTGTAAAAGGCCCTATTTTTATGGAAATAATTGTTGTTTGGACCCCTTTTATCATTTTAAATAAAACATTGTATAATTATAATGGTGGAAAAATACATTAAAATTTCATGCAAGAATTAATCATTTAAATAATAAAAAGTAATGAATTTTAATTCTAATTTTTTTTCATGGATTGTATGTTTCAAATACCCCCACACTTGAATTCAAACTTGTCCTCAAGGATGGAATCGGAAGATATTACAAAGGACACTCACCATATAATTTTTTTAAAATCCATGTCAATAAAATAAATTTATTATATTAGAAATTCAATTATTTTAGCATCACATAAGAAAATTCCTACAACGCCTAAATTTTCCAAGAAAAAAATTAATGATGTATTTAACATAAAATATTTTGATATAACCACTCCTTTTCACTCATCAATTTTTTAAATTAATTATTAATATTCATGACATTTTTAATTTACCTCACTTTAATTTTTCTGCCAAACATCAAAAAAAATTGTCATCCAGTTATAAACATTCCTTGAACGAATTTCACTCACCATAGTATTTCAATGAATTTAATGTCTCTATTATGTAAAGACATAAACAATTAATCATGAGGACTTAACTATTAAGTAAAAATAAATTTGAGTCTTTGGGTTTGTAGGTAAATGATTTAAATGTATTAAATTTTAAAACAATGGTTTTGATCTAAATAATAGTTCATGATTATCAGAAATGGATAAATAGAAAATTACCCATTTCCAAAATTATATCCAACTTTCTCAATAAGGTCAAAGTGGTATCAGGATAGTAATAAAACGCAAAGAATAAAAAACCCTATTTTAATTTTTATACTTTTTTAAATTAATGCTTGGGAAATATCACAAATCTAATACCAAACCCCAAAATATATCCTCATGAAAATATTTGTGATAGTTATAAAAATGTCATCAGTAAACCAATAGGGATTACTGAAATATAAATCCCATTATTTATTTACTTATTTAACTTTATTTAAAAGGTTTTGAAATTAATATATTAATTTAAAGTCTTCCCAAGCTCTTATAGAAATCCCCTACAATTATTTGCTACAAAATATCCATCCCTCCCCCCAGTAATCACATCCCATACAATCATTTTTAATAACTATGAAAAATAGAAAGGGAAGGATAAGAAAGGATAAAATAGGCTGGAAATAAGTCTATTTTCCTAACAGGTTATTCATGGATTCTATGGGAAAAAATTGGATTAATTTCAGGAGGGTTTAAGGTTAAAGTATATAAACAATAATATTCCTCAATCATAATAATATTGATTATATTAATTTATATTTTTTATATGATTCCTAATATATTATAGAAGATAACAAGAATGGTTCTCTCTAGAAATTTACTAAAGAAACAATGGGAATTATTGGCTCAGAAAATGTATCTGGAATGAGAATGATGTATTGGGCAAACTAATCATGGAAATACATTTGAATAATAAAACCAATTAATGAAAATATTATAAATTTAAGGTAGGTAAATTCATAGAAAAATTACATTTATAAAAATTAATTATTCTACCTAAATCATAATTTTTCAAATCCAAACCACATTTTTATCTCAAAAGAATATTATCCATTTTTCTTATACAAAATTATTAATAAATAAATTTAAAAACATGGAATGTAAATTATCCTGGGTAGTTTATGTCTTCATGTTTAGATGCTTAAACCTAGAATCCTACAAGGGCATGGAAATTTCCATTTGAATATATAAGAACAACTAAATGTGGAGAGTATAAAAAATCATAATTGAAACTCTTACACCATTTTCAAGGATGCTTCAATCTTTCCTGTGCAAGTTCTTTCAGCATTATTATTTAATTTTACTTACATTTTATATATAGTGCCTTGATGAACAAGAAAAATTGTAAACACACATGTGAAAGTAAAGATAATTTATATTGATTTTTTTAAAAACAATTGGGAAATGTACTAATTCCTAAAATAAAAAACTACAAAAAAAAATTGGGTTACCACCTAGAATTTGTTTTTTTAACTCTATTGGATCTACCATACCTCTTGAATATTCAATTATTAGGATAAGGAATGACATTTCCTATTATGGATCTAAAAAGATTAAACATTGTGATTCCTCTATATAGATGGACTCTCTCTCTTTTTCTGAAACTAACTTTACTCTCTCTATTAAATAACTTCTCAATATCCATGAGACCAGTCGAGAGGTTTTTCCCCTTCTTTAATAATAAAATGGAAACTCACTAACTATCCAATCCCATTGTATATCTTTATATTATTAATTTATTTTATTCTCTTTACTCTAGCTAGCCTTTTAGAGAAATATATTACCTTACTTAAACTCCTTGAACATTCTTATTTCATTTTTACAATAGCTACATCACATTTCCTTCCATGGAGATATGTAACTTATATCAGACTATCTTATGTCAAATAATCACTTCTTTCTTCAAAATTCTTCATAACCTTCTATAATTTTAAATTCACTTCTCCAGAAACACTAAAACTTTGGACTCCATTTGGTACATCAATCAGTTCCCTTCCCATATCTATGGAGGTTCCTCCCATGATTATTAGGATCTTACCTTGGTCTATGTTCATTGTTAGAAAATATTTAGTAAGTAGAAATTTTCTATATTTACTATGAACTATTTAATTAGTCCTTGAGTATGTATCACTATTGTATCCTCTAGTTCAATATTAACTAGATTCATCTTCATTTCTCTCATTATTAGGCTCCTGAATGTTGATCATGATAAAATATTGACACTTGAACCTAAATCACATAAATAAGTACCGAAATTTTTAGAAATAATTATAATAGAAATAGAAAAACTACCATGATTAAATTTCTTCTTTCAGAGTCTATTTTATATCACCATTGAATATTCCACCATTAGTTTCATGGTTCCCAATTCCTCGTGTTTTCTTCTGATTGACACAAAATCCTTCATTAACATTGAATAGATAATAATGTTCAATATTTTCTTCAAAAATGGTATGTTCTTATAAATTTTTTAAAATATACTTAAAAACATCTATCTTTTTCATCAATATTTAACGTACTTAGTTGATATGGATATGGTAGTGATTGTTGGTATAGTGGCGGGTCTTCATCATCAATGAATTTCTCTACTTCCAGGATTTTTTCCTTTCCTTTCCTTCACAACTTATTCTCTTCCACTACTTGATTTTATTTTTTTTATTTTAACTTTTATAAAACATACATGGGTTTTTTCACTTCTCATGGTGATGGATTTTATCTCAATATATCTTTAGATTTCATTATCTCCTAATATAAAACCCCTTGAACTCTTTTTCAATCGGTTGGAAAATTAACATACTTGAATATGTAGTTTTATCATTGTACCTCATTGGTTTTTTTGATTCATCTCTCAATTCTTGGGTGGAAGAACCTTTATCCTTGAATTATACTATTTAATCTTTAATTACAGCTCTTGTGATGGTGATACAATTTGTGAGGTTCTCTTTTAATGAAAGCACTTAACTTGTCATTGATGGAACTTAGTAATGTGGTTGAAGGCCTTGTGGTCTTCACGAAAATCCTTAACATTTAATATGATTGTTTGGTTTATTTAGTATCCATATGAATATGTAATTTATATTATTATCATCCAAATAATTTATATCTTCATAATAAATTCCTTGGGTATTTTTTTACATCATCAAATAAAGTTTCTTTGACACAAAATTCATTTGGGTGGAAGCCGCACTATTGTCAACCACATTCACTCAATAAAATTGAAAATAATTTGGTCCCCATTGTAAACTATTACTAGAAATTTCATCTAACAGCTCATAGATCTCATCTGGAATCTTTCCCATAAGATATCCTCTTATAGATGCATCAACTTTTATAAAATTTCCATACAATAACCCTTTGTAAGAGGTCTGAATTAATAACCAATATCCAATGTCATTATGAGAGAATAATTGAATAAAACAATTAAAACATTACCAAGAACTATATAATTATTATTTAATTATTTTTTAAAAAATTTAAATAATTACCTACAATTATATATATTTTGACGGTGGTAAAAACATGTAAAAAAGTTTCTTACTAGATCATCCCATGTGGTGATCGAATGTGGGGTAAGACATTGAAAACAGTCTCATGATTTAATTTTTAGGGAGAAGAGAAAGATACATAACCTTAATATGTCATTAGTGAATTTTTGAAGTTATAATGTGTCCTCAATTATAGTAAACTACCAATGTGTGAACTGTGTTCTTTGTGTTGTAGCCGAGTGAATTGTATTGAGTTTTTGATCATTTAGATGGTTCTTATCTTGATCTCAAAATGCTGAGTAATGATAGAGGGAATAAAAATACTCAAATTGATTCCAATATTCAAGGATATTTTGTAATTATTTTAATACTTCACCCCAGGTTGTTTCCTAGAAACGCATGTCCCAATTCTTATAATTTATCTCTTCTAGACATGATATCATGTTCATGCTACACGTTATGTTTCTTCTTTCTCATAATCCTTTCAATATAGGGATCAATGATAGGATATTATTATCTATTCTTTACTATTATTGAGTAATTTTGTGTATGATTGAACCCTAAAATAACTTCCTAATAATTCCAAGCATAAATTGTGGAAAAATAAAAAAAGGTAAATTACAAAAAAGTCATATAAATAATAAAATCAATTACATAGAAATGATTCCAGTTTTGATTCCTCCCATAAGTAATAATATTTTTCTTAGGGGTTTAAAAATAAAAAATGATACAAAAAATGATAATTTAAACATTTTAAAATTTAATTCAATGGAAATTGAGGTTGATCCACAAAGGAAAGGAAAACAATTACTAATTGTTTTAGGAAATTGAAGGAAAGTTGTTGATTGAATTACTTTGGAAGAATGAGATAAATATTATTTGATATTTGAAAAGAAACATATAAAATTATCTTAGATTTAATGTTTATGAGAAATTGGATTTAGAAATTAATTTTATTAGTTCATTATTTGTGCCAGAATCGAAATGGGAATAATTTAGTGGTAATGGTATCCACTCTAAGGTATAAAAATACCCTATTTCCCATGGTCAAGTAATTGCAGGTTTTATTGTTGTAATTTTATCCTAATAACATATTTAAACCTAATTACCCCAAACTATTCAATGTTCATGAAATTTTTGGAGAAAATCCATTTTACAATTATAAAGGGTCCTATCAAAATTCACTAATCAGTGGTCATGATTAAAATAAAATGAAAGGGACTCCAATTTTGATTTAGAAATTTCAGTAACCCAACATGATTAATATAAATAAAATACATTCCAAAACACCCCCACCATTGAATACATTACCCTAGAATAAGGTGTTAATTATCCTATCATTATAGTAATGAGTGAGTAAGAGTGTATGAATAAAATTAAAGTATGCATTAAAGTATACTCAATAATTTTGTAAGACTCTCCAAAAACATAGAAATTTTCTTAAAGCTTTAATATCAATATCCAATACCTGGTAGACCACCAAGGGTGATCATGTTAAATTAATTCAGCATTATTTCAATATAAAAGGAGTAATAAATATGTACTAGGTATATTTAGGTGTTAAAATGGTGTTTCGGGTTATAAATATCATCAATTCTACCCTTTTCTGGCACCATCATAGAATTTTATGTCATGAACGTTGATTTTACATGTTAAGATTATTTTTCCTAGAATCATGTGACTGAATTCATGGCATAAATTGATGTTATGAAACTTTCAAGGAGGTTCAGGTTGTGAGGCGTATGTGTCAAAACTGAACTCATTGTGTTCTTCCCCTAGTGATTTTTCAATTCATGCCTTGGTTTTATGACTGGTTTCCTTCATTTTGAAATCATATGTAGTATATTTATGATATAAATGATGCTTTTACATATCTGAAACAACAATTTTACGTTTTTTTCTTCAATTAAAACCTCTAAAAGAATCTTGTCATCATCTTTCATCACAGAAGGCCCACTTGTGATTGAAATCATTTTTTCTCCTTTTTCTCATTTTCTATAAATCAGTTTATCCCACAATAGATAAAATAATCATTTAAATATCACCAAAATAATTAATAATTTAAATCATAAAATTAATTTATTTTAATACTAAAAAGTCTTCATGAAATTTACATATCATCGACTACGATAAAATTAATTTATTTTAATACTAAAAAGTCTTCATGAAATTTACGTATCATTATTTATATTAGGGATATCAAAATTCAAATTTATAGATTTTAGTAATCACTGACTTATTTTAAAATTTATCTAAGTATAAATTGGGGTTGATCCACTGAAAATGGGAAGAAGTTAAATTGAATTCTTTATGAAATTGTAAGAAACATTTGATTAAATTGATTTGGAAGAGAGACATAAAGCTAATATTAGTTTCGAAATGGCAGTTGGAAAATCATACTAGTGTTTTGTAGATATAGGGTTCATGTGTAAGTATATTTATAAATTAATTTGATTCATTCATGGTTGGTGTAAAATTTGCGATGAGGATGATTCAATGGTAATGATATCCCCTCCTTAGTATAAAAATATCATATTTACCATGGTCAGGTAATTTAGGGTTTTAATGTAGTAGGATTATCATGATATTCTATTTAAACCTAATTACCCCAGACTATTCAATGGTTATGGAACTTTTTTTGGAAAAAAATTATCAATTTTATAGAGTCCTCTCTATAATCATCAATCAATGTTCGTGAATAAAATAAAAACAGGGATTTGAATATAGAATTTAAAATTGCGAATACCCAATATAAATAAAATAAAATCTAAAAAAATAACCCTATTGTACTATATTAACCTAGAATAAGGTGGGAATTACCAACTCATTATAGTAATGAGGGATTAAGAGGGAAGGAGAAACATAAATGAAATCATATAGAAGAATGTGGGAAGACTCTACAGTAGTGCAACACATTACACTATGCTTTGGTCTTTATATCCAATACTTAGAATATGTATCTTGGTAATCTATTTATAGATCTCCATTAGTGATAAGGTTTAACTAATTCACCATTATTGTGGTCATAAAGAAGTAATAAATATTTCATGGTTCCTTTCAGGTGTTAAAATGGTGGATCAGGTTAGAAATCGCATCCAATCATTCCATTTCTCAACCTATCACTGAATTTTACATCATGAGCAGTGATTTTACATCATATTTTTTGGTGCCCCGTCTCTCTATGAGTGAATCTATAGTGTAAATTGATGTTATAAAAAATTCAGGGTGTCTCACGGTGTACCACATATATGTTATTTTGTGACACATGGTCCTCTTCACTTGGGTTATTTTTCTTTTTATGCCCTGATTTTAAGTCCTATTTTCCTTCATTATCACAATATAAGTACCACATTTACTATATGAATGATACTTTTAAATCCTTAAAACCTCCACTTCACATTATTTCTTTTGTTTTGGCCTCTGAAATCAATCTTTGGTCGTCCTTCATCATGAAAGACCATCTTCTGATTGAAATCATTGACATTTGATTCCTTTTGTTGTTTTTTCATTAAATATTTTATAGAGAAATAGATAAAAAACACATTAAATACACAATTAAGGATTGATAATTTAAATAATAGAGTTAATATATTTTAATACAAAAAATCATGCATTAAATGTCTGTATCATTGACAAAAATATCTCATGTCATGCGGGTGACCAATGTTCAATCCTCGACAATAGCTCTAGTTTCGACATCATGCTAAGGAAACATTACTTCTCTCATGTATATCAAAATAAAAAAATTATAAAAATAATTTATCACTAAATAATTTTAAAAAGTTGTTATGTCTAAATCACATTCAATCTATAGAGAGTAAGAAGAAATTTTTTATAATGTTTTAATAAATAGAATGAAAATAATTGATTAAGTTAGATTGAAAGAAATAGAGAATGCATAATTTATTTTTTAAAGGAATTTGGAAAAGAGTTCCATTGTTGTGTTGATTCATGGTTCATGTGAAACTATATTTATAAATTAATTTTATTAATTCATTCTCAGTTTCATCATCAAAATGATAAGGTTACAATGTTCATGGTATCTCCTCCTTAGTACAAAAAATACACTATTTTCCATGGTCAAATAATTTATTGTTTTAATACATGATTTTTATCCTCATATCGTATTTAAACCCAATTACCCCCAAAATATTAAATGTTCATGAAATAGATTGGGAGAATTATTTGTGCAATTTTACATTTTCTTCTCTATATTCATAAATAAATGGTCATGATTAAAATAAATTGAATGGGATTGGAATTTTGATTTATAAATTTTGGAAACCTAATATGAATAAGATAAAAAAAATAAAATCTACAAACACCTTACCAAATTTTCTATATTACCACAGTGAAAATGTGGAATTACCCCTCATTATAGTAATAAGGTCTTAAGAGGAAATGAGAAAAATAAAATAAATAATGAAATAACTAAAAAATAATGGGAGCATGCCTTCAAACCTAATATCTAAAGGATGCTGTGTAAGAAGAAGCAGAATATACAACAAGAATATGACATCATGGATTGAAGATACCAAGGATAGTTAGTATGATAAGAGTTCCTATAATAGAACCCTGAGAGGCAAGCTTTAATTAATTACAAATGACCCTTGAATGTGGGAATCAATCTGAGAATTCTCATACCCCCTATCGCTACTAATTATTTTTATATCAAGTAGGAGGTCATCCATCTAATCACACACTCAATCCAATTAATTGGGGTGCCACACAAAGGCCCAAATTCTCATTTTATTAGATTCTATGAATTTTGTAATACATTACATTTTCTAAATGTCACTGTTGACACGGTAAGGTTATGCTACTTCCACTTATCACTAAAAAATAAAGCATAGTAGGGGATATAAATTATTACATTTCATTTGATCACCATATGGGATGATATAGTAAAAAAATTAAATTTTTTTTCAATCACACAAAATCTATGTATTTTTTGGTATGTATTTTCAATTTTAAATCCATTAATGGACAATATTTATATAGTGATTGGTAATGGATTAAGAGTTTTATTCAATGAAGTACTCATCAAGAAATTGAAACTTGGATACCAATTCAAAAAACTATAAAAGGTTTGTCACAGGTAAATTAATCTACATTTGATAATATTTTATAGTGTAACTATCCTTTTATACGTATTATTAATTTATTTTAACCATAGTTAACCATCTAATTATTATGCACCAATTGTAAAGTATAGTTTATTTAGAAAATTAGGTACATAATTAATAATAATGAAGAAAATTATTTTATTTCATCTCCATAATGATATATTGACTTCCATTAATCTCATATTACTTCATTAGATAACCTAGGAAGTACATGAATAATAGGGATGAGATAAAAATCTCAGCATGGAATTAATCATACAAAGAAAACATAGAACATAGGATAGAAGGAAAATATGATGGAATAAAAGGAATGAAACCTGAATATACATAAAGAAGAACAATATTTATAACATGGGAACATATAATCATGGAATCATAGTAATGTTTCAACAACATATAGCATGACATAAAAATGAGTCAAGGATAAACACCAAGACTATATCACATGGTGCACAAAGTCCCATAAGGGAATCAGGTCCACTCCCTATCTCAACATAATGTCTCATGAGACTAAAAATATTACAATTCGTTAGAGACTATTTGGGTTCAACCATCATAACATGTATAGGAATATTCCTTCCACATGAAGAATCATTCATAATGAATCAAACATAAATATATGGGTTGCCCATGGAATGAATTGGGTATCATAACCATGTCAAAAGGCATAAAAAATATAGAAATGGTGTACATGAAAGAATGATTTTGAATAATACATAGACATTAATATGGTAAATTAGGCATATATAATGATAATTTAAGTCAAAATATAGTGAAAACATTTAAAAACATTGTTTAATAATCTTTTTAAACAAAACATTTTAGTGCGGTTAAAAAAATATTAAAGCGCATTTAAAGGGGAAAAGGCATAATATTTTATATAAAAACATAATTGAAAAAAGATAGTTTTTCTTGATAAAATTAATTATTTTAGAAAAATAATGTTGTCTTAATATATATTATGGAGTGCACTGTAAAATTGGTAAGAAATCGGGATGTTCCCTTGAATCGGGCTTGCTTATGGGGAAGAGTTGAGAAGGAAACCTATTTAAAACTTTTATTTACCCATCAAGGAAGGATGATTTGATCTAGATATATGATTTTCTTAGTTATGCATAGAATTTATAAAAATTAAAAAAATAAATAAATAAGCAATACGTTGGAGTAAAGGGATAGAGATAGAGTATTCTAAAGGAAATGTGGAGGTTCATATAGAATCCCTTACCTTATGTATGAAATAGTTTTAAACTTGATCCTAATGTCCTAAAAATAAAATTAGATTCATTAATTAATAGTTTTAGAACATTTTATACATGTAATTGATTTATTTTAACTTTATTGTGTTCATTTATAGCCTTTTTGATGAGTTATAGAGTTCAATTTCATTATTTAAGAGTGCTCGTTTCTTAGTTTTCATGACCAGTTTACTTGTATAAATGTATGGATGATAATGTGAAAAAGAAAATATAATTATATAATTGTATTTATATGTCATTAATGAACATATATCAGGTTATATGATCTTATAAATTTTTTCTTTATAATTTATGAGGTTGAATCATTAGATAAATAGTTAATGGTCATTATTTAGGTAAATTTTGGTTGTTTTTCGATTATAATAAACAAGTTTTGTTTTATTAGTTAAAATAATTTGTATATAATGGTTATAGAACATCAAATAATCTATAGTACATATATTATAACTATTTTAAACATAAAAATTCTATTATGATCAACCTTGAATGCGTTAATGGAAAATGAAAATTTTTCATAAAAGAAATAAATTAACACCTCATGAATGACATTTTCATTTCTAGAATAAAATAGAGTGTAGAAGGGGTTTATATGACAGATTATTCCATTAGCATAATAACATTATATTATATTTAAGGAACTCAAATTTTCATTCCATTTAGATGAAGGGATGTGGGAATAGAATTATAAAAGAAAGGGACTTGAAAAGAAAATAAAAGAAATGCAATGAGGAATTTACCTCTTGAATTTCTACTCATTGAGATACTCTATTGGGAAAAGTTTTTAGTATTTTGATGATAGAAATAGCTAATATAATTTAGGAAGATTTTATATAAGATATTTGAGCAGATTTTGGACAATCCACAATGCTTGATAGGTGTAAAGAGAAGAGGTGGTGAGTGGTGGTTTTTATAGTGGAGGAGAGGTGTGTTTTCTCATTATTTTATTCATTAGTTTATTATTTTTCCTCAATCCTATGAATTTTTTGAGTTTTATCACAAAATATATTAAAATTATTAATTATTTTTTTATATTTCAGGCTTACATTATCCATACATCATCTATGACTCCATTATTAATGTATTTAGCTTTTATCATAAATTATCGTATTTTACTCCTCACAAAAAAATCATGTATTTTAGAAAAATACAAAAAAATTACTATACTAATTTTCAACGTGTAAAATTCAAAAATTAACTCCATTTTTTGAAAATAATTATTTAAATATTAGAAATTTAATTTTTAATTAAAATCATCATTTTCTTGTAAAATACTGATTTTTATATTATATTTGATTTTATAACACTTTGAAAAATTATTTATGTTCTCATAAAAATAACTTATAACAATAAGATAAAAAAATATTAATTTATGTGTAAATTTTATGCAAATTCAATTTATTTTAATACATTATATTAATTTTAAAATTGTTAATAATTAATTATGTTTTATAAAAATATCAACACTTAATTAATAATTTCTATGTCATTTATTTACTTATACTTTGATATAATTATGTCATATTTTAATTTCTAATATGGCTAAATTTTATTTATACTTTCATGGGTGAGTTTACTATTCTATTGGTCAGTTTACTATTCATAAGTGTTATATTAATCGCAGAGTGTTCAAGTTACTATTTTAACAGTACAAGTTTCTTAACTTCTATAAATACCTATTATTTCATTAATATTTTATTTATAATGTTTTTTTGTGTTCTTTATGGTATTTTATGTCATTTATACTATATGAAATAATTAAAAGAAGATAATTTTCATTGATATAATTCTAGGTTGTTACATTCTCCCCCCTTATGGAATTTTTCCTTTGGAATTTCGTTTTACATTCTATGTTGAAAACAGTTGAGGTTATTTTTCCTATTTCTATATATTTACTAAAAATGAAAAATAATATTAGGGGTCTTGAATACTTATATAATAATCATGTAAAAGAAACTTTGAAAATAAAACTATAATCTTGTAATTTAAATTTATATCATAACATGTTGTTCCTAGGTTTCAATCTAGGTTATCCAAGATATATTTCTTAATATATACAGATATGTTCATTAATTCCATTAATAATGGTTCGTAACAAGCTTATGTATTTACAAAAGAATATCCTCCAAGAGTGTCAAAATAGATACATAATAAGGCCCATTATCATGTACCAGGTTACCTCGAGTTAGGCTCGAGACATCTTATTGATTTTTTTACCCTTACGTACATTTGTGTCAGAACCATTCCCACTTATAGTGTTCATACAGGGATATATTTTCTTGATAAACCACTTACTCTATAATTTCAAAAAACTATAGATGTTTCATAATACTTAGTCTTATCCATATGTTTTTCAATAGATTTTTGTAATCATAATCCCCAAAATAACTAAACCTTTCCTCTAATACAAACTATAAAAACCCTAGCCTTTTCCACATATTATTAGATGATTTTAGGCATAATTAACCATCTTATTATAATACAATGATCATAAAGGTTAGAGTATTTAAAATATTAGGTACATAATTAAAAATTATGAAAAAAATATTTTATTTAATATCCATAATGGGATCTTAACTTTCATTGAGCTCCTATGATTTCATAGTATAACTTGGGGAATACATGAACAAAAAGGATAAGCTAAAATAACAATAAAGAAATAATCATAGGAATAAACCATATCACATGTGTTATAAGAAAACCCATGGTGGAATAAAAGGTATGGAATAATAATATACATAAGTAATAATAATATTTATAACATGGGAACATATAATCATGGAGTCATAGGAATGTGGGAATAAAATATAACATGTCATAAACATGAGTGAAGTCTAACCACCAAGACTATATTACATGCTGGAAAAGTCCCATAAAGGAATCAGGATCACTCCTTTTCCAAACAAGATGTCTCATGTGACAAAAAATTTCCCTCTTCATACCCATCATAAAATTTTCATGAAACTGTTTTCCACATGAATAATCACACATAAGGAATCAAACATAAACATAAGGGTTACCCATGGAATGAATTGGGTATCAAACCATGTAAAAAAGAATAAAAAAGGGAAAAATCATAATAGTATCCAGGAATGAATGGATTTAAACAATACATGGACATTAATAAGGAAACATAGGCATAGATTATTATAAGTGATATCAAACAGGAGGGGAAAATGTAAAAATATTTTTTAACAAAACTTTAGAAATAAAACATTTTAGATTGGTTTAATGAAAATATTAACGATTACTTAAATAAAAAATAGAATAACATTGTATATAAAACCATAATTGAGCCAAGATAGTTTTCAATGATAAAATGGGTGATTTTATAAAAATAATGTTGGCTCAAAATATATTGTGGATTTCACTTTAAAATCATTAAGAAATCATGAAGTTCCCTTGAATCAGTCTTGCTTATCCGGATTAATTAAGAAGGGAGCCTTTTTAGAACATGTATCTCCCCATAAAGGAAGGGTGATATGATCTGGATATATGAGTTTTCAAAATATACCAATAATTTAGAATAATTACACAAAATAAAGAATAATTATATTGGAGTAAAGAGAGAGAAATTGTAACCCGAATGAAAAGTAGAGGATCAGATAGAATCCCTAACCTTATGTATGAAATGGTTCTGGAAAAGATATTAAGGTCCTGAATAATCAAATTTTATTCCTTTATTAATAATTTGAGAACCTTTTATACATGTAATTTGTTTATTATAATTTTATTAATTAAATTTATGGCCTTTTGATGAGTTATAGAGTCATATTTCATCATTCTAGAGTGGTTGTTTTCTTAGTCATCATGGTTGGTTCACTTTCATAAGATTATAGAAGTTCATGTAAAATGGAAATAGAAATACAGAATTTAAGTTATAAGTTATTAATAAAAAATGGTAAAATTATCTTATAAATCATTTTTTTATATGTCACGAGGATGAATCATTAGATAATCGGTTAATGATAATTGTCAAGGTTAATTATGATTGGTTTTTTATCATCACAAAATTGTTTGGTTTTATTAATTAACATCATGTGTATATAATGGTTGAATAAAATTAAATATACAAAAATGCATATTTTATAACTTTTTTTTAACTACAAAAATGGTTTTATTATTATCCTTTAATGTGTTTATGGAAAATGAAAATATTTATCCCTTGAAGGTGATAAATTAACACCCCGAGAAATATGTTTTCATTTATATAATAAATGGGAGATAATAAAGTGGTTTAATGATGGATTATTCCATTAGTATAATACCATTATATTATATTTAAGGTACCATATTTTTAATTCCATTTGGATTAGGGATGGTGAGGAAGAATAAAATAATAAAATAATTAGAAAGAAAATAAAAGAAAAGGAATGGGGAATTCACCTCTTGAACTTATCCTCCATGGGAGCCTCCTTTGGGAAGAGGTTTTGAACATTTATGAAGCCATGAGATCCAAAACATGGGATTGAGGTTTGGTAGTATATTTGATCATAATTTGAATAAGGCTCAAAGATTTGGATTTGTGAGGAGAAGAGGTAATGAGGGTGGTATTTATAGGGGAGGAGAGGGGTGTTTTCTTGTTATTTTATTCATTAGTATATTATTTTTCCTCAAGAATATGAATATTTTTAGAATTATCACCATATATATTAATATAATGAATTATAGTTTGATATTTTAATCTTACATAATAAATGACTCTATAGTTCGTGTATTCATATTTTATCATAAATTATGATATTGTATTATTCAAAAAATTTCAAGTATTTCCGAAAAATCAAACAAAATTAACCCTAACAATTTTTTTTAAATGTATAATTATAAAATGAAAACCATTTTATAAAAATAATTTTATAAATATTAGAAATATAATTTTTAATTAAAATCATCATTTACATAGAAAATAGTGATTTTAAAATTAGAACTGATTTTATAACGCATTTAAAAATTAATTAATGTCTCAAAAAATGACTTATAATCATAAGATAACAATCTATTAATTTATATGTACATTTTATGGAAATTGGTTTTATTTTAAAAAATAATATTAATTATAAAATTTAAAATAAACCCTTATGTTTTATAAAAAATTCAACAATTAATTAATAATTTATAAAACATTTATTTACATATAATATGATTTAATTATATCATAGTCTAATTTATAGGATATTTAAATTTTATTTATACTTTCATGGGTGAGATTATTATTCTATTGTTCAGTTTACTATATGTAAGGGTCATATTACAATTACAAAGGTCAAGTTACTATTTTATCAGTATAGGTTCTTTAACTTCTAGAAATACCTATTATTTCATTTATTTTTCATTTATAATGTTTGTTTCTTGTTATTTAAATTATTTTATGTGATTTATAATATATGAAATAATTATAAGAATGGAATTTCTAATGATATTATTCTGGGTTGTTACATTCTTCCCCTATAATGTAACTTTTCCCTCAAAATTTTGTTTTAAATTATAATTTGAAAACCGGAGAGGTTATTTATCTTATTTCCATTAATTTAATAAAAAAATAAATAATATTAGGGGTCTTGAATACTTATTTAATCAACATGTAAAAGAATCTTTGAAAATAAAACTATAATCTTTTAAAGTAAAATTATATCCTATCTTTTGGTTTCTAGGTTTAAATCTAGGTTATCCAAGATCTATTTCCTAAGATATACTCTTATGAGAATTTTCCCTTAATAATGGTTCATAATGAGATTATGTATTTAACAAAGCATATACCCTAGGAGTGTCAAACTAGGTTCACAGTAAGTCCCATTATCGTGTACCAGGTTACCTTGAGTTAAGCCTGAGACACCTTGTTAACTTTTTTACCCGAAGGTACATCTATGCCAGAACTATGCCCATTTATATTGTGCAGATAGGGATATATTTTCATGATAAACCACTTACTCTATACTTATCGAAATTTAGAGATGATTTCTTATACTTAGTCTTAGCTCTAAGGTTTTCTATATAGTTTTCAAATCCTAATCCCAAAATAACTAAACCTTTCCTCTGATACCAACTTTAATGACCCTATCATTTTAAACATATTATTATATGATTTCATGCATAATTAACCATCTAATTATAATCCAAGGGTCGTAAAGTCTTGTTTCTTTGAAATATTAGGTACATAATTAAACATCAAGAAAACATATATTATTTAATATCCATAATGAGATCCTAACTTCCATTGAGATCCTATAATTGTACAGGAAAACCTGGGGAATACATGAAGAAAAGGGCTGAGCTAAAAATCCCAATATGGAAATAAGAATAGAAATAACCCATAGCACATGGGTTATAAGAAAAAACACGGTGGAGTAAAAGGAATGGAACAAGAATATACAAAAGGAAAAATAACATCTATAACATTTGAACACATAATCATGTCATCATAGGAATGTAAGAACAAAATATAACATGACATAAACATGTTTCAAGGCTAACCGCCGAGACTATATCACATGCTGGAAAAGTCCTATAAAGGAACCAGGTTCACTCCCTATCTCAACACGACATCTCATGTGACTAAAATTTTACCAATTCATTGTAGTTATATCCGGGTTCACCCAACATAACATGTTCATTATTTTTTGTTCCACATGAATAATCATACATAAAAAATCAAACCTAAACATAAGGGTTACCCACAGAAAAAAATTGTGTATCAAACCATGTAAAAACCAATAACAAAATTGAATATCATAATAGTTTCTAAAAATGATGGTTTTAAATAATAAATGTGAATTACTAATTTAAAATAGGCATACATAAGGATATGTTATGTCAAACTGGATTGAAAACATGCAAAAATATTTTTTATGAAATTTTAGAAATAAAACATTTTAGTGTGGTTTAAAGAAAATATTAAAGTGCATATAAAGAGGAAATGACATAATATTTTATATAGAACCACAATTAAACCAAGATAGTTTTATGATAAAATGTGTGATTTTTGAGAAATATTTTTGGCTTAAAATTGGATATGGAGTGCACTTGAAAATGGGTAAGAAATCCTGATATTACCTTGAATTGGGCTTGCTTATCTGGAATAACTGAGAAGGGATCCTTTTTAAAACATGTATCTCTCCATAAATAAAGCAAATATGATCTTGATATATTATTTTTCAAAATATACCTATAATTTATAATAATAACAAAAAAATAAAGAATCATTAAATTGGAGTAAAGAGAGAGAAAGAGTAACCCGAAGGAAATGTGGAGGATCGGGTAGAATCTTTTACCTTATTCCCAAAATGGTTCTGAAGATGATATTAATGTCTTGAATAATAAAATTTGATTTGGTAATTAATAATTAAATAAACATTTATATATTTAATTTATTTATTATAATTTTATTAAGTAAATTTATTTCTTTTTTGATGAGTTATAGAGTTAAATTTCATCATTTAGGAGTGCTAATTTTCTTAGTTTTCATGATTAGTTTGCTTTCATAAGAGTATAGAACATCATATAAAATGGAAATATAAATATAAAATTTATGTTATGGGTTTTTGATGACCATATATAATTTTATGTTATCTTATAAATCATTTTTTTATATTTTATGAGGATGAATTTGTAGATAAATAGTCAATTATATTTGTTTAGTTTAATTTTGGGGGGTTTTCAATCATCACGCACTAGTTTGGTTTTCTCAATTAAAATCATGTGTATATAATGGTTAGAGATAATTAAATAGGTTTTATTACATATATTTTAACTTTTTTTAACCATAAAAAAGGTTTTATTATTATCCATTAATGTGTTCATGGAAAATTAAAATTGTTCATCCTTGATAGAGATAAACTAACACCCCAAGAATAATGTTTTCATTTCTAGAATAAAAGGGAGATAATATGGGGGTTTAATGATAGATTATAACATTATGATACTAAATTTTATTATATATATGGTAATGGAGTTTTCATTCTATTTTTATTTTCGATGGTGAAGATATAATAATAAAATAAAATAACTTAAAAATAAAATAAAATAAAAGGAATACTGAATTTACATCTTGAATTTATCCTCTTGAGAGCCTCAATTGGGAAAAGGTTTTGGTCTTTTCATGTGACTAAGATCTTCTGGACATAGTATAAAGGTTTTTTAAGATATTTTTGTAGAATGTGGATAAGTTTAAATCCTTGGGAGGTGTGAGATAATAGGTGGTGAGGGGTGGTATTTATATGGGAAGAGAGGGGCGTTTTCTCGTTATTTTATTGATTAGTTTATTATTTTTCCTCAAGAATAGGAATATTTTGAGATTTATCACCAATATATATTTAAATAATGAAGGATAGTTTGATATTATTATCTTACATCATTAATGACTCCATAATTCTTGTATTTAGATTTTATAGTAAATTATGGTATTTTATTATTCACCAAGAATTCAAGTATTTTAGAAAAATCCTAAAAATTAACACTAACCATTTACTGACATGTAGATTCGAAAATGAAATCCACTTTATGAAAATAATTATGGAAATATTTGAAATTTAATTTTTAATTAAAATCACCATTTACATGGAAGATACAGATTTTAAATTTATAAAAAAATTTATAACACTTTAAAACATTAATTAATGTCTCAAAAAATTACCTTAAGATAAAAATATATTAATTTATGTGTACATTGGATGCAAATTAATTTTTATTGAAAACATTATATTAATTATAAAATTTAAAATAAATAATTATGTTTTATAAAAATATCATTAATTAATTAATAATTTATAAAACATTTATTTACTTATATTATGATATAATTATATAATATTGTCATTTATAGGATGTCTAAATTTTATTTATACTATCATGGGTGAGGTTACTATTTTATTGTTCTGTTTACTATTCATAAGGTTCGTATTACTATTACAATTTTCAAGTTATTATTTTATCGATATAGGTTACTTAACTTATATAAATACCTCTAATTTCATTCAATCTTCATTTATAATGTTTGTTTTTTGTTTATGTGATTTTATGTGATTTATACTATATGACATAGTTATAAAAAGGGAATTCCCATTGATATAATTTTTAGTTGTTATAATGTATCAAGAGGATCAATTATGATAAAGTCACTAGATGAGAGAAATGAATTGTTGGATAACATGTCCAATAATGGATTTCAATGGAATCTAGAAGGTAATGTATGAGGAGAGAATATAGTGGACAGCAACTGGGTTTCCACCCAAATGAATACTATGTCAAAGAAACAACTCGCAATGATGACTAACCAAAAAACCTAATGTATGAAATAGGAATATGAAAATTATTTGGATTATAATTGTGAAAATTATGTGTAGAGATTGAATCCACATCAACAACAATAATAGAACCATGTTACAAAAAATCATCAAATATAATAATGATTTAACCTTAGAACCAAGTGCCATCACTATAGAGTCATGAAAATTCATTCAAGGAGACCCTGGTAACTTTTATTACCACCAAATGTGGTGCACCTAATTATCTGATATCATTCTCCATTGATCAAGGTGGTTTTATCTATAAATTTAGAGATGGCTCAAAAAATCAATGAATTGTAATGAGAAACCAAGTTATTTTAGTATGTCATATTTCCAAACTATTAAGGGAGAGATAAAGTATATTTTTTATCATGAAAACCAAAATTCAATCAGTGACCATAATTCCATCACATTGATAAGTAGAAAAACAACCCAATAGAGTACTATAAAAAATACAAGACAAGAAGAAAAAATAATGTGGAAGAATAATAATTAGTGAATGAAACAGAAGGAAATATAGAGATACAAAGTAATTCATTCAAGAAAAAGATACACCACCATACCAACCACCACTATTGTATCTACATCTAGTATGGTTGGTAATGTTTTATAAAAATATTAAAGTATTTTGGAGATATTTTAAAAAAATTATATAAACATTAAATTTGTGGTGGAAATCACAAACATGCTCATATAAAGAAATTTCATGAAGGGGTTGGTGTCAAAACAAATAAATATTCTAGAATTCGGAACCATCCCACTGATAGGGGAATGTTCATTAGTGGTGTCAAGTGGGATACCAAAGAAGCAAAGTTATCCAAGAATATTTTCTATTATGATCAATATTGGTTCTAATGAGTTTGGTAGTGTTTTATATGATGTATAGGCATGTGTCAAATTTTTTGAAATATTCCAAATTCGAGAGAATATGATTGAGGTAAATGAGGCTAACTCATGTTATCCTTCAACTTGAATATACAATAGTAAGACATCCCAGAAGACAACATGATGATGTCCAAATCGAGTTAAGAAATATATTATTTCTAGTATATTTTATTGTTATATACATGGAAGAAGATAATATCACAATAATAATTGTAAGAAAATACCTAGATATGGGAATGTAACTGATTGATGTTCAAATTGGGGATCATATTAAATGATTTGGTGAAGAAAAAGTGACGTTCAAATTGCACCGAGAAATAAAAAATCTTAAAGAAATATGTCATGAGTTTATAGTTTATAGTATAAATGAAGCTGAGGATATTGTTTTCTATAAAATAAAATATGATTTATCTTCTATAAATAATTAATGAATAAGTAGAAAAATAGCTAATGAAATATAAGATCCTTATAGAAAATGTTGTAGACAATGAAGGGATTTCTATCCTAGAAGAAATTATGACAGGATAATAGGTTTGGTCAACCAGTGAACTACCCATAAATTTTTTATGAAGTTCATAAAAACACTGCATTAGTCTCATGGATATTGTCAATGTACTTACTATATGGAGAGTTAAGTTAGTGTTATAAAAAGGTATAAGACCTGTCTATAAAGAGGAATCATATATTTGACACTTTTTATACCCAGAATGAGTAAACTCTTTATTTCTATCAATTAGATGAGATTCAAGAGGTTAGGTCGAGCCAATGATTATATAAAAAGATCATTTGTATGGTAACATGAGATTTTTTTATTTATTTCTATATTAATTGAAATATTCCACAATTTTATTTAAATTTCCTTCAGAAGGACTATTAATTTCACTTGTGTGTTTATCATTTTTCAGCTCTATCAAGAAATTGGAAGGAAAAAATCAAGAATAAAATAATAAATAATGTAGGAATAACCTCTATTGGAATGTTTAACGTTTTACTGAAAATTATATAAGAGATTAAATTATTAATTATTCTTTACTAAAAAAATTAATTATTCTTAGAGATTTGAACTACCAATTAAATAACCTGCCATGATTCTTTCATTAATTTTATGTACTAGGATACATAAACTACCAATGATAGTTACCATTCAATGTTTTTAAATTTATTTTCGATAAATTTATATAAGAAAATTGTAAAAGATTCATTATGAATGAGCATGTGGTTTTGGATGTGACAAATCATGATGTAGGGACAGTAGAAGATTTTTGTAATTGAAATTTTTCTAATAACATGTCTTCCTTGAATTTATGATATTTTTGTTAATTGGTTTTATTATTCATATGCATTTTCTTGAGATGTTGTCTAAGTAATTAATTATCATTCATGAGATATTTTTTGATATAATAAATCCAATTATTTCTTTAGTGTATTTCTTGAGAGACTCTTGATTGTCCTCTTCTATAATATTCAGAACATCTTATCAAAATTATGACTAAACAAAATCAATTTTAATATTATTGAGGCATCTTATTATTTAATACCTTTATCCTTAAACACTCCATACATTAATCATTATTTTTATTGTATAATCCATGAATAATTGTTAGGATGAGAGCTATATTTCAATCCACTTTTTTCCTTCGCTACCATACCCTAATTATTTTTTATGATTATCAACAATGAGTATTGGGAAGATGAATACTGGTGGAAGGGATTCTTAGTTTTTTCCAGATAAGCGTGGAGGGATTTCCATGATATTTTGGGAAGGCTTTCATTAAATATATTCATTTCATGTCCTATTGAAAAAATAATTATAAAATAAATAAAATTGGTTTATTTTAGGAGAAATTAAACAATAATCATTTTCTGACTAGTGATTTTATTATAACTATTAAATATAGTTTCATAAAGATATTATTCAGGTTTGATAGTGTATGTGAGATATAATTTTTTATACATCATTTATCTAGATTCCCTAAGATTTATGTTCATTTAAACCTCATGCTGAAGTCCTCATGATTAACTATAAATTTTTTCTTTATGTGATGGAGATGTTAGATGTTTTTCAAGACTATGGTAAGTGAAATGTTTTCAAGTTATGTTCAAAAAAACAACGAAAATTATACCTTTATTATGAGTTTAAAAAATAAATTAAGGTAAATTAAAATTTAAATGATTAATTGTAATGGATTGAAAAATTAAAATGGATGAATAAAAATGTGTGGATGATTCAAATGAAGAAAAGTAAAATATTTGGATAATTTTTTTCATTTAAATTGCGACACTGGTGAAATTTTTCTATGACATATTTGAACATTTAAATTTCCAATTTTATTAATTTTTTTATTGACATCAGGTTTAATACATGTTTGGCTGAGTTTCATTTATAGTTTATTGATATTCCATCATTGAAGAAAATTATAAATTCAAGCATGGAGGATTTGATATATATATTTCATGAATATTTTTTACTATTTAAAAGAATTAATTTTTTGATTTAAATGATTAAATCATGTGTAGATATTTAATGTATTTTTTAATATATGGAAGGATGCTTTGTTTTATTGAAAACAAGAAAAATGAGCTAAATATTAATTATTTCAATCATAATAGGGTCTTCCAAGATAAAGTACGATCATATGATACATTCAGGGGGTCCAAAATGAAGAAACAAGGATAAATGAGGTTTGGGTTTGCAAAATCATGACTCATATCATAAATGAACTACTTACAATTTGAAAAGTAAGGAAAATGGGATGTTAAACAAAGTCATGAAGATAAAAATCACCCAGGCGAAGAAGACCATGTGTTATGGAATGATCCATATGTGTCACACCATGAAACAATATGAAGTTTATGAATTTCAATTTATGTCATAAATTTATCAATGGAGTGTTTGAAGATGATAAACTATAATGTAAAATAACTATTTATAACGTAATATTATATGGTGGATCCTAAAATATTCATAATTGAAGTGATTTTTTACCTGGATCATCATTTTAACACTCAAATGATTCGGATACATCATTTTGAATCGTATATGACTAAAATAATGTTTAATTTATTCAATATGAGAACCCCTAGTTATCTATAAATGGGGAACTACGATTCCTCTTCCATGGTTTGTATTTGGATACTAATGTCTTGGGCGAAGTACTGCACTATAGTAGTGTCTTCTACCATTCTTCTCTCTTCATTATTTCATGTTATATTTTAATTTTCTCTTTCAATATTACTCCATAATTAATAGAATGAGGTGTAATTCCATTTTTTCCTTATAATAGTTTTAAACATTTTATGAAATATTTTTGGAGCCAGGTACTGAGATAGTGTGAGATTCCAAAGCCTTAAGAAAACAGAATTGATATTATAAAAATATTAGTTATATAAATAACACACATGCACATATTTATATAAATAATGTAATATATATTGAATATAATCTTATATAGTGAAATATAAGACAACATTGAAATCCATAATGTGGGTTTTACCCTTGGCACAACCTAAGGTTGGTCAATGATGGATGTTCTGATGAGGTAGTAATTCGCAGTTATGTTAAGTAAACTAAATTATTAATTTATTTAATTCATTCATTTAATAACAAACTACCTAATTTTAACTTCAAATATCCAATTATAGAAATTTTATAAGATTATCTACATAACATTGGGAGATTTTAGAAGAGCTTCTAATTTTCCTATCTGGTGGATCGAGATCGAATGTTGAATAATGATTACATCGAGGTAGATTGATACATAGTGAATATAGTGAGTCTTCCTCATCACTTTTGAATTAATTATTCAAAAAATCTTGATCCATAATTGAGGTAGGGATTATAAATTGTGGTTTTCATATTTTGATTAATATATTGAGAATGGATAATTAATCTTCTTTTTATCTATGATTTATCTTCTGTTCACATGAGACCAAATATGTTCAATTAAATTGGTGATTTAATTTTAATTTTTTTCCATTATTCAACCATGGATATCACATTGTATAATATTTTTTGATGTGAGCTAGTTAAATTGATGATACTACTATTTTTTTGTTCATTTCTTCCCACAATTCATCTTGTTCTTCGTTATTATCCCACAGGGTCATGGTATAACTTTGTCGAGATGGTTTATAGTGAAATCAGACCCCCTGATTCATGGTAAATTAGAGAATGATGATTGAGATGATGGTTTTCAGGTGAATATGGATGTTTTGCGGGTTGAAAGTGAGGCCTCTGTGGATCTGAGATATAGAGTAGTGATGGAAGGTTATGGGAGATGTGTCAGGCGATGTTGTAGGGATCATACAAGTTACCATAATCAGATTTCTGACTATTGAAGGTTAGGAAATTAATAGTCATCAACCTGGACATGAATGGAAATAAATTTTGACTAGAAATGGTGTAATTATTGACAAAGAGTTTGGATCTAGATAACCATGTAAATAACTTTAGTTTTTATAAAAAATAAAGTGCACTACATGTAGTACAAGAACACATGTCATATAGCCCCACCTAGATACGACGATAAGGGTTTCATGAAAGTTGAGGATCACATGCCATTTTTCTAGGACCACATGTTGTGTGACCCTCCCCAGAAAATAAGACCATGTTTTACCTACACATGCTTAGGGCCACATGAAGGAGGAAATATTGTGTTCTATGGGAGTATACGAGAATGGCCCTAAGGACACCGCCATGCCCAGGAGCACACGGGCAAGCCCTGAGTGGCCAAGACATGGCATGTAAGACCCTTAAATGTTTTCTATTGCAACATGGATAGGTAATACATGTTATTAGGTGGACATATATAGGATTACATCTGAGTTAACACCCCATTTTACCCCTGAAACACATTTTGTTCTTTTCTCAAGATATTCCACCTTATGTATCTCATTATTTTGAACTCAGATTTTGTATTGCATGTTTCCTATACGGAGAAGATTTCCATATTCAATACATTTTTGTCCTTTTTAGTGTATTTGAAGATATTTTGTGTGAGGTTCATAGTTTTATTGTTCTTTAGGAAATTATTGATGATGTCAGGGATCATGCATGATCATTAGAGAGAAGATGGAGTTGGAAACCCCCATGTCGCATCAGGGTACGGGTCCCCTAATCTCTTTAATCAAGTTTGAGTGGAACCCCCTATGGACCTATCGAATGGTTCATATAAACACTAAATGGATCCCCCTGTGGAACTATGGAGTGGTTACTTTACCCACATAGTGGCTATGACACTAGGGTGAAGTTACTTTACCCATTGAGTGGCATACCCATGTTGTACTTAGTGAGGGTCATCCATGTATAGAGTTGAATCCCCATATCCTACCATGGAATGGGTCCTCTATCGATGCCTACTTAGTGGTAACCATACCATGATGGGGTGAAGGTCCTTATGCTTGAGTGTAACTCTCTTGAAAAACTAGGATGTGGGTCCACTATCCGTATACTAAGTGGGATCCCCTTTTCAGGCCAGGGTGTGGGTTCTCTATCTTTTGAGAGGCATCCACCCGTCACACCATGGCATGGGTCCTATATCTACTAATTTTCATTCCCCTAAACTACTAGGGTGAGGGTCCTTTATTGGAATCTATACCCCCTTAGGTAATAGAGAATTGGTGAGGTGTGGGCCCTTCACATTTCTTTCTGAGATAGATAAGGGATATGATGGGAATCGATGATGGAATTTTGGAGATATAGAAGGACCCATTATCTTGGGATAGGCTTTGAAATTTAAATCAAATTTCTCTCTCAACTAGTTTTACTTATTATCACATATATATATATATATATATATATATATTGTTCGGTTTTTCACTCTTTCATTGGGTTCATCTGACTACTTCTATTGTATCTATCTATCACTACCATATTGGGTTTTAGGTCATCTTTCTATGTATGTATATACTCTCCCCTACATGGTATTTTCTAACATGTGTTGTTTCTTATGAAAATTATTGATTGATTGGGGGTGAATTTTCTGGAGCATAGGGATACTAAAGTGTGTTGACCACGTATGGTGGTTGATGTTAGAGATTATGAACCAGGCTCTCTCATCATATTTTTTTCCAATTATTGTCGGGTTTGGCCTTCATATCTAGTTGATCATGTGTTTTGGCCCATTAAACATTGTTTATATACTATTTTATTCTTATATATTCCATATGGGTATTGTATAAATGGTTTACTCTAGATGTAGGTGAACATTAATATTTTAAATCTATATTATTTCATGGATATGGATGGTTGTGTGTGTGCAGGTACAATAGAAAAATTCCTCATATTTTAATTATTCCTTATAAGTAGCTATCACTATCCCCTAGCCTATTTAGATATGTATTGGGGTTATGGAGGCCTGATCGTCCCTACTCAAGGTGTGTCCCTGTGGTTTGGGTCATAACAAAGTGGTATCAGAGAATTTCATTCCCTGGGAAGGGGTTTATAGTTTTACCCTTATGAAGAATTGGTTCATACATAGAAAAAATTTCAAAGTTCTTAGAATATATAGATTTCAATATAGGGAACCCTGTGTTGGTGTGGTGGTTGACATATCCGTACACCAAGACTCTAACTACTATCTTTTCAACTCGGCATACCGAGAAATTAGTTTCGGGGAAAATGGTGTATGCATCATATAGGATTGATTATTTTGATAGTATTTATTGACTAATATCATCACACATACACACTGATATATATATATATATATATTCGCATATTATCATGGTACATCTTGGCCACTTTTAGGATACCTCTATAATGATAGCCAGCCTAGTAACCAATTTTTGGTTGTGACATTAATTTAATGAGTGATAAGTCCTCAGTTCATTGTCCATATCAGGAGGTGTTTCCTCTATGGTGTAGGGATATTTTACCCAACCTATCAAGAAATATATAGTAATGGTAGTTTAGGCCAATGACATGCATTATCTTAGTGCGCTTCAAGTGTTCCAGCATCAGAGACCGCTGAGGTTCAGTGGAGAGACAAATCCCCCGGTGGAAAAGGACTAGATTTAGTTCATGATCTATGTCATATGGATTGTGTGGAACCCAATTGATGAAATGTTTGTTCTAGTAGCCACTCATTTCCATGGATCAACTAGGTACTAATGGATTTTATTCATACAAACTCATGATGAGATGACTCTCTCATGATCTGAACAGTAGTAGCTATTTCTTGAGGATTATTACCCTACGTGTTTATGTCCAATACATATTTAGGATATTATTGACATGAAATCGGGTTGTATGATAGTTGATGAGTATTCCATGAGGTTCAATTACATTACATTGTACAACCTAGACAAGGTTTGGGATGGTTACCTCTGGGCGTGGAAGTTCGAGCAGGGTATCCACAGATAAATATGGTCCAGTGTTGTACCCCTTTCCATAATCACATATGTTAGAATGTAAAGTGGGTGTTGTAAATGGATAGACTTCGTTTAGAGGGATTCCAAGTAGCTAGAGATAATAGTGGGAATCATGGAGATGAGTCATCTGTAGTTTCTATAAGGTACCAATCAGTAGTATCTCGATATAGGAGACCTCCTCAAGGCTAGTCTCAGTCACATGGGCATGAGGAACTCATGAAAATAAAAATTTCATGAAAAATAAGGGAGATATTATGAATGTGATGGGCTTGGTCACATGGAACTTGATTTACTGACCCAACGTTCCATAGAGGAAGGTAAGCAATAGATGGACCACCATAGTAGTGGTAGCTCCTTGATCAGGGTTCTCCCAAACATGGCCAACACAACCCCTATATAGGCAGTACTACCAAAAGAGAAGGTAGAGCTCTAAGTGGGCAGATTCTATTAGAGGGATATTCCATGATCTACTTCACCACCACCACTAGGAATGCCAAAAATAATTTTTATAGAACTAGAAGATGAGGCCACATGCAGCTTAGTTCGTGAAGTATTATAACCTAGTAGCTCACGAGATGATATGGGGGTATGATATGTTTTAATTATACACTTGCATCAATACCTATTGAAATACATGTGTGACACTAATTTCTTTTTGTATCCAATGTGTGAGAGCTAAATCTCCTCATTGAGACTTTAGCATATCATTGATTTCTATAGGTTCTAACAAGGTATCATTCTTTGATATTGTTTATCTTTCAGAAGTGTGAGCTGGTGCTTAGTAGAGAGAGTTTATCAGGGGAATTTTTTTTTCATAATGAAGACCTAAGACATCATATTTGGTATAGACTAGTTTCCCATGGTTCAATACCATGTTGAATATCATCAAATCTGGTTCAATTATCTTTGAATAAATGGGATGATATTCTTCGTTATGGTTGAGAGTGATCTCATGGTTTAGTAATTGTGTTTTTTGGGTAGGAGGCTATATCCCATCACCCATATCTTTGTCATTATATCCTTTGGAATAGTGTGCACTTCAGGTATCTGGAATTCTTCAGTAGAGGATGGCTATATGTATGTTTTCAATGGGGATGTTTTGAGACTTCCCTTAAGGAGGGAGATATAGTTTTTTTATCAAAATTCATGCCAGTACTACACTAATCACTTCTGTGGAATATCATATGGACACTATCAAGATACAAGAGATGTGGGTGCAGTAGGAAGATATTCAAGAGAAGGGTTTTATTATTATTAGTGAGTCCCCTTGCGAAGCTCTATTTTTTTGCGACAAATGTGGATGGGAGGTTGTATCATTTTATTGATTATCATCCCCTAAACCAAGTAATGATAAAGAGAAAGTACACATACTGAAGAATACATAACTCTTCAAATAGTTATAAGGTGTGAGTTAGTTCTAAAAAATAAATATCAGGTTTGGTTACCAATATTTGAGAGTTTTCAAGGATAATATTTTAAATATCTACTTATCATGTTTCTACAAACACTATATGTTCCAAGTGATTTTTTTAGTGTAAAAAATTCCCCACCCATATTTTTATTGCTCTGAAGAATCAAATATTCCATCTATAATTGAAATGATTTTTGGTTGTCTTTATTGATGTCAAGACTATTTACTCTATGTCAAATGAGGATCATACAAATCACTTGAACATGGTCCTAAACTTACTTTAGGAGCTACATCAATATGGTAAGATCTTGAAGTGATATTTTTGGATCCATGAGGTTATATTTTTATGGCATGTTATTTTTTGAAATGTTTAGCTATAGACCATGAATTTATTTATGTGGTTCTTTCTTGGGATCCATCCAAGGGAATTAAAGAGGTGAAAATATTTATTGTCTTCGTAGGGTACTATAGGATGTTCATGCCTAAATTTCTCAAAGTAGTATCCCCGTTTACCACCATAACATGGAAAGGGTATCCACTTACATGGATTGACTACTGTCAGGTATCCTTCATGTAGTTGAGGCTATGTTTGACCAATTATTCTATATAGAGACTACTATAGGAATTTGTGGAGTATTTTGTGTTTTTTATGAATCTTTAGATAGTCTTGATATCATGTTCATGAAGAGGTATGAAGTGATTTCATATGTGGTGAGGTAGTTGAGACCCCATGATTTTAACAACACTTCTCATGAAATGGAGTTGGAAAGGATAGTTTTATATCTAAAGTTTTAGAGTCAATATATTCTATGAGAGTTCTTTGTGGTTTACTTGGACAACCATAGTCTTAGGTACATCTTCACATTGAGAGATCTTAACCTCAGACAGGGGAATTAGTTGGAGTTCCTATAAGACTATGACTTCATGAAAGTATATACTCATGGGAAGGTAAATGTAGTGGAAGATTTCCATAGTATGAAATCACACTCATGTCTGGTAGATAACACATCTAAGGAGTTGTCTTCTTTGAGGATGACCCCGAAGGATGAGGGGTTTATCTTTTATTCATTCACTAGTGGTGACTCCTCAAATCCTTTATCATTTGAAGGAGGACTAGTTGGGAGACAACAGCTAGGACCTTCTTTGTGGCCATATTTCCTTAAGAGATTCCCCATTTTGATTCTCTTAAGAACGGGATAATGTCATCCTCTTATAGTGATGGATATTGGTTTCTATTGCAATGTGAGAGGACATGATGAGGGTGTTTAAAAATTCTCTTTTATAAATTCATCTCATTGTAGAAAAGATATTAAAGGAACTTTATAAGTAGTTTTTTTGGTCCGGAATGAGGTGGAGTAAAGCTAAGTTAGTGTCTCGATGTCTTGCATGGCAAAAGGTTAAAGTTGAGCACTAGGTTCTGATAGCTTTGACACAGCCTCTTGAGATCCTGGAGTAAAAATTGGATGAAATATCCATAAAATTGGTTATGGGGATTCTATAAATAGTGATGGTCCATGACGAAGTATATGTTATAGTTGATAGACATACCGATTCAATTCACTTACTTTCTATCAAGGAACAATGTTTGATGGATAGTTTGGGGGTGTTTTATGAAGGGGATATCTTTTTTACTCTATGGGGTTTCCTAAACGGTTTTCTATGACTACGATGTGCAGTTTATGTCATAGTTGTAGAGATGTATGTAAGAGGAAGTTGAGACCTAGGTGAGGATGAGTACGCATTCCACCCCAAGATAGATGGATAGACTGAGTGCACTATCAAGGAATTTTAGTTTATGATAAGCCTTTTTCAATCACTTATTCCAAAGCTAATAGGATCACTTTTCAAAAATATGGTTTTCTTAAAATAATATTTATAAATCAATTATAAACATGTAACCTTTTGAAGCTAGGTATAAGAGACCCTATAGGTCATCCTAATATTTGATTGAGATTATTGAGACATATATTTTTGGGAACGAGGTGGTGTTGGTGATGATGGAGAAGGTTCGGGATATCTATGAGAATATGAGTATATACCATTTACAATACAAATATTACATAAATCTACACAATAAGCACTTATAGTTTGACAAGGGAGATCGGGTTTTCCTAACATCCTCCTCGAGGTGAGGATTGAGGAGTTTTGGCTAAGTATGAAAGATATCCCTAAGTTTCATTGGGTCATTTGAGATCATAAGGAGGGTTCATGAGATTTTTTACCACCTTCCCTTACACCCACAATAAGAGAGGGTGGATGAAATATTCCATGTGTCATAGTTGAGAAGATACATACATTATCCTATGAATTTTATTGATTGGGATGATCGATAAATCAGGGAGGGATCCATCTTTTCAGTGTACTAGGTGGAGATCAAGGATTTGAAAAAGATGATCCCATTAGGATGTACCATTCCCTTATTTTGGGTAATGTGGTATCATTGGATCATACAAGAGAGCTCCTGTAAGTGAGAGAGCCAAAAGCATGATCATTATCCCTTCCTTTTATTTAGATTATATTATTCAATGTGGAAATAATTAATGAAGGATAGAATATAGGGACATATTTTTTTCATTTTAATACTTTGAGATATATTAAGGAATATTTTCGGAACCATTCATTGAGACTATGTGAGATTCCAAGGTCCGGTGAGCCCAAAAATGAAATTATAAAAATATTTAATATATTAATATCATTTTCATATAATTTTAAAAACAATGTAATATCATATAAAGAGATTAGTTTATGGGAAATTTTATTCTATGGTTTAATTCAAAATGTAGTGTTTACCCTGTTCATGAATGAAGGTTGGTCAGTTTTCAACATTCAGATGAAGTGGATATAGGTGAGTGTGTTATGTGGATTAATTAATTAATTAATTTAATAACCAAAAACCTAATTTCCTTTTTAAATAGACCAGTATGGAAATTCCCCAAGGTTATCCATATATCTATTGGATATTTTATAGAATTCTATGACGTTCTTTGTTGTAGAATTGAGTTTGGATGAAGAACACTGATCAAATAATGGTTGACCTTGAGGTATCGAACACAGTGAGTCTTCCTCATCAATAGTGAATGCATTTTTCACCAATGAGAGAACCATAATGTAGATAGATCTCTTAAATTATGGTTTTTATCCATTTATTAAAATATAGAGAATGGACATTTAATCTTTTATTGACCTATGATTTATATTCCCATCACGTGAGACCTATTATAATAAATTAAATTGGGGACATAATATTATCTATTTTTCCATTTTCAACCCTGGATATCCTATTGTATAATATTTAACTATGATTTCTTATTAAATGGTAGATTTTATATTGTTTTTTTCATTTCTCCCCACTATTATTTTTTTTCTTCATCAATGGCCAATGGGATCACAGTTTGATATTGTTGGTGTGGATTAGAGCATGATTAAACCAAAATATTTGTGGTGAATTGGAGAAAAAAGAATACAGTGATGGTTATTAGATGAATATGAATGTATTTTTGAATATATGTGTGGTGTAAATTGAATTGGGATCTAGAGAAATGATGGATGGTGATATGAGATGTGTCATGTGGTGTTGTAGGCATTGTGCTAGTTTCCGAATTCTTTTTTCTAGTCACTAGAGGATGGGAATTCAACAGACAGTTACCTAACCATCGAATGAAGAATATTTTTATTGGATAGTAGTGTAAATCATATAAAATAATTAGTATCTTAAAAAACATGTGAGGAACTTTCAGTTTTTTGGAAAACACAACAACACTGTGTGTAATATAAGAACACAAACCGTGTAGTGGAACCCTGCTATGGTGGCTAGATTTTTGGGGATTTTAATGAAAAAAACAATATACATGGACCCATGTGACCATACTCACATATTCATTCATGTGCCAAATGAACATCCCTATGACCTCATACAGAAGGACACACCACTTAATCTGGGAGTACACGACCACGAATAGACGGACACGGGCATGACTCAGACCACACAGTATGTCCCGAGTGGCTGAGAAACACCATGTAGAACACATACATACCATATACATATACATTTCTTGGAAAACATATTATCATGTTGTTTCCGACGCTTTCTTCGGGGCGCGCATATCCATCTGTGAGGACGTGCAGCTGTTGCCCTGCATTCCCGCTTTCCAAAGGCTGGCAGCATCTATTTCTTATTTAGGTACGTTGTCTCCTTGATAAAAATGGGATGATGGGATGTCGGTTCTTCCATCCATGGATTCCTCCTTGGAATTCGTTACCTAATCCGGGTCTCCCTTATAGATTAAATCGTTATTCGTGAATCTCGTTCCTAGTGCCACATCTTCATGGACACCGGTTAATTACACCACATCTGTCAGGACATTCCTTGGGGTCTTGACATGGTATAAACCTTCGGTTGAAGTAGATGACAACATCAGGCATGTCAGGGCATCTATTGGTGCGTCGACATGGGAGAACCTGTATTCTTCCTCATAAGAAGGCATCTAAAGAGTGCAGAACCCGAGGTATCCCACACCGAATGCAGGGAATCACATGCCATATGAATGTATCTGAGTTTCTCCTCAGCTTCCCTTGTTTAACATAGGGTATACTGCAAGTTCAACATCTAGCAGAGATGGTTATGCCCAAGGCATGTCTCCTGAGGTTTTCCTCTGGCATCTCATGTTTAACACGAGGTAGGCCATTAGTTTAATTTCTTGCAGAGGCGATTATTCCCAAGGCGTGTTTTCCGAGGTTTTCCTCAGGCATCTCATGTTTAACACAAGGTAGGACACGAGTTTAACATCTTGTAGAGACAGAATGAGGCTGGTAAGAATGCCCCATAGAGACTGATCAGATTGGTACATCCCAAGGAGGGACCACCTGGAAGATGGATGGATCATAATGCCCAATGAGGATGGATCTGAGGTGGTTCACCCCATGGAGGGGAGATGTCACACCGTAATGGCTGATTTGAACACCACTGAGGGCGGATCAGGGAGTTTTCACCCCAGAATGGGGAAACACCAATGTTTACCTATAGATTGGATTGAACCTCGGGGAGGTTTCCTACATACCCAATGTAGACAACGGGGATCAAAATCCACGTAGTTCGAAGGGGTAATGAATCAGGGTGCACCCGGAGGACAACAACCCGAATACATGCTGGGGCTTACGCGTGGATAGAGGCTCAGGTACTGCTACGAGAAGTGATGAAATAGATGACATGATCCCATCAGGATGTGGCGGCCTAGGTAAAAATTAAGATGGATGATAGAGAGTTGAATGAAGTGGAGTGGGATGAGATGAAACTGACGTGAGGATGATGGTGATGTTGGGATTGATTCTCGAAAATACTTTCTATGTATCCCCATGGCAGGGAATCAAAGTCAGAGTAGTTTGGTGAAGGAGTGGGAACTGACGTGAGGGGGGTCAGAACCAATGGATGGTGGACTTGAACCTCAGGAAGGCTTCCTATGAACCCTTCCTTGGAAATGATCAAAGACGATGTAGTTCAAGTGGTTAATACAATTTAACTTCATGTGGGATGGGGGTGAACAGACGTGATGGGGGTCGGAACGACCAAGTGGTGGTGGTCTTGAACCTCAGGGAGGCTTCTTATGTACCATGCCATGACATGGATCAAAGTCCTCATAGTTTGGGATGGATTGGGTGAACCGACATGGTCAGAATGACCGAGTGGTGGGCTTGAACCTCGTGGAGGATTCCTATATACCCTACGTTAGCAAGGATCAAAAACCATGTAGTTTAGGTGGTAGTGTGGGGCTTATACTCTAGGATTCCCAAGGTGCTGGTGAACTGAAATGGTCGAAATGACCATGTGGTGGGGCTTGAACCTCATGGAGGCTTCCTGCGTACCATGCCTTGACATGGATCAAATTCCCCATAGTTCGAGTGGGGGTTGTCGGCGAACCGACGTTAAGATGGACCAGGGGTCCGATGGGTGATGAGCTTGAACCTCGTGAAGCTTCCTACGTACCATGCCTTGACATGGATCAAAGTCCCCATAGTTTGGGTGGGGGTGTCGGTGAACCCACGTGAAGATGGATCGGGGGTCCGATAGGTGATGGGCTTGAACCTCGTGAGGCTTCCTACGTACCATGCCTTGACATGGATCAAGTCCCCCATAGTTCGTGTGGGGGATGTTGGAGAACCAACGTGAAGATGGACCGGGGGTCCGATGGGTAATGGGATTGAACCTTCTGAGGATTCCTACATACCATGCATTGACATGGATCAGAGTCCCCATAGTTCGGTTGGGGGGTGTTGGCAAACCGATGTGAAGATGGACTGGGGGTCTGATGGGTGATGGGCTTGAACCTCGTGAGGCTTCATATATACCATGCCATGACATGGATCAATGTCCTCATAGTTTGGGTTGATTGGTTTTGGCGAACTAACTTGAAGATGGATTGGGGGTCCGATGGGTGATGGTCTTGAACCTCATGAGGGTTCCTGTGTATCATGCCTTCACATGGATCAAAGTCCCTAGAGTTCGGGTGAGGGTGTCAGACAACCGAAGTGAAGATGGAACGGGGGTCTGATGGGTGATGGGCTTGAACCTCGTGAGGCTTCCTATATACCATGCCTTGACATGGATCAATGTCCTCGTAGTTCGGGTGGGGGTTGTCATCAAACCGATGTGAAGATGGACCGGGGGTCCGATGGGTGATGGGCTTGAACATCATGAGGCTTCCTATGTATCATTCCTTGACATGGATCAATGTCCCCGTAGTTCAGATGGGGAATATAGTTTAATGTCATGCGAGACGGGGGGAAAGTCATGGCTGATGCTTACTCTAAGACCATGTGAGTCATGCTCAGTGTGAGAAACAAGAGGCAGCAAAGGCTTCAAGACCATGTCACAAAAGGTGAGTCCATGGGAAGTGAAGTGGGGAATACGCATGGAGCAGCCCAAAGATGAAATAGGGGCTTATGCATGGTTATCATCCCGAGAAGTTGGGGCTTACTCCAGGATGGAGGCCTAAGTGCCACTATGAAGAGACAATGGTGGATGGGGCTTAAGCGATGAAGCTACCCGGGTGCCGATATAGATCAGTCATGGTGAATGGGGCTTACACAAGGAAGTCGCACAGGTGCCTCTATGGAGAGGCAATCGTGGATGGGAATTACGGAAGGAAGATGACCAGGTGCCGCTATGGAGCGGTAATGGTGAATGGGGCTTATGTAAGGATGGTGCCCAGGGGCCTCTATGGAGCGGCAATGGCGAATGGGGCTTACACAAGGAAGCTGCCCAAGTGCCACTATGGAGTGGCAGTGGATAATGGGGCTTACCCAAGGAAGTTCCCCGGGTGCTGCTAGGGATTGGCAATTGAGAATGGGGCTTACGCAAGGAAGCTTCCTGGGTGCCGCTATGGAGCGGCAATGGAGAATGGGGCTTACGCAAGGAAGCTGCACGGGTGCGACTATGGAGCGGAAATGGTGAATGGGGATTACGAAAGGATGATGCCCAGGTGTCTTCCTTATGTCTGACCTTGAGGGCATCCCAACTCACTGGTGGGTTGAGGCATTTACCTATGCGCTCCTGCCCAAGTGGATAACTCCAAGGGAATTCGAATCAGTCCGATCAAATGGAGATGAAATGTGTGAATCAAATGCCCGACATTCGGAACGCGGTGAGGGTGGCATGACAATGGAGGATAACTGTTGACCATGTTCGAAACATATCATCTATATCATGTTAGCCTGAAATGGGGACAAACAAATGAGGGTCGACTGTTGACCATGTTCGAAACACAATACCTGACTCGAAGTGTTGTCCAATTTCTTCCGGGCATTGGCTCAGAATGGTAGGTGAGCTGATGCGGCATGGGACAAGGCCATTAGGGGGTCCCTTCAGACATGTAAGTGGGTGATGATCCGAATGATGGACACACAGAGCGTGAGGTGGAGTGATGGAATTTTTGAACGGATTCCAACGCTATTGAAATTACGCCACTGTAATCAGGGAATTAGGCATCTTATGCTTGGAGCATAAGGCATCTATTTTTAGGGAAATAGGAATCCTATGTATAAGGCCCCGGCCATAAACATTACATATTCTTGAGTTATTTCAGGAATACACGTTGAGGATCTTTTCAGGTATAGTGTTTTAGTGAATTTGATCATAAATCATGCATTACATTCCACATTTAAACAAAGTGGTTATATAAAAGATAGTATTCATTTTTCCCATCAACAGAAACATATTTAAAATAAAACATGGATTCGTTCTTGAAAATTCCTTGACACTATCATCATATCATGTACCTTTACCTTGACCTGTGAAAAATGTTTAAAAAACTTGGGATGAGCATAAAAATCTCAGTAAGGGATATAAAAATACGGAAAGGAAATATTAGTACATGTATACATAATAATCAAGGAAATATTACTTTACACATAAAAAATAAGCACGTTAACCTACCTCATGAAATCATAAGATTTATGAATAACTTATAAAATCATAAGACATAAAGGTAACTTGAGGCATTCATAACATTCTTACGTAGGGAGTAACCCTCATAGTTACGTTTGGAATACCCATCACAGTATATTCCCTAAATCTCTTCAGAGAAACCTTAATGTTTAACCCCTTCGCGTTACCCAATGCATTGGAGAGCTATATTGGGCTCATCTGCCCTTAGTTTATCACGGAACCACTTGTCTTCATAACAATTCCAAGAACCATAACATAATCGTATCACATAAAACATGCATAAAGGAAACAAGACATTTCCACATTTCAATCACAAGATATCAATACAACACATTGATATAATAAAAAAATTATGAAAACCATTTTCAATACCAAAATAAAAGAGAATTAAAACGTGATATTTATTTTTCATTTAAAAAAAGTTATGGCTTGTAGAGGAAGCTGAAACTCAAATAATGGTCACGGCGGCGGAGAAGTCGTTGTTGCCGCATACGTACGACAAAAAAACATTCCCTTTAGTCATTTAGTAAATGCTTTGTATAAAAAAGATTACTTTTGAATAAACATAAAATTCAAAGTGTTTTATACACTATATAAAAGAAAGTTGTGTATAAAACAAAATATTCCACAGTGAAAGGACATTGAGACGAAGTCCCTTACCTCGGGTTCGACTTGACTCGATCATTCTTTAACCTCCTTTAAATCGGGTAACTCTTCTTGGTTTGAACCAAAATGGTTTATTAAAGAGATTTCTGCCTAAGGTAAGGCTTCTAGGATGAATAGAGGGATGTGGAGAGATAAAATGAGAAAATCTTGGCCGAGCCAAAGGCTTGAGAAGTGTGGGTAAGGCGGTAGAGGTGGAGGACTTTTATAAGAGGATAGTAGGGGCACTCCTGGAATGTTATAAAATGTTACTTTATATTGAAATGTGTTTCAGATTTAAAAGGTCCCATATTGATATATTTCGAGGATAAGGTGATAAGGGTTCTAAATATACTCATACAATAGGTCTTTGACAAGTTTAAGTCTTAGATTTTACATTATCTTTTCATTTTATTTAAATCGTTCATTAATGAGGTAATCGCTGCATCATCTTGATGTCATAAATAATTTAATTTATTTAAAGTCTAAAAAATATTAAAAAAATACTATGATTTAGGAAATCTTTTTAGATTTCCAATTAATATTTATAGTCCAAAAGATCATTTATGTATACAAAATTAAAAAAAAAATTACTCTGGTGATACATTCTTTAGTGATATTCTCCTTTCATTAAAAAAAATAGAAAGTGTCACTTTCACCCAAAAGTGATTCCATGGGGTCCCTAAGTTTGGCACAAGGCATCCCATGGTTGGCCATGACACAACCAGTAGTATTAGGACATATTTTGGGGTCATTTTTTATTATTATGATATTATTTTATTATCCTTAACTACCCGATTACTAGTTAATCAAGATAATTAAAGATAATTATCATCATTACTATTCATAATATCCAAAAAAGAGTCTTAATTACATAATTTGTACATTTTGATTAAAAATATGGAATCAATTTTACCAAATTTCAAACCTAGAAATTTCAATAATGAATTTAAAATGAATTCCCGTTGTCAAAACAAATAGCGGGTTTTTTTGAAACAATATCTATGGAAAGTTTGGCACTTGTTTATGACCAATTCCAAAGTGAAATTAATTATAATGACCACCATTGGATTAAATAGTAAAAATATATTCTAATTACACTTTAAAACCAATTAAAAATATAATCTAACCATATAATTAAATTATATGAAAAATCAATTTTGATGTAAAATGCAGTATTTTTCAATATTCATTAAAAAATAAACATTCTCAGAAAAATTCCAAAAATTAACCCAAGGTAATGTTCAATGTCCCAATCATAAATAATATGTTTATTTTGATAAATATATCTTATAAAATTGCCAAAAGATTCATATAAAAAATGTTTTCCATCAAAAGGCAGTAAAACAATCTTTTAAAAATATTAGTGTATTCCATGCTTAAGATTGGATTTATTCTCAGTTTAAGCCTCTAAAACACTATCTAATTCATAAATAGACATAGATAATAATATATATTATTCACTACTTACTTGGGATGTTACATCATTCCCCCATTAGAAAATTGCATCCCCGCAATTTATTTACTTATCGAATAAGTGGGGGTATTTATCCCCCATTGCATTTTCAGATTCCCATGTTGCGTATTCAATCATGTGGTTTTTTCACAAAACCTTTACTTGATGAATCACCTTATTCCGTAACACTTGATCCCTATGGTCAAGAATCTGGACGGGTTGTTCCTCATAAGATAGATTCTCTTCCAGCTGAACTACCTCTGGACTCAAAACATGAGATGGATCTGGCATTTACTTCCTTAACATTAAAACATGAAAAACATTGTGTACCTGAGATAAACTCAGAGGTAAAGACACTCGGTATGCAACTGATCCAACTCTCTCTATAATTTCATATGGTCCAATGAACCTTGTACTCATCTTTCCTTTATTACTAAATCACATCACACGTTTTCCATGGTGATACATTGAGAAAAACATGATCACCTACCTAAAAAGAGAGATTCTTCCTCATGTTGTCCGCATAACTCTTCTTCCTGCTCTGAGCTGTTCTCATGTGTTTCTGTATCAGCTGAACTTTTTCTACCAACTCTTCTACCAATTCTGGTCCCAACAACTTCCTTTCACCCACTTCATCCCAGAAAGTATGAGTTCAACACCACTTCCCATATAATTTTTCAAATGGTGCCATCTTTATACTAGAATGAAAACTGTTATTATAAGAAAGCTCAACCAAAGAAAGATGTTGGTCCCAACTTCCCTGATAGTCCATTGAACAAGCACATAGAATATCCTCCAAATTTTTAATCATTCATTCTGACTGCCCATCTGATTGAGGATTAAAATCTGTACTAAAATTTAATTCAGTACCCAATGACTTCTGAAGGCCTTTCCAATAGTTATAAGTGAACCTATGATCGCGATCAGATAAAATGGAGAGAGGAACTCCCTGTAACCTGACTATCTCTTTAAGATATAAACGGGAATGTTGACATAGGGAAAAAATATCTCGTATAGAAAGGAAATGAGTAGATTTAGTCAAGTGATCAACAATAACCCAGAGTGCATTATTACCTCGAGGTGTCTTTGGAAATCCCACAACGATTTCCATGGATATATTCTCCCATTTCCACTCTGGTACTGGTAAAGGATGAAGCATCCCTTTTGGTAACTACCGCTCTGCTTTAACCTGTTTACAATTCAAACACTTCATAGTAAAATCATCAATATCTCTTTTCATTCCATCCCACCAGTAATACTCCCAAAGATCTCTATACTTTTTAGTACTGCCTAGATGAACTGAAAACGGAAAACTATGAGCTTCACTTAACAAATCTCTCTTCAACTGTGAATCACACGACACACACAACCTCTTCCCAAATCTCAAAACACAATCATTATCAATGTTGAATTCAGGCAACTCACCCTTCTGAACCAGCTCTAACTTTTTCTACAACTCACTGTCTTGCTTCTGTGCTTGCTTAATTCTGTATGATATAGAAGATTTCACTGATACCTAAAACAAAACAGAAGGACATCCTGCACCAACAACATCTATTCCAAAGTTCATCAAATCCTTAACCAAAGGATCACGTTTCAAATGCAACATTGTTAATGAAGCATTACTTTTTCGACTCAAAGCATCAGCCACTTTATTTTCTTTTCCCGGATGGTAATGAATTGTACAATCATAATCCTTGATTAATTCTAGCCATATCCTTTGTCGCATGTTCAATTATTTCTGAGTGAATATATACTTTAAACTTTTATGATCAGTATATATTTCACACTTTACACCATGCAAATGATGCCTCCAGATTTTTAAAGTGAAAACAACAGCAGCTAATTCCAAATCATGTGTAGGGTAATTTACCTCATGTGTTTTCAACTGACGTGAAGCATAAGCAATTACCCGATCATTCTGCATTAGGACGCAACCAATTCCTTTTAATGAAGCATCACTATTGATAACAAACTCACCATTCCTAGAAGGTAGTGCCAAAACTGGAGCATTCACCAATCTTATTTTCAGTTCCTGAAAACAATCATCACATTCTTTTATCCATATAAACTTAACACCCTTCCGAGTTAGCTTAGTCATTGGACTAGATAACCGGGAAAAATTTCTAACAAACCTTCGGTAATAGCCTGCCAAACCAAAGAAAGCTACAAATCTCAATTACATATTTGGGTCTTGGCCATTCTTTAACAACCTTTGTTTTTGCAAGATCAATAGGTATCTCATCTTTAGAAACAATGTGACCAAGGAAAGAAATTTTTTGCAACCAAAACTCACACTTGATGAATTTACCATACAATTTCTTTTCTTTTAAGGTTTGAAAAATAACCCTTAAATGTCTTTCATGCTCCTCTTTACTTTTAGAAAACACCAAAATATCATCAATGAAAACAACCACAATCTTTTCCAAGAACTCATGGAAAATTCTATTCAGAAGGTCCATGAATACAACAGGTGCATTGGTTACCCCAAAAGGGATAACTACAAATTCATAATGGCCATATCTTGTACGAAACACTGTCTTCGGAATATCTTCTTCCTTTACCTTCAACAGATGGTACCCCGATCTCAGGTCAATCTTTGAAAAATACTGAGCTCCCTGGAGATGATCAAACAAATCATCTATATGAGTCAAAGGATATTTGTTCTTAACAGTGATGTTATTAAAGGCTCTATAATCAATGTAATGTCTCATTGAACCATCTTTCTTTTTAAAAAATAAAACAGGAGCACCCCATGGTGATGTGCTAGGTTGAATGAAACCTTTCTTTAATAAATCATGCAATTCCTCCTTCAACTCTAAAAGTTCAATTTGAGCCATTAGATAAGGGGGTTTTGAAATTGGCTTAGCATCAGGAACTAAGTCAATAGTAAATTCTACTTCTCGATCTTGTATTATTCCAGACAACTCATCAGGAAAAACATCAGGATACTCATTTACTACGGACACATCATTAATTTGAACAGTTCCTTTGTTTTCAACAATATGTGCAAGGTAACATTAATTTCCATATTTTACAAGTTTCTCATCCTCTTGATATGTTATCAACAGAAAGGGTTCATTCTTGTACAAAAACTAGAAGTATTTCTGAAAAGAAACTTCTTTATCTCTACAATCAATCATAGCACGGTAAACAGAGAGCCAATCTATACCTAGGATAACATCAATCTCTACTAGAGGTAAAACAATAAGGTCTGCAAGTAGGTTCTTTCCACGATTAAGGATATCTCAACATTTCCCCTAGGTGTTTTTACCATAAGTTCAGGAGTCATTTCTTGAGATGGAATTCCCAATTTACTAGAAAAGTTTTCAGAGATCAAAGAATGTGTAGACCCTGAATCAAAAAAACACACTGGTATAATATAAAAAAACAAACAAAGTACCTGATACCACTTCATCTGATAGCCCAACATCTGTTTAAGTAGTTTCAATGGATTTTGCCACCCCTTTCTGCGTGTAGTCTAACTGCTTCCCATCACTCGAGCTCTTTGTTGGACACTCATTTGCATAGTGACCCATCTCATTGCACTTAAAACATTTCACTAACTGTAAATCAAATTTGGTCTTACCATCACCCTGATCTTTTTCAGTGTAATCACGAGCCTTATGTCCCATCTTTCCACATCAGTTGCACTTTCTAGAATTTAGAAGACATTCCCCAGTATGCCATTTACCAAATTTATCACAAACTGAAAACTTAGTTTTCTTACCATCAGACCTTTTTGATGAATTCTTCCCTTTCTCCTGCCACCTCGGTCTCTTCTTCTGTTGGTTGTTATAAAACACTTGATCATCGGAAACTCCATTTCCGCCTTCTCAGCACATTGAATGAGCTTTTCATATCTATTGAACTCATGAGAAGCTAATTCCCTTCGATTTTTTGGCATTAATCCTGAGTAAAAACATTGATTTTACTATCATGGTCTCGGATAAAATTTGGAGCATACCATTCCAATCGAGTGAACCTTTCTTCATAAGCAGCCACTGAGTCTTCCTCTTGCCTCGATTCCAAGAATTGTTTTTCCATCCTATGTCGAACAGCCTTAGGAAAATACTTCTCATGAAACATACATTTGAATTCATCCCAGTCGAGTGTATCAATCTCATCAGCGTCCCTGATATTTTTAACCATCGACCACCACTGATCTGCTTCACCCTCCAAACAGTAAATATCAAGACTAACCTTTTGATTGTCTGAACACCCCATGACATCAAAAATATTCCCCAGTCCTTTAATCCACCCTTCATCTAGCACAAGGTCAGATGATCCTATGAATGATGGGGGGATGTTGCCTCATGAAATGTTCCATCACTGACATGTTCCTCTGTGGTTGATCTGGCTAATCTCGTGCATGGATACCACCACCATTTATTTCTAGAGTCAAATGCGCCATTACTGCAACAAACTGTTCAGTTCCAATTCCGACCATCTCAGGATGCTGATTCACAAGGTCATTTCCTTCTGCATGCCTTCCTAGCACTACTTCCATGTTTCCTCTGTGGGAAACCATTCTGAACAAACATTTCTTAGATGAAGCAACATGGAAATCTTCAAATTCTATATCCTTTCAATTTAACCAAAAAAAATTTGGATAATCATTTAATAGAATTCTAACCCCTAATGTTATCTAAACCTACCTCTGATACCAACTATAAGGCCTCAACCTTAAACATTACTTATTCTTGAGTTATTTCAAGAATACACGTTGAAGATCTTTTCAGGTTTAGAGTTTTAGTGAATTAGATCGTAAATCATGCATTAAATTCCATATTTAAACAAAGCGGGTATATAAAAGATAGTATTCATTTTTTCCATCAATGTAAAGATACTTAAAATAAAACATGGATTCTTTCTTGACACTTCCTTGACACTATCATCATATCATGTACCTTTCCCTTGACCTGTGAAAAAAATTTAAAAAAACATGGGATGAGCATAAAAATCTCAATAAGGGATATAAAAATACGGAAAGGAAACATTATTACATGTATACATAAGAATAAATGAAATCTTACTTTACTCATAAAACATATGCACGTTAACATACCTCATGAAATCATAAGATTTATGAATAACTCATAGAAATCATAAGACATAAAGTTAACTTGAGGCATTCATAACATTATTACATAGGGAGTAACTATCATGGTTATGTTTGGAATACCCATCACAGTATATTCCCTAAATCTCTTTGGAGAAACCTTAACGTTTAACCCCTTCACCTTACCCAATGCATTGGAGAGATATATCGGGCTCACTCGCCCTTATTTTATCATGAAACCACCCATCTTCACAACAATGCCCAAGAACCATAACATAATCGTATCACATAAAACATGCATAAATGAAACATAACATTTCCCCATTTCAATCACAAGATATCAATACAACACATTGATATAATAAAAAAATTATGAAAACCATTTTCAATAAAAAAATAAAAGAAAAGTAAAACATGGTATTTACATTTCATTTAAAAAAAGTTATGGCTTGTAGAGGAAGCCGAAACTCAAATAATGGTCACGGCGGCGGAGAATTCATTATCGCCGCATACGTACAACAAAAAAACATTCCCTTTTGTCATTTAGTAAACGATTCGTATAAAAAATATTCCTTTTGAATAAAAGTAAAAGTAAAAGGGGTTTATACACAATATAAAATAAATTTTTGTATAAAAAAAATATGCCTCAATGAACGGACATTGAGACAAAGTCCCTTATCTCGGGTCCGACTTGACTCGATCGTTTTTAACCGCCTTTATATCGGGTAACTCTTCTTGGTTTGAACCAAAATGGTTTCTTGAAGATCTTTATGCCAAAGGTACGGCTTATAGGATGAAGAGGGGGATGTCGAGAGATAAAAGGAGTAGATCTTGGACGATCTAAAGGCTTGAGAAGTGTGGGTAAGGAGGTAGAGGTGGGAGCCTTTTATAAGAGGATAGGAGGGGCACTCATGGAATGTTATAAAATGTTACTTTATATTGAAATGTGTTTCGAATTTAAAAGGTCCCACATTGATATATTTCTAGGATAAGGTAATAAGGGTTCAAAATATACTCATCCAATAGGTCTTTGACAAGTGTAAGTCTTAGATAATACATTATCTTTACATTTTATTTAAATCGTTCAATAATGAGGTAATCGCTGCATCATCATGATGTCATAAATAATTTAATTTATTTAATGTCTAAAAATTATAAAAAAAATAATATTATGTAGGAAATATTTTTATCTTTCCAATCAATATTTATAGTATAAAATATCATTTATGTAGACAAAATTAAAAATGTTTCACTCATGTGATACATTCTTTAGTGATATTCTCCTTTCTATAAAAATAAAAAGATAAAGTGTCACATTCACCCAAAAGTGATTACATGGGGTCCCTAAGTTTAGCAAAACGTATACCAGGGTCTTCAATGACAAAACCAGTAGAATTAGGACACATGTTGGGGTCATTTTTTATTATTATGAAATTATTTTATTATCCTTAACTACCCGATTACTAATTAATCGAGATAAATAAAGATAATTACCGTCGTTACTATTCATAATCTCCAAAAAAAAGTCTTAATTACATAATTTGTACCTTCTGATTCCAAATATGGAATCCATTTTACCAAATTCTAAACATAGAAATTGAAATAATGAATTAAAAATAATTCTCGTCGTCAAAACAAATAGCTGGTTTTTTTTTGAAACAATATCTATGAAAAGTGTGGCACTTTTTTATGCCCAATTCCAAAGTCAAATTAATTATAATTACCACCATTGGATTAAATGGTAAAAATTTATTCAAATTACACTTTAAAACCAATTAAAAAGATAATCTAACCATATAATTAAATTAGATGAAAAAGCAGTTTTGATGTAAAATGCAGTATTCTTCACTATTCATTAAAAAATGAACATCGTCAGAAAAATACCAAAAATCAAACCAAGGTAAATTTCAATGTCCCAATCAAAAAGAATAAGTTTATTTTTTAAAATAGATCTTATAAAATTGTCAAAAGTTTTATTTAAAAATGGTTTTCCATCAAAAGGCAGTAAAACAATATTTTAAAAATATTAGTGTATTCCATCCTTAAAATTGGATTTATTCTCATTTTAAGCCTCTAAATCACTATCTAATTCATAAATAGTGATAGATAAGAATATATATTATTCATTACTTATTTGGGATGTTACACTATATTTTTCATATAGGGTGTACTACAGTTTAAAGTCATATAGATAGGACTACTGGCATCTCATGCTTGGAGCAAAAGGCATCTCTTATTTGGAGAAAGAGGTATCCTATGTTTGGAACATAGGGTGTACCACAGTTTAGATTAAAATATATATAGGACTACTAGCATCTAATTCTTGGAGCATAAGGCATCTCTCGTGTAGGGCACGTGGCATCCTATGATTGGCACATAGGGTGTACTACAGTTTAGAGTCATATAGAGAGGACTTCAAGCATCTCGTGCTTGGAGCATAATGCATCTCTCGTATAGAGAAAGAGGCATCATATGTTCGGCACATAGAGTGTACTATAGTTTAGAGTCATACAGATAGGACTGATGGGCGTAAGGTGCCTAGAAATGGTTGGTATTGGGACTTACGCAAGGGTGGCCCTTTCTGGTTCAACTTTGAATAGGATCCAAGTGATAGGTTTTGGAGGAGTTTCTTGAGGAATGGTTCGACTCAAGGCACTCGGGGAATTGATGATGAGAATCTAAACTCACTACATGTGAAATGAACCAAGAGGAATATGTTTACTCAAGGTTTTTCATGGTGTTTGGAGGAGTATCTCGAATCATGGTATTCCATAGGTGGAAGGTGGGTGCGCATAAGGGCGTAATGGAAAATCCTGACATCCCAGCCCGAAAAGTTCACAGTGCGACTCTCCATTTATCATGGGGGTCTGTGGCAGTAGAGAAGGGATCGTCCCAGCACTGACCCCGAGTGGGGGTGCGGGGGAACAACCCACATAGTATGGACCCGTGGGCGCGATGCTAGGTGCATCGCAAAGGATAGGTCTTCGTGAAGTAGCTTCACGATGCTTGGCCTTGTGAAGCAAAGGTCTCTCGGAGAAAAAGGGCTCTCGCGGAGGAAAGGGTTCTCACGGTGCAAAGGGGATCTTGTAGAGAAAAATGACTCTCGCGGAGCAAAGGAAAATCATGGAGAAAAGGGCTCTCATGGAGGAAAGGGCTCTCGTGGAGCAGTATCGCGAAGGAAGCTTCTCGCGGAGCATGGGATCGTGGAGCAACATCATGAAGGACGCTGCTTGCGGAGCTCCGCGAACCGGGAGATCGGCCACCCAAGGAGCGGAGTGGCTGACATCAAAAGGAGGTGAGTTGGGTATTTATAGGAAAGTGGCTCCGCGAAGCGGAGATCACTCGGCGTAAAGACGGAGCTTGCTCCGCGTCGGTTCGCGAACGTCAAAAGGGTTCGCAGAGCATCCTGCCTCCTTGCTTCGCTGCGGGTTCACAAATGAAAAAGGGGTTCAGAGAGCATCATGCCTCCTTGATTTGTGTTGGGTTCACCAATGTCAAAGGGGCACATTGAGAATCCCGCCTTCTTGCTTTGCGGTGGTGCTCTGTGGTCGTGGAGGGGGCTTCGCGAACGGGCTTCACGAACCAGTTTTCCAGCCCAACTTCAAATATCCATAATTCCTAATCTGTAACTCTATTCAGGCCCTACAACCTACAAAATCGAAGCATGAGAAATGGTCTACGATCTTGGATCATGTATGGAAGCATTAAGAAAATTTCAGGGACGCATTTTACGAGGTCAACAGATGTGGAAACACATAGGAGGTCGGGTGAGGTAACATTTCATGTGACCCCAATAACACACTACTAGCTTTTCTATGGA